>JARFIW010000884.1:3575000-3887500 GCA_036346225.1 Platerodrilus igneus | reverse complement strand
GAATTTTGAAAATGCACCAACGTATCACATGTTCTAGTTGAAGCAACGCGTGTCAAGGTCTAGGTAAGCAGTTACATCTAAGTCCGAAAAGCACGAGCTTTCACATGCAGAGCTTTCAAAGGTTTCTATATACCGTGAATTTTAGCGCACAAATTGGGCATGCGCATTATGTTAAAGCACGAATGATAACAGTATTTGTGTTGTGGTTAAAAATTAGTCACGTGTACATATACTTGTTGTTTTTTGTCGTACACTTTTCAAACTGTTAAAAAGTCTTCCTTGTTCCCTCATGTAGCATTAAAATCGAATGGTTTCTGAAATGTAGCAATCTTCTGTAACAAAATAAAGTAATAGAATCGTTTTCGGTTCGAGAGGCATCCTATATAACATTAGCTGAGGAAATAAATTTTTGTGAGAGCAAAATTATTGTCTGAACTCGTGCTTTCCATATTCCAAATAAGTTTTGTTGTGTGCTTCCGTTTGCTCCTTCGTATCCTTTTGTTCTCGTACTGACGTAACGGAATTCAAGTTGTCGAACCTAGCTTAATCAATACGAGTTTTGCAGAACGCCGTTTTGGGTTTTATCACACTTGTGCGTTACAGTTTCCTTCTAATATAATTTAGTTTAGCTATTTTGTACTTTTTGCGCGTTCCGAGGCAGTAAATCTTTCTAGCGGGCAATTAGAAACATGCCAAAGCATCTAAAGAATCAACCATTTTTGGGCTCTTTTAATTATAATAAAAAGCGAAATAAGTGGATTGATTCTTTGCATATATATTCATTTCTACTTCGAGATATAGAAGAAGCTTATAAGTATCATCATCATTTTGTTTTCGACCTTACTTAAGATCGGTTTGATGCAGCTCTAACTTCTTTTCTATTCTGTGCTAATCTAAAAAGTTCTACATACCCTTCACAACCTAAATTTCTAATAATTTGACTAATATAACTTGATCTAGGTCTTCCTATACTCTTCTATCTTTTTCTTATCTATCTGGCTCTACATAGATATTAGCAACCTGATTGTGGTTAAAGAACTCCAACATGTTTACACGATTCTCATTTATAAGGAAATGAAATATTACCTGGTTATCCTCTCCAAAAAAGGAAAGTTGTTAAATTATATGTTATGGTAAGGCTTAAGCAACGAATCACTGCCAACATGCCAGACCGCTAACTAATTGTGAGTTATGTCATGGTGACATTTAGTTAACTGATTTTAGTTAATTAATTTTTTTTGTTTTGTTTTCGTACTTACTTAAGTCAGTTTGACGCAGATCTAAATTCTTTTCTATTCTGAGCTAGTCTAAAAAAGCCTACATACCCTTCACAACCTAAATCTCTAATAATTTGACTGATATAGCTCTGTCTAAGTTTTTCTACTCTATTTTATTTGGTAGTCTATATTCTAAGACCTTACTAAATAGTCCCTCATGTCTTAACTGGTGTCCTATCATTTCATCTTTCCCGATCTTTAATTGTTTCCACATACAGGATCCCTCACCTATCCTTCTATATACTTGTTACGTTATTCGTGGCCCCCTGTTTGGGCGCCAAAGTTATGCTACGTTGGCTCGTAGCCGTGCGTAACACAAAGAAAATCAAAGAAATGACCGGGCTCAATCGGAGATTAGGGGGGGTTGTAGAAAGCAGACCAACATACCATGTACGCGGCTGTAAGGAGTTAGTGATAATACCTGCAAGAAAAATAGTCAAGCAAACCTGAAAAAAAAAGGAAAAAGCATAGCAGCAATGATTAGTCTAAATTATTCAGTACTTGGTAGAATGTAAAAAAAACTGTTTGGATAATCTATATAATATAACAACGGTAAAAACAGTACAAAAATTTTTAATACAAAGTGAGGTAATATTGGGGAGTAGCAGAAACGTTTCCTCACACACCAATTAAACATAAATCAGACAAAATGTTAAAAGAAAATAAATAGGTAAGACACAATTGATATGAGTAATTCAGTAGTATTGATCTTTCTTTCTTTCTTTCTTTTTTTTTCTTATGTTTTGAAATATCATGCAAGTCTTTTGTAAAAGGTATCAGAACGACAAAGATATGGTAAAGCAACGGATAGATATTTAAAATAATAACAAGTAGGAAATAGTTCAACTTACAAAAGTCCTTCAGCAACGCTTCCTTGCAACTGAAGTGTGAGATTCACAATGTCCTACGCTAACGAAGTACTTCACCCTGGACTGTGAGGGTGTTGATGGAACTTATCACACGTCACACTAATCACACCTACGCATTTCACTGGGGTTAGCTGCAGACAGCATCACGCGACGGAACTATGTAGCATTGATAAATTTCTTGTTAATTCTATTTCCTGAGACAATAATTTCGAAATATTTTGTAGCACTAGTTTAATTTCAACTGGGATCAAATGTATATTATTTTCATAAACCTCCAAAAAGCAGTGAGAAACTTCAACCAATACCTTTGTAAACCGGTATTCTGTTATATTTCGTAAATAACGAAATTCGCGCAAGCGATGATCTATTTTAGATTCTTTGGTGTTAGAAAAATGCAGAAACTACAGTATCCACTGTATTTAAATAATCCAAAGTATGCACTAATCTGATAAAACAAAGGGACACTAAACTAGATCGCACGCACATTAATCCTAAAGAAAGAATCGGTCAGTTTAGCAAGTTCTACAGACTATTATTTCACAAGACAAACAACTAAAACCACAAATTAGTAAAGTACGCGTATCACGAAAGTAAATCCGTCAAATGTTCCTTAAAGCATTTGTCTCACAGGAAAAACAACTTAAAACAATTAGTAAGCACGCGTCAGCAATAAAACCGTCCGTCAAATGTTCCGTAAAACACACGTGCCTTGAGTTTAACAAGCTTTACCGCTTTTATTTCCAACAGAAAATCAACTAAAAACATTCCGTGCTTGTTCAGGAACAATACGAAAATTAATCCCGCATTAATTCTCACTATTGTCAAAAGCAGAAAGAAGCAGTATTTTTAACGTACTTAATATATTGGAACAAAGAACAAAACACTACTCCTCGCCTGTTTATATCAAATTCGTTGCTATTACAACTCCTTATCGTCTCTTATCTAGACTTGTATATCCACATAAGCAACAAAATTTATACGATGCATTCGCCTAAGGAGTTAATAAATATCAAATATAGAAATAGTAGTTACAGAAAGGTATTTGCTAATTAAGTATAGCGTAAAATGTTAAACTACAAAAATGCCCGTTACAAATTCCCCCCTAGCAAAATAAAGACGTCGGGGTGAAAGAAAAAAAAACGACAGACAAGGAACCAAACAAAAATTTTTATCCGGTTTGAAGGACCTACACCAGTATAAGAGAAAGAACTTTTTTTTTTCAAAAGAAGACAAAGTCATCTATCGTAACAAACAACGACAGAACAGGTAAAGAAAACATCAAGTAAACACCCAATGAGGATTAAAGGTCTTAGCTACTTTCAAAGACGTCAAAAGACGGATGTCCCCAAAAGGGACATTTCTGTTCTCCACCTCGAAGAAAAGTTTTGGTTTCCCGCGGGGAAACCAAGAGAAAAGAAAAAAAAACGAGGAAGAAAACTCGTAGCAAAACGGTCAACCTCAAGTGTGCAGCAAAGAAAGAACCAAGACAAAGAAGAGGGCATAGGCAAGCTAGTACACAATCTAGAATACTTCCAACTAAGGTAACACAGATTCGTATGAAACGATTACTCAAGCAAAGTATGGCTAACAGACCTACAAAAGCGACCAAGTCGAAACACCTAAAGGAAAAGAAAATAGATCTGAAGCCTACCTCAAGGAACGGATGTAGCAAGCGACTATAATAGTCAAATAGTGAACAAATGGTGGAACTAGCCAGAAGGAAAAGTCACGGGATGGGCTAGCTACAAAAAGATGAATAGGAATACGAAATGGGCGCCAGTGTTTTCGGACACAAGCTTATCAGAGAAAACACAAGACCAATAAGCCAAAAAAACATCAAGGTCATAAAAAAAAAATTTAAAAAAATCAAGAGCAAAAAAAAATCGAGCCCCACGTTTATCGAGCCCCACGTTTATCGGGCCCCACGTTTATCGAGCGCCACGTTGGGCGCCAAAAATATATGTTACGTTATTCGTGGCCCCCTGTTCGGGCGCCAAAGTTATGCTACGTTGGCTCGTAGCCGTGCGTAACACAAAGAAAATCAAAGAAATGACCGGGCTCAATCGGAGATTAGGGGGGGTTGTAGAAAGCAGACCAACATACCATGTACGCGGCTGTAAGGAGTTAGTGATAATACCTGCAAGAAAAATAGTCAAGCAAACCTGAAAAAAAAGGAAAAAGCATAGCAGCAATGATTAGTCTAAATTATTCAGTACTTGGTAGAATGTAAAAAAAACTGTTTGGATAATCTATATAATATAACAACGGTAAAAGCAGTACAAAATTTTTAATACAAAGTGAGGTAATATTGGGGAGTAGCAGAAACGTTTCCTCACACACCAATTAAACATAAATCAGACAAAATGTTAAAAGAAAATAAATAGGTAAGACACAATTGATATGAGTAATTCAGTAGTATTGATCTTTCTTTCTTTCTTTATTTTTTTTCTTATGTTTTAAAATATCATGCAAGTCTTTTGTAAAAGGTATCAGAACGACAAAGATATGGTAAAGCAACGGATAGATATTTAAAATAATAACAAGTAGGAAATAGTTCAACTTACAAAAGTCCTTCAGCAACGCTTCGTTGCAACGGAAGTGTGAGATTCACGATGTCCTACGCTAACGAAGTACTTCACCCTGGACTGTGAGGGTGTTGATGGAACTTATCACACGTCACACTAATCACACCTACGCATTTCACTGGGGTTAGCAGCAGACACCATCACGCGACGGAACTATGTAGCATTGATAAATTTCTTGTTAATTCTATTTCCTGAGACAATAATTTCGAAATATTTTGGAGCACTAGTTTAATTTCAACTGGGATCAAATGTATATTATTTTCATAAACCTCCAAAAAGCAGTGAGAAACTTCAACCAATACCTTTGTAAACCGGTATTCTGTTATATTTTGTAAATAACGAAATTCGCGCAAGCGATGATCTATTTTAGATTCTTTGGTGTTAGAAAAATGCAAAAACTACAGTATCCACTGTATTTAAATAATCCAAAGTATGCACTAATCTAATAAAACAAAGGGACACTAGACTAGATCGCACGCACATTAATCCTAAAGAAAGAATCGGCCAGTTTAGCAAGTTCTACGACTATTATTTCACAAGACAAACAACTAAAACCACAAATTAGTAAAGTACGCGTATCACGAAAGTAAGTCCGTCAAATGTTCCTTAAAGCATTTGTCTCACAAGAAAAACAACTAAAAACAATTAGTAAGCACGCGTAAGCAATAAAACCGTCCGTCAAATGTTCCGTAAAACACACGTGCCTCGAGTTTAACAAGCTTTACCGCTTTTATTTCCAACAGCAAATCAACTAAAAACATGCCGTGCTTGTTCAGGAACAATACGAAAATTAATCCCGCATTAATTCTCACTATTGTCAAAAGCAGAAAGAAGCAGTATTTTTAACGTACTTAATATATCGGAACAAAGAACAAAACACTACTCCTCGCCTGTTTATATCAAATTCGTTGCTATTACAACTCCTTATCGTCTCTTATCTAGACTTGTATATCCACATAAGCAACAAAATTTATACGATGCATTCGCCTAAGGAGTTAATAAATATCAAATATAGAAATAGTAGTTACAGAAAGGTATTTGCTAATTGAGTATAGCGTAAAATGTTAAACTACAAAATGCCCGTTACAAATTTCCTCATTTGTTACTCTATCTGTCCAACTAATCTTTAACATTTTCCTATAACACCTAGTTTCAAAAGCTTCTATCTTTCTCCTACCTCTTTAATTGTCCAAGTCTCACTACCATATAATAGAACGCTCCATACGTACGACTTTAAGAAACTTTTTCTATTATCTAAACTAAAACCATTAGCAATTAATAAGTCTTTCTTTTTCATCTTTTTCAAAAACATTTTTCTAGCTTGAGCTATTTTAGATATTATATCCTTTCTGCTACGTCCTTCCTTTGTAATTATACTACCTAAATAACAGAATTCATCTACCTCCTCTAACTCGGTATTATCTATTTTTAATTTTGATTTAGAACTAGGCTGTAACTCACTTGTCATTATTTTTGTCTTTCCTGAGTTAATTCTCATACTATAGTTACTCTGTAGTAACTCATCTAAAATATTTAAAAACTCTCTTAGCTCTTTTCTAGACTCTGCTATAATTGCTATATCATCTGCAAAACGTAGCATGTATATATTCTGTCCCTGTACACTAATACCTGTCTCTTTTCTTTCTCTAGCTTCCTCAATATAAACATTAAAAATCAAGGGAGATAGTATACAGCCCTGTCCAATACTATTTCTAATATTAACTTCCTTTTCTATTTCATCAAACTAATTACTACGCTTTGGTTTTTATATAGACTGTAAATAATTTTTCTATTCCTATGAGAGATTCCTGTTTTTTGCAAAACCATGAACATAACAATCCAATTAACCCTATCAAATTCCTTTTCTAAATCTACAAACGCAAAATGAGTCTTTTTATTTTTTTAGTAACCTTTTTTCGATAATTATCCTAATCATTAGTATCGGTTCTCTAGTCCCTTTGTCTTTACGAAAACCATATTGGTCTTTGCCTAAATAATTCTCACTCAAAGCTTCTACTTTATTTTTAATTATTATTGTTAGTATTTTGGATGCGTGGGAAGTTAAACTAACCGTTCTAAAATTCTCACACTTATCAGCTCCTGACTTTTTGGGATTGGGATAATAATATTTTTCGAAATCTATTGGTACCTCACCTGTGTCATTTATTACTTTTACTAGTTCATATAATCTGTCTAAAGTTTTCTCACTTGCATATTTTATTAATTCTACAGGTATATCGTCTATCCCCGGCGCTTTATTTAGTTTAAGATCCCTAATAGCTCTATCAAATTCCTCTCTTAATATTGAGAACCCTATTTCTACATCCTCTTCTTGGTCGTTCTCTAACTCATCCATATCGTCTACCTTATACGAGAGTGGTGTGAAAGGTTCGCGAAATGGAGCACAGATGGCAGCATTAGTTCCAATAAAATATATGCGATTGATAGATCCAACTATCTAGTACGCAGATGTTAAATTTGACATTATTCTGTCAAGTAGTATTAATTTGGTGCTATATGAAGTAAAGTTGGTTTTGTGAGTTTTTCAAAATGGATCAAACTGAAACGCGCGTTGTTATCAAATATTTTGTATAAAAGGGTTGGAAAGCAACAAAAATACATAAAGATATGCGGGATACATTAGGAGACTCCGCTCCATCATTTACAACTCTGCACAAGTGGGTGACGGAATTTAAACGTGGTCGTCAGAGCAGACGACCAAAAACTGCCACCACGCCTGAAATCGTCCAAAAAGTTAATGATATGGTTACGCAAGATCGTCGATTAAAGGTCTTTGAAATTGCTAGGGGTGCATGTATCTCAGATGAAAGAGCAATTCATATCTTAACTGCGGAATTAGGTATGAAAAAGCTTTCGGCAAGATGGGTGCCGCGCATATTGGCAATTGATCAAAACCTTCAGAAAAAGAGAATTTGCCAAAAGAGTTTAGACCGCCTTAACTCCAATTAAACCGATTTCGTCCGACGATATGTTACAACAGATGAAACTTGGGTTCACTATTATACCCTGAAACCAAGCAACAATCTAAACAATGGAGACATATGGGTTCTCCACCACCAAAGAAAGCAATGTCCGTGAAGTCGGCTGGAAAATGTCACGGAAAATTTAAGTCAAGTTGACGGCCGCTAGAAAAGTGCTTAGGTAGCAGCTTTTGGGTTGGGGGTGGTGACAACTTTTGCTCCGGCTTAGTCAGGGTGAGACTCTAATTCAGGGTAGATCAGAAAATATACTGCACAGATTATATTAATAAGGGTTAGTATTGAATTAGAGCCTGGACAGGGAATGCCAAGGCGCCAGGAACTGATAACAATTAAGGAGCGTATGAAACCTAAAGTCCTAGTTCCAACAGACTTCGAAGGAACCCCCTTCCAGATCATAAATATAAAACACGCAACTTCACAAAATAACTATCTTTAATATCGCATCGGAACACAAAAACAATTAATAACAAAAATTCCAAATACCAGTTGAATTTCAATATTACATCAATTATGATTAACACAAGAATAGAAAATACAAAATTAGTAACTATTACCGTAAGGAACCCCGCACGAGTGCATATCAGGGAAGAAGAACTAATAATTTCTCACTTACTTTAAAGTTATTTATTACTCACGTACTCATATTCCCTTGGCCAAGAAAGCATGTAGTAGTACGTAAAATGCACCATAAATTAAGTGCTAGGTGTTCTAACCTCAATTTCAAATAAGCACCTCGTGGGAGCAATCTCTAACAATAGTGTAAATATTAGATACCTTAACGTACTGTTGAAATATTTCATTAATAATCTTAATAAATCACTCTAGGCCGTAAAGAGGGTGCCTAGAAATATACTAAAAATTTGTTTTAAATATTAAATTTTGTACATCAGTATTACTAAATTTTGAATGAAGTAGAGGTACTTCCTATGAACAGCAATACCTCAAATTATTAATATTAAGTACTAATAAGAAAAAATAATAAAACCATAATGGCACAAAATAAGCACAAACATTAACAACGAACAATAAATACAAAGAATAATCTTACTCAATGATTAGCTTCTGTACGTAGTTATCTCACATCAAAGGTCGTCGAAGACCTAGACTGCTGGAATGGTAACCCAGAGTAACGACAGCTGGTCGCCAACGCCAATAAATGATAAATAATAAAGTTGATAGTGCGACAACGTTCTTGAGATAACGGAGACAGGAGCATAAACAGAATGAAGAGCATACGTATAACGCACAATGAGAAGGCGTAGGGAGGAAAAAGAAGAAGAAGAAGAAGGAGGAGGACCCTAAAATTTAATATTAGAAATCAAGTTGCAAACAAAAATTGAGATATTAATTACCACGTAAGTGGGTCAATTAAATGTGCACTAACTGATTTAGAGATAACAGGACGTTACAATATTTAGATTTCAATAACGAACATCTGCACCTAGAAAAATTAAAATAATAAAATTTAATCTATTTTAATTCATACCAATTATGAACGATGATTATGAATTTAAAACCACTACAAGTGAAAATCGAAGCTTGCAAAAGGTATTCTAAAACCATAAAACCAAAATTGCCAAACTCCAATAATTATTTGTCGGTACTACCTAAATCCGTAATCAATACGTTTATATCAGCAGAATCCAACTTTCACCAACATCGATCGAAATAAGAATGCCTCTTATCCACAAGGACAAAAGCAAAGTACAGCTTATTATCATATTTGTAATTTCCAATGCAGATAAGTAACGTAAAGTTGAGTATACGGCAATAACTTGTAATTATGAAGGTTAACACAAATGATGCGCAAAGGTAACAACGATATAGATAGCAGGACAATGCTATCAGCAGACAATTGAATTTAGAAATATTATATAAATAGAATGCTGACACAGAAGTGTCGACCGGAAGGTTACATCCCCCCTTCTCTTCATAAGGAAGTAAACTCCATTGAAGATTGAGTTTACTGACAAAACTCACACATGAATTAGATCACCACATGAGGGATCCATTTTTGAAAAGTTCGGGCCTCACAACATAAGTATGTTCCACACAACAATTTCAAAAATAAAAGAGAAAAAAAACAAAGCCAAACAAACATAAAGAAAACATCAAACTTGATCATCAATAACTGCAGGTTTTAATTCTTGAACATGCCAAGTCCCTGCGGGTTCGCCATCACTATCTTCCAATTCATAAACATAAGCACCAATCTTTTTCTTAACCTTATAAGGCCCTATGAATTTTGGAGCCAGTTTAGCAGATATAAATTTGGTTGCGTCGCTAAGGATCTTGTTACGTCGCCATACAAGTTGACCTATCTGGTAAGTCACATCTCTTCTACGCAGATTGTAGGTGTGTCGAAAACGCTCGTAAGCGAGACGAAGACGCCTTTTCACCGTTTCTCATAATTTCTGAAAACCAGTTTTTCTCTTTTCCACTTGAGAATTTAAATTAGGCGATTCGGAGGCATTCACATCAATAAAGTATTCCGTACCATCGGCAACGTGTCCTCTGCCAAAATTAATATAATAAGGGGTGAAACCTGTCGTTTCGCTAGTGGAAGTACGAATTGCACAAGCCACAGCGGCTAATTGATTATCCCAAGCACGATGGGTATCCTTGATGTATGAAGCAATCATGGTTTTAATAACTCTGTTTGATCTCTCGGCAGGGTTAGCGCGAGGATAATAAAGAGGAGTATAGAAAATTTCAGAGTTGTATTTTTGACATAAGGCTTTAAATTCTTTGCTTTTCAGTTGTGTTCCATTGTCACAAATTATTGATTGTGGAACACCATAAATCAAAAGATTCCTTCTTCTAAGTTTTACACACTCTTAGCAGTAGCGGAACGGACGGGAAATAATACTACATACTTGCTAAAGTAGTCGCATACTACCAATAGATGAGTGTAGCCTTGAGTTGAGCGTACCAACGGTCCTATGAAATCTACACTACTCATTTGCCATGGCCTACTAATTTCGGGACGACTGCCCATTAATTATGTGGGTAGTTTTTGTTCGGGTTTTTGTTGTTGGCAAATTGTACAACGATTGACATATCTGGTAATGTCGCTTTTCATCTGAGGCCAATAATAAAGATTTTTAATTTTAGAGTATGTTTTAAAAATACCGACATGTCCAGCTGATGGATGATCATGATACCGTGAAAGGATCTTTTTGCGATGGTCTTTGGGAACTACCAGTTTCCAAACGTCAGACTCGTTGGCGAGTTCGGGTATACCAGGTTTAATATATTTGTACAATTTATTAATTTCAGTACGCCACTGAGGGTACTTTAAAGGAAATTCCAATATCTTGGTAATCATTTTTCTATACCATCGGTCAGAAATGTTAGAAATTTCGTTGGCATTCGATTGAAGAACATCAACCGACACAGGTACGGAACGCGATAAGAAGTCAGGAACGACATTGTCTTTGCCTTTCCGATGAATGATGTTGAAATCGTAGGGTTGCAGACGGAGAGACCACCGAGCTAATCTACCTTGAGGGCCCTTCAAACGGTGCAACCACAGCAAAGAATGATGGTCAGTAATAACCGTAAACGGAACGCCATCTAAATAATGTCTTAATTTTTCCACAGCCCAGATAACAGCAATACATTCTCGCTCGGTAGTGGAGTATTTTCTTTTTTGGGTTGTCAAAGAACGAGATAAATAGCAAATAACGTTATCACCTTGGTCGGATTCTTGGGTAAGAACAGCTCCAATGCCATAGGCAGAGGCGTCTGCTTGCAAAATAAACCGTTTCGCAAAATCAGGACAGGTCAAAATGGGGGTTGACACTAAACTCTCCTTAAGGTGGTTAAATGCTAACTCACAAGATTCAGACCATTTCCAAATAGTATTTTTCTTTGTCAAGTCTGTAAGCGGATGTACGATAGTAGAAAAGTTTTGATAAACCTCCGATACCAACTTGCGGTACCTAAAAATCGACGCAGTTCTGTAACAGTTTTTGGACGAGATATATTCAGAATCGCACTAATTTTCTCGGGATCGGGTCTTAATCCATTAGCATCTACAACATAGCCTAGATATTTGAGTTCGGGTACACAAAATTTACATTTCTCCAAACTAGTAACGAGACCAACTTCAGCCAATCGATCAAGAACTTTTGCGAGAACTTCCAAATGAGTATTAAAATCTTTCGAAATCACAACTACATCATCAAGATACTGCAAAACAAAGGGTTGCAGGTCGGCACCTAAAGTGTTATCTATCAAGCGCTGAAACGTTGCAGGGGCGTTAGTCAGACCAAAAGGCATCCTAGTGAACCTATAGAGCCCACGCCCTGGAACCGTAAATGCAGTAAAATCCTTAGAGGACTCTGACAAAGGCACTTGCCAGTACGCTGACCTAATATCAATTGACGATAAATATTGGGCATCACGTAATTGATCTAAAATCGCAGATATGTAAGGCAAATGGTAGGCGTCCTTAATGGTGACGCGATTTAGTTGGCGATAATCGACACAGAATCGGTAGGAACCACCTTTTTTCGGAACAAGACAGACAGGTGATGACCATGCACTTTTGCTAGGTTCAACTATTCCCGCTTGTAACATTTCATTTAGTTCATTATCTATGATTTTCTGTTTAGCCGGCGATACAGGGTAGTATCTTTGTTTAATAGGTTTTGTATCAGGAGTGATTTCAATGACATGTTCAGTGGTGGTGCACAAGCCTAAGCCAATTCCCATTATTTTCAATTTATTCGAAATTAAATTATTTAACGCATTGCGCTGATCAATAGATAATTGATCAGGATTATTTAAACTTGCAATGTGAGGAATTTTTGATTCATTGTCAAAATGCCAAATGTCTTCCTTTAAATTAGGGACAATACCCATTAATTTCCAAAAATCAATACCAAGTATTATATCGTGACACAATTTGGGTACTACTAAAACATTTACAATGCGTAATTTATCCAACAGTTGTATCGGTGTGGCTATATAACCTAAACTTTTACATATTTGTCCATTAGCAACTGTACATTCAGTTGGCGACTTAATTAAAGTGAGTCCGAGTTTCAATAATAATTCGTAACCAGGTAGTCCTACAACAGTTTGTGTAGCACCACTATCTAAAAGAGCTAAAATAGGATATTCCACAATTTTTATTTTCACATAGGGTCTCTGATCACCTTCAACATGAGAGAGAACATAGTCAAGTAAGATTTGCGCAGGAAATTGATCAGATTTAAACGTAATTGATTTGCATGGCTTAATATTTTCAGGATCGAATTTAGGGGAAGTCAAGCTTTGAGATGAATCGAGGTTAACCACTTGACTTAACGGTTTCCTCGTGAAAAGTTTAAATGAGTATTGCACTCGGGACTGGTGCGAATAGCGAAATCGTGTTTTCCACATTTATAACAGAATAGTTTCTTTGGTTCCGTACAATTTGTACTAGTATGACCTAAACGTGAACAATTCCAACAAACTACAGTTTTTGAATTGGGTGATGTCTCAACTACAGCAGGCAACGTAGATGCAACTTCTGACACAGCTTTAGTTTTGCGAACAAATGCAAAATCTGGTTCGACACAGTCGCTTTTTCTACAAGGCGGCACATAATTATCTAAACGGTATTTCGTGACTTCAAGTTTTAAACATTCTGCTTCTAATTCACGTAACGAAGTAACGGATGCCAGTTGTGCGGTGTAAAAAGGGGCAAGATTTCTTGAAATAATATCTAACTGTACATCATCGGGTATACTGCCATATCGTCGGAACATTGACTTCATAATTGACAAGTATCCCACGATATTTTCGGAGGGATCTTGAGTTCGCGACAAAATTTCCTTAAACAGTCGACGCCTGTAATCAAGAGGTTCAAAATGTCGAATTAATAAAGAAGATAGGTCGTGCCAATTAGTAAATTGGTGACGATTACTCTTGTACCATAATAAGGCTTTGGATTCAAATAAATCTACAGAACTTTCAAAAAGCTGTAAATCGGAAACACCACCAGCAACTTTAAGCTCATTTACTCTTTCTAGAAAATTATGAACACTAAGTCCAGTAGAATCTCCAGAAAATTTTAAGTTCCATTTTAATTAATGGACGGAGACATGCTCGCATATGGTCTACAGTTTCAGTGGTAGCCATATCAACACCATGAATGAATAATTCAAAACACAGCTCATCTTTTCTTAAACGGTTGAGGTCTAATATATATTCAGCCATTTTATACTAAGCAAACAAAACAACTCTATACACACAAAAATATATCACTACACAACTTCAATGTTCCTGTTTCTCCACACGAAAATCGTTATAATCACAAAACATCAAATGATACTCAAATATACCGCAGAAATGGTGAAACAACAAAATAATAATGAAAAGTAGCACGCAAACGTAAAGGTTACACAAATGGACATAAACACAAAAACAAATTCTGTAAATAGAAATCTTGGTTAACTTCAAGGGCACTAATGAAAATTGATTATTCGAGGAAACGCCAAAATATTTAAAACGAGAACACAAAAAAATCAATGCAGGTTTTCGAGGCCCCACGTTGGGCGCCAATTTTTGGATGTCACGGAAAATTTAAGTCAAGTTGACGGCCGCTAGAAAAGTGCTTAGGTAGCAGCTTTTGGGTTGGGGGTGGTGACAACTTTTGCCCCGGCTTAGTCAGGGTGAGACTCTAATTCAGGGTAGATCAGAAAATGTACTGCACAGATTATATTAATAAGGGTTAGTATTGAATCAGAGCCTGGACAGGGAATGCCAAGGCGCCAGGAACTGATAACAATTAAGGAGCGTATGAAACCTAAAGTCCTAGTTCCAACAGACTTCGAAGGAACCCCCTTCCAGATCATAAATATAAAACACGCAACTTCACAAAATAACTATCTTTAATATCGCATCGGAACACAAAACAATTAATAACAAAATTCCAAATACCAGTTGAATTTAAATATTACATCAATTATGATTAACACAAGAATAGAAAATACAAAATTAGTAACTATTACCGTAAGGAACCCCACACAAGTGCATATCAGGGAAGAAGAACTTTTAATTTCTCACTCACTTTAAAGTTATTTATTACTCACGTACTCATATTCCCTTGGCCAAGAAAGCATGTAGTAGTACGTAAAATGCACCATAAATTAAGTGCTAGGTGTTCTAACCTCAATTTCAAATAAGCACCTCGTGGGAGCAATCCTAACAACAGTGTAAATATTAGATACCTTAACGTACTGTTGAAATATTTCATTAATAATCTTAATAAATCCTCTAGGCCGTAAAGAGGGTGCCTAGAAATATACTAAAAATTTGTTTTAAATATTAAATTTTGTACATCAGTATTACTAAATTCTGAATGAAGTAGAGGTACTTCCTATGAACAGCAATACCTCAAATTATTAATATTAAGTACTAATAAGGAAAAATAATAAAACCATAATGGCACAAAATAAGTACAAACATTAACAACGAACAATAAATACATAGAATAATCTTACTCAATGATTAGCTTCTGTACGTAGTTATCTCACATCAAAGGTCGTCGAAGTCCTAGGCTGCTGGAATGGTAACCCAGAGTAACGACAGATGGTCGCCAACGCCAATAAATGATAAATAATAAAGTTGATAGTGCGACAACGTTCTTGAGATAACGGAGACAGGAGCATAAACAGAATGAAGAGCATACGTATAACGCACAATGAGAAGGCGTAGGGAGGAAAAGAAGAAGAAGAAGGAGGAGGACCCTAAAATTTAATATTAGAAATCAAGTTGCAAACAAAAATTGAGATATTAATTACCAAGTAAGTGGGTCAAATGTGCACTAACTGATTTAGAGATAACAGGACGTTACAATATTTAGATTTCAATAACGAACATCTGCACCTAGAAAAATTAAAATAATAAAATTTAATCTATTTTAATTCATACCAATTATGAACGGTAATGATGAATTTAAATCCACTACAAGTGAAAATCGAAGCTTGCAAAAGGTATTCTAAAACCAAAATTGCCAAACTCCAATAATTATTTGTCGGTACTACCTAAATCCGTAATCAATACGTTTATATCGGCAGAATCCAACTTTCATCAACAACGATCGAAATAAGAATGCCTCTTATCCACAAGGACAAAAGCAAAGTACAGCTTATTATCATATTTGTAATTTCCAAAGCAGATAAGTAACGTAAAGTTGAGTATACGGCAATAACTTGTAATTATGAAGGTTAACACAAATGAAGCGCAAAGGTAACAACGATATAGATAGCAGGACAATGCTATCAGCAGACAATTGAATTTAGAAATATTATATAAATAGAATGCTGACACAGAAGTGTCGACCGGAAGGTTACAAAAAGTAATGCCATCAGTTTTTTGGGATACTAAAGGTGTCCTACTAATTGACTATCTCCCTAAGGGCCAAACAATGAACGGTGAATATTACGCTATACTTCTATACACGTTCACACACAAGTGCGGTAGCAATGCAAAAATTTAATGACCTAAAGTACGGTCTGTTGCAACATCCACCGTATTTGCCTGATTTGGCTCCTTCTGACTTCCATCTATTTCCACGACTAAACGTTTTCCTGGGGGAAAACAATTTTCCACGGACAAAGAAGTAAAAGCAGCTGTCGACGACCATTTTGAAAGCCTTGAAGAATCGCACCTTCGTGATGGCATAATGAATTTGGAACATCGCTGGATAAAGTTCTCTACTTTAGGAAAGCAAACGAAAAGGGGCCAGTGAAGGACAGACTACTCCTTCTCCTACCCCTCCTCCGTCAAAGCTGTAACTTTGAGATTTTTTACGTTCCTTTAAAAATCCGCCATTTTTTCTTACACATCTTTGACAATCCGTCATTTTTTCTTACGTCACTTTTACAATCGCCATTTTTCCTTACATCACAATTTTTGATTTACTCTGTATATATTCACTTTTGCTCTATTCGGCATATACCCTAATTTGGAGTGAAGTGATACATAGAGGTGAAGTGAGATAAAATACATGGTTTCATTTCAAAGCTCAGTACGCATCATTTTTTTCACCATTATTAAATTTTATCTAAGCTTCTTATTCTTCTTGAATTCCTCTGCCAACTGACTAGATCAGCTGCCTTTTCCCGTCAATATTTTTTTCAGTTGTGCGAGTTTATCTTTGAGGCTAAAGTTGTGTTTTTCCTTCAGGAAACTTGGTTACCAAAGTAATCTGAAGACTCTCTATGCATATAATTTATTTTTTAAATGTAATCTATTTACTAAGTATTAATAATATTATAACTATATATTCATAACCAACTGCTAGTTTTTGTTAGAAAAAATTTTATCTTTTATTGTTCTTGTCAAGGTGAGGTGATACATTTTCTCACTTCACCCTAGTTACTCTTAGTTGATATAATTAATATATATATATATATATATATATATATATATATTGCTATGTATTTTTTAGGAACAATCTATCCCCAACGTTGGGCCGACGAATAAACGTGATATGATAACGCCGTACTCGGTGTCAATGGCGTATACTACTATAACTCCACCTCTGTGTTTTCCAATCAAATTCTAATCTCACTAGTTTTATTATTATGCCACGGCTAGCTTTTATTATTCTACACAGAGTGCACAACATTACGATGATCAATTTTTTTCCTTCTCCTGCCCTTTCTGATTACCCCCGTGTTTGAATTATAAAATGAAGTCGATTAATTCCATATAATGTAAAGAAATATTATGTACACGTTTTGAAAATTATTAAAATACACTCTTCAATCAATCAATATCATAAGTCTTATTTATCTCAAAATTTATATGCTTTGCAATCAACGTAAAGACACCAAAAACTATCCTTTTTATCAAAGAAGCTTGGAACGTTCTAAACCTCTTTATAATATTACAAACTTTTAACGTATGCAAAGTTTGTTGTTGACCTTGTTACAAAAGTTTATATAAATTGAATAAATGCAGTAATGAAATTTAAAAATAGAAAAAACATCTTAAAACTAATAAGATCTGACCTGCTCTGCTTAGTTGAACCCTTTGTTTTCCATAAATTATTTCTTGCTTCTTTATTTATTCTCGCAACTCAAAATTGTACCACAATCTTCGACGCTGATTTGAAGTATTATATTAATCCATTTTAAAATATCCCCTTATTCGAATTATCCATGCATTTAAATTATTATACCATCCATTAGGATCTATTATGAACAAATTCGGAATTATTATCATCAATGCATTTGACTTATTAACATCACATTTGAAATTTGCATTATTAACCTCACATTCGAAGTTATTATCATCACATAAAAAATTATTATCATCACCTTCGAAGTTATTATATCTATCCACCCGGATTCTTATATCTATCCACTCGGAGCCCTATTATTATTCTATTATTAGTTTAAATAAATTACCCCTAAATTCTACTCACGTTAATCGGCAAAAGAAATCTTCATACTTGTAGCACTTATTTGTCACTAAACATTTAAAATTTCGCGTAACTTTTCGATTCAAAGTAGCGCAGCTTTGTCTTCTTGAGTTAAAACTGAGCTCTGTTATCATTGTCGCTGTTAATATAGGCTCAACCCACTTGGATGTGTTGGGTTTTCACAACAATTATTATTACCGTCTTTAGCATATATTAATCGGGAGCGGTCTCTGCAAGATTTCTAATATTAGGAACAAACTCTTCGTTCATTGACTGTAAATACAGAAATATAATTCACAATCAGTGTTAAACTTGCAGTCGGATACTTTTGGAAACGCACGACCCTTGTTTAAGATACATTTTTGAAAATGATTTTGGTAAATTATAATGCAACGTGCTTTTTATGTTTAACTGCGAAATACAGTATACGTATCTATACACAAACATAACCAAACAACACTATCATACCCTTATATTCATTTGTAATAATTTTTTAACCTATCCAAAAATTCTAATTTTGAAATTTAAAACTGTATCTTCTTCTTCTATTTCTTTCTTTAGTCAATAGTTGGATATGTGCGGCCAGTATAGATTTTCAAAGTGTAAAATATGTGAAACTTTGTTTCTATGTGAAATTCGCAATACCCAAAACACACATGGAATGTATATACTTATCGTTAATATTTTCCAATACTTCTATCCAATAATCTGTTTACATTCACATGTTTTGGCTTGTGCGCCATGTTTAGTAGCTATAAACTTTTGAGAACTTTCCACGCAAACTACTATTAAAGCTCATACACATCTATTATTCTTAACAAAAAATTTACCATTGTTTTGTCTTAAGTAACCCAAAACTATTTAGTGTGATTGGTACGTTTTTTCGTAGCTATAGTCCATTCGCGATAATTTTAGAATGACGTCACAACTGGATAAAATGCCACATTGCCAATGTTATATGTATTGTTTTAATTCTATAGATAAAGGTTGTATAAGTGTGCCTTACTCTAGGAATCCAGGCAGAGGTATGTCTGACAACACTGACACATTCCATATATCAAAATAAAATGTTTTGACAGTATATTGACATACAAAACGGTAATAATTTATTAAACTTCTTCTTGATAATGTAGTTTAACTTTATCGTGCATCACACAATTTAGGGTAATACTACAAGAAGCTTGACATACAAATTTATTGTAGTATTACTAAAAAGTGTGGTTCTTAAAATTTAGTTTTTCATAAAGTATTTGAGGTCGTCATGAACTGTTGAAGGTTTTAAGTAAACTAAATATATATGGGTTAGTTTATTAACTTTAACAGTTATGTAAATACGTTTAGTATGAAAAATACACAAAGTTTGAATTTTAGTCGAACTGATGTCTTGATAAAACTTTCAAATTTGTAACGAAGCCTTTAGCACGAAGATATTAAGTTAATCAAGTCAAGGAAGAGGCCAAAAAAAAGACACCATGAAAAAAATGAATCTTTTGCGTGAATTGTTTAAAAATAATTAATTGCTCATATATTTGTAATAATCAGGTGCAGTTTTTCTTTATTATTAAGCTTATTTCAATTGAAATGTGAATAGGTCATTTAAATAATAAACTGGTTAAGAGTTATTTTATTTCATCATGCACTATAGCCACACATAGCATTCATAACGTATTTAAATAATTACGAATAATTTCTAGTTTCCTTTCACCCTCTTCTAGTAAATACTCCCTCTATGTCTGTTGTGATTTGTTAAGCATTCTTCTTAATCTTTTTTGGGAATTAAACCACTCATAGTTTTTAAAAACATCTTTATTTACGTTTCGATCCATGACCTAGGATCGTTGTCAAAATAATAAAACCTTCAAGTTTGACATTTATGACAAAAATTGAAGGTGACTTTGATTTATCGATGTTCAAAATATTTGGTTTGAGTACACCAAGCAAAAATTTTTAAAGTTTAAAAGAATGATTGCCTTCAATTTGTGTTACGGCCTGGGACCGACTTTTTTTAGGTAGACAATATGCTAACGTGAAATCAGCTGATTAATTTTTATTGGTAAATTTTATATAAATTCAATAATTTGTGGATTGGAAAACATTTTTTAACATGTTTCTATTTATACAATTGAGAGGATGGTATTAAAGAAGTGTGCGATTGCGTTACCGGAAGGCTTAAGCAGTCGTTTTTATATTTATTTTGAGGGGGAAAATCATTATGATTTAAGCTACCTCTTTGGTAGATTTTAACATGGTTCTGAGGCGACCCTATGGCGGGTTTACACTTGTCAGATACCAATACTGCTCAACGGAGATTGTATATGGTTTTGAGGTAACCCTATTGCGGGTTTACACTTGCCAGATACCAATGCTGTTTTACAGGGGTTGTTGATATGCTTATTGTTATGTAATTAGTTATTGTATGTATAAATAGAAATCATGTATGTAGGCTGTATTTCATGTTAATATCGCAAGGAAAACCCAGGAAAAACTTGCAATGCTACCTAGATATTGTGGGCATTTGCTTTAATTTGTTATTTCTTTTGTTATTTCTTTTAGTAATGGAATCCATTGTTTACTAAAAGTTACGGATTCGTTTGCAACGCAGTTATTTTTATGTAGGGTTATATAAGCAGCTTCTTTGATTTTGCGTTTTTGGTGGTTTTCTTCTTTATCGATAATTTTTGCGTCTTCCCATTTTATTTTATGACTGGAGTCCCATGCATGTTGGCAAATCATGGATTTTTCAAATTTTCTATTTTTTATATACGATTTATGTTCTTTTAATCGAACTTCAAATGGTCTGGAACTTTTCCCTATATAAAACTTGTTACATTCGCACGGTATTTTGTAGATGAAGTTTTTTGAACTTTGTATTGCGTTTTTGAGTTTTGTTTCTGTTAATTGTGCTCTTAGTATTATGTTGGTTCTAAATACTGTTTTAATTCTAAATTTGTTTCCTATTCTTTGGATTTTTTCGGAGAATCCTTTTATGTATGGTATTAAGAGCATTTTTTGGTGTGTATCGTTGTTTTTGTTTTCTTTTTCTTTATTTTTAGGGTTTTTATTCATTTCTTTTTCTATTATTCTTTTAGGATATTTGTTTTCTGTTAGTGTACATTTGATTAGGTCTTTCTCTTTCTTTAAAATTTCTTCGTTTGATGTTATTAATTTTGCTCTATCATACATGGTTTTGATAATTCCTCGTTTGACACATTGTGGGTGGTTTGAATAGAAGTTTAAGTATCTGTTTGTGTGCGTTGGTTTTCTGTATACCGATGTATTAATTGTTGTATCGTTTTTGCTAACTAGAATATCTAAAAACGGAAGTTTTCCATGTTGTTCTAATTCATATGTGAATTTAATAGTTGGTTATATTTTGTTAATGGATTCTACAAAATTTTTAATTAGTTCTGTTTTATGAGGCCAAATGGCATAGACATCATCTACGTATCTCCACCAGATTAGTGGTTTCAATTCTTGTGTGAATATTTGATGAAAGAACGCGGAATAACTACACAACGTGTTTTAATAACTTTCTTTTATAACAGTTTAATATGGAAGCATAATATATTATATTGAAACATTGACAGTTAAAAGGAACACTCTAGAATATACAAATCTTAACCATGACTACAATATAAATCACGGCTTACTTTACAACACCTCCACTTGAGCCGTAGAGTAAGTTACATCCTCTTGTACAGAACCTATGCTTTTCTACGGATACCGGTTTCGTCAAATTATCTGCTATCATTTCATCCGTGCCAATATAAGCAAATTTTACAGCCTTTTCGGTTACCTTTTCTCGTAGAAAGTGCTGACGTATATCAATGTGCTTTGTGCGTGAAGAATAAGCGGTAGTCTCTGATAACTGTATAGCACCCTTGTTGTCGCAGTGTATGATTGTCGAACCCTGTTTTGTTCTTTGACTAAACAATTCTTCGTATAATCCACGAAGCCACAATGCTTCCTGAGTTGCAGCAGACATTGACATATACTCAGATTCTGTCGTTGATAATGCAACAGTTGCTTGCTTCTTTGATGTCCACGAAATCGCACCACCTTGCAGCTTGAATACATACTCTGTAGTCGAGCGTCTGTCCGTAGCATCACTAGCCCAATCTGAGTCACAGTAACCCTGTACAAAAGCATTTCCATTTTTTGAATAAGTCAACTTCCAGTCAATTGTCGCCTTTAAATAACGCAGAATTCGTTTAGCGGCATTCCAATGCGCCTTTCCTGGGTTGTTGTTAAAACGACTTACGACTCCTACTGCATACTGAATGTCCGGTCGTGACACTTGTGCCGCAAACAACAAACTCCCAACAACTTCTTGATATGGTACATTCTGCATTGTTTTTCGATCTTCTTCGTTTTGTGGTGACATTGCTGTTGTCAATTTTTGATTTGGGTCTGCTGGCGTAGACACGCTGTTACAATCAGTCATTTGAAATTTGTCAAGCATTTTTTGAATATACTGACTCTGATCAATTGAAATTGAACCTGATTTTATATCACGTGTGATCTTCATACCCAAGACAAACTTGGCTTCACCAAAGTCCTTCATTTTAAACTGACCTTGCAGCGTTGACTTCAACTTATTCTTTAAGTTCTTGTTGTTGGAGAAGATCAAGAGGTCATCAACATAGACCGCCACGATTAACCTTTGACTGCCATTAACATAATAGTATATGCACAGATCGACTACTGAACAGTTGAGACCAAACTTTCTCAGTGCAGTATCCAAATGTTGGTTCCATATGCGACTCGCTTGTTTGAGACCATATAACGATTTCTTTAATCGGCAAACACGCTGACTGTCATCGTTAAACAATTCAGGCTGAATCATGTAAACCTCTTCTTCTAAATTACCTTGCAGAAAAGCTGTGACCGCATCCATCTGATCAATCTCTAAGTCAAATTTTGCAGCAATCGCGATGAGAAAACATAATGATGAGTAACGAACAACGGGTGAGAAAGTTTCTTCGTAATCAATCCCTTTACGTTGAGAACAACCTTTTATTACCAGACGAGCTTTATATCGATTCACTTGACCATTCTCATCGCATTTAGTTTTAAATATCCATTTGCTTCGAATTGCCTTGTGATTTGCTGGCAAATTTTCCAAGGACCAAGTTCCATTTTCAACTAGAGACTTATACTCAGCCTCCATGGCTCTCTACCAGTAAGACGCGTATGGACTTTTCATCGCATCCTCCACTGTCAACGGATCGCCTACGTTATTCACTGTTGCAACATAGACAAAGTCCTCCGTCTTTGTGGATTTTCTTATTCTTGTTGATCGCCGTAACTCTTCGTCTTCATCGATGCTTATATTGCCCATTGAGTTATTAGTAATAGGTTGCTCATTACTGCTTATATCATCAAATTGACTCGTATTCAAACTACTGTTCTGAGATTCCATTTCATCTTGGTCTTGCATGTCGGTATTATTCGTAACAAATGGTTCCTCCACTTCATTGTTATCGTCTTTGAATAGATAAAAATGATTAAATTTGTTACAGGAAAGTACTTCGTTTTAGTAACGTTGCTCTTCCAGAAAAATCACGTCGCGGCTTACATTAACATGCATCTTCTCTGGATCAAAGACTCTATAGCCTTTACACTGTTCGCTGTAACCGACCATGATGAATACTTTAGACTTAGAATCAAACTTTTTACGTTGTTGTTTTGGAACATGCACCATTGCTTTGCATCCAAAAACTTTCAAATTTGACAGATCTGGCTTCTTTCCAGACCAAATTTCTTCGGGTGTTTTGTCAAT
This sequence comes from Platerodrilus igneus, assembly GCA_036346225.1. Lineage (NCBI taxonomy): Eukaryota > Metazoa > Arthropoda > Insecta > Coleoptera > Lycidae > Platerodrilus > Platerodrilus igneus. The sequence continues at coordinate 3,863,559 of JARFIW010000884.1, read as the reverse complement.
AGCCCCCCGGCACGGGGAACGATTAATAAGATATCCTGCTGTATTGATCGCTTCCCCCCAAAATTTGACATTTAGCTTTGTGTCAAAAAGCATACATCTTGCTCTTTCGACCAAAGTCCGATTCATCCGCTCGGCCAAACCATTCTGTTCGGGCGTATACGGTGTTGTTGTTTGGTGTTCAATTCCCGAATCACGCAGAAACTTTGAAAAGTCTTTGTTACAGTATTCTGTGCCGTTGTCCGTGCGAATTTTTTAAATTTTTTTACTAGTCTGGTTTTCAACATGACTTTTGAAATCCTTGAAGGCATTTAAAGCATTTGACTTGTTCTTGATAAAGTACACAAATACTTTTCTGCTAAAGTCATCGATAAAAGTCATAAAATACCGAGAACCTCCAAACGAATCAACAGACATAGGACCACACAAATCGGAATGTATCAATTCCAAAATACTGGAAGCTTGGGAATTGCTTGTTTTAAATGGAAAACGAGTCTGCTTTCCCATAATACAGGTCTCAAGTTTCTCGCTGACCGCTGACGAAACTCATTCCCTTAACAAAACCGTTTCGCAATTTCATCAAACTGTCGTGTCCTACATGACCAAGACGTCGATGCCACAATCGTTGGGTTTCTGTTGATTTTACAATCATACTTGATATACTTGCTTGATCTACTTCAAACAATCCGCCTGTCAGATTTGCTTGAACTAACAACTTATTACTTTTGTTCCAAATTTTGCAACCTGTGGTACCAAATTTCACAATTAGCCCTTTATTCACCAATTGACTGACAGACAATAAGTTTGTACATAGATCTGGTACATACAGCACGTCTTGAATGGTTGTATCAACTGCACTATTATTAATTTGCAATTGAAGCCGTACATCACCTGTTAATTCGGCTTTCAACTTCGATTCATTTGCAATTGTCACTTCGCCATTTGACTCATATTTGACATTTTCTAACCAACTTCGTTCGCATGTCATGTGACTAGACGCACCAGAGTCTACATACCATTCTGTTGACTTTACATTGCTTGCAGTCAAACAAGAAAAAACTGATGTATAAATAGCTTTACTATGTTTTAAATTTGGACATTTGTTTTGTAGTGTCCTATTCCACCACACTCAAAGCATTTCACGTTCTTTTGGCGGACTTTTCCTTTTGAAAATTTTCGTTTTTGAGTATACATGGCCGACGATACGGAACCATCTGCTCCATCGTTTGATTTAACTTCCTGCAATAGCTTTGTTTTGATCAAATCTGCAGAAATCTTTTGTGCTGAACTCTCAATTGCCATGATCATTGGTTTATATTCTTCACTCAATCCAGCCAGTAATAAAGTGCCAACCCATTTGTCATCTATTTTCATTCCAGCTCCTTTCAGTTTGTGTGCCGTGTTAACGATTTTGTTGACAAACATTTCCATTGAGGAACAATCCTTCAGTCTGGTTGTTACAAGTTCACGCAATAGTCCAACGCGACGCAACCTGCCCGAATCTTTAAATGCTTTTTGAAGATTCTGCCACACTTCCTTGGCCGATTTTGCCTCTTGGATATGGGAAAAATTTACTGGATCAACCATCAATATAATCGAAGCTTTCGTTTTTGTATCTCCAGCTAATTTCTTTACTTCATCGGTTTCTGTACAAGTATCTATTACATGATACCATAAACCGATCATCTCTAAATAAGACTGGACAGCGAATTTCCACGATTCATAATTTTCCCGTCCTTTCAATTTTTCAATTGATGCCATTGCCGACGCCATTGACAAAAAATTTAAAAAATTTATAAACTGTTATGAGTGCCTGGGCCCATAACCTGATGAAAGAACGCGGAATAACTACACAACGTGTTTTAATAACTTTCTTTTATAACAGTTTAATATGGAAGCATAATATATTATATTGAAACATTGACAGTTAAAAGGAACACTTTAGAATATACAAATCTTAACCATGACTACAATATAAATCACGGCTTACTTTACAACAATATTACATCTTTTTCCAATTCCTCCATGAATACATTACTAAAGATTGGTGATAGTGGACTTCCCATTGTCATTTCGAAGCTTTGTTTGTAGAATTGATCACTTATTTGAAAATATCTTGTATTAACGCATAAGTCAAGTAATTCCATAATCGATGATATACTTAGTTTTGTTCTTTCTTTAAGATTGCCATCTTTTTCTAGTTCGTTTTTTATAATATTGAGCGTTTTGTTTATAGGGACATTTGTGAAAAAATTTACTACATCAAAACTTACCATTGTGTGTGTATTTCCAATTTTTATGTTTGATAATTTTTCTAAAAAGTGTTGGTTGTTTTTTATGAAAGAATCCGTTTTGCCTGCTAATGGATTTATAATTTTTAGGAGAAATTTTGCTAAATTATGTCATGGTGAATCTATGGAGCTTACGATAGGTCTTAAATGAATGTTTTTTTTATGAATTTTTGGTAGACCGTAAAAGTGGGATGGTTTACTGTAATGTGGGACCAGTTTACTTCTTTCTTTGTCTCCGAATTCATTTTTAAATTTAAATAGAGTTTTGTATATTTTATTTTCAATTGATTTTGTTGGATCCGTTTCTAAACTGGTGTAATTCTCAGTGTTCAACATTTCGTTGACTTTTGTGTTGTAATCGTTTTTATTCATTATTACTGTTGCATTGCCTTTGTCAGCAGGTAGAATTATAATTGAGTTATCGTTTTTTAGATTGCGAATTGCTTTTATTTGGTTATTACTTATATTTAATTTTATTTTGTGATTTTTTTCTATTTCGATTTTGCATCGTACTCTAAATTCATTTGCTTGATCTTCTTCGAGTTGGTTTGATGTTTTCTCAATACAGCTAATTATTTCAAATGATGGTATTGATTTTGGTGTTATTGCAAAGTTAAGGCCTTTTGATAGAATTTATTTTCTGTCGTTAATAGTTCTGTTTGATAAATTTATGACTGTGATTAGCATGGTGTTGCTGTTTTCTTACGATTTATTTTGCGTGTTATTTTTCTCTATAAATAGGTCATTAAATTTCTTTATGTGAATTTCTTTTTGTTTGGAAAATACTGATTCGTAGTAGGTTTTTGCACTAATGAGAATTTTATCAAAATCATATTTTGTTACCTTTATTCGTATGAAATTTATAATGCCCTCAATATCTTGTTTTAACTTATAAATAATGTGTCGGTGGTTTTGTAGTCTTTCCCTCATCATACTGTAACTTACTCTTTCGAGAATCCTTGATAGTTTATTGCTTGTCTTTTCAAATTTGATTCTAAATCCTTTTGGTATTATTTCGTTGTTTCTGCATTTTATTAGGAACGTGAGTGAATTTTTGGAATGCGATAGCTTTAGGTTTAGATTGTCCAACTGTCTAAAACAAATACAAATTTCAGGCCCATACCTGACTTGTAAATACTACCTGTATGTTTGTTGTGGTTTGTTAAGCATTCTTCTTAATCTTCTATGGGAAGTAAACCACTCATAGTTTTTAAAATCATCTTTATTTACGTTTCGATCCATGACCTAGGATCGTGGTCAAAATAATAAAAACTTCAAGTTTGACATTTATGACATAAATTGAAGGTGACTTTGATTTATTGATGTTCAAAATATTTAGTTTGAGTAACTTTGCAATAATACCAAAATCAATACCAACCTTTGAAATAATTAGCTGTATTGAGAAAACAGCAAACCAACTCGAAGAAGATCAAGCAAACGAATTTAGAGTACGATGCAAAATCGAAATAGAAATGAATCACAAAATAAAACCAAATATAAGTAATAACGAAATAAAAGCAATTCGCAATCTAAAAAACGATAACTCAATTATAGTTCTACCTGCTGACAAAGGGAATGCAACAGTAATAATGAATAAAAACGATTACAACACAAAAGTCAACGAACTGTTGAACACTGAGAATTACACCAGTTTGGAAACGGACCTAACAAAATCAATTGAAAATAAAATATACAAAACTCTATTTAAATTTAAAAATGAAAACGGGACAAAGAAAGAAGTAAACTGGTCGCGCATTACAGTAAACCACCCCACTTTTACGGTCTACCAAAAATTCATAAAAAAAACATTCATTTAAGACCTATCGTTAGCTCCATAGATTCAGCATGCCATAATTTAGCAAAATTTCTCCTAAAAATTATAAATTCGTTAGAATGATGGATGATGTAGATAAAATTAGAGACGAAGTTTAGAAAGTAAAACTAGATCAAGAAACATCTGAAAAAGAAACAAATGACCGAATTACAGATTTATGTAAAAAGATGCGGTAAATTCAGAGAATTAGGACTTACAGATGTAAATAGAGAGTTATGTAGTTTAAAATCAGAATTTGAAAATGTGGGTAGAAACCAGGGATTGAAACACACTAGGATAAATAGACCCGAAATTTCAGTAGAACAGTATTCCAAATTTTATGGAGACAACAAGATAAATCCTAAAGTATTTTTAAACAAGATAAGAAAACTAATACAGGGATCAACGGATGAAAGGTACAATTTAAACTTCGTTAGATCAATGTTGAAAGGAAGCGCGGAGATATGGTTTGATTTAATAGAAAACGAAATCGGGACATTTCAGGAGTTTGAAAGTAGGTTTTTGAGAAAATTTTGGGGGGATAATCAACAATACAAGGCGCGAGATAATTTAATTACAGAAAAATATAATCAAAATTTAGGGATGACCAGAGAAATATTCGCTATACAAAAATTCAGTCTAGCGAAGCAATTGGATCTTCCGATGGAAGAAACTCATATCATAAAATACTTAGCAGGACATTTTGGCGAAGAAATAAAACATTATGTAATGATTCAAAATATAGTAAACAGGGAGATTTTTTGGAATATTTACAACGTTGTGATGAGTTAGGACAACATCGTGTTTCGGAAGGTAGGATGGCACCAAAATTTAAACAGATTGCAAAGAAACACAGAAAACAATAGATCAAATAATAGAGGAAATTATGGGGACAATTTTATAGAAACAATCACAATAACTACTATCATAATAATAATTTTAGAAGGAACTGGAACACAAAAGATACCCCAAGAAATAAGCAGAGCGGACGGATCACGACAGAAATATAAATCAGTGTACGCTACAAACACAACATCGGGAACAAGCAGCACAACCTACAAGAATGAACCGTACCTATGCAGAAGTTACGAGTCAGGCAAGACCATCTACGTCGAATCAGGATTTTTGAAAGAAGACAAACCAAGTAAGCCCTTAAAAATAAATGGATACGAACACCAGCGCGAATATATAAAATGTGAAATGAAAAAGGAAATGACTAAAAGCTTATTACCGATAATTAAATTGAGAATTGGAAATAGTCGAGGTGGAACACTCATTGATACGGGAGCTGAAGCGTCGTTAGTGTCTGAGGACTTTGTTAAACGGGAAAAATTAATAGGAAGCATGATGCCCATAAGGAAACTTAATTTAATAGCACCAAACAGCAAGAGATTTGCAAGTGTGAGCAAAACAATAATTCTGGAATGTAAAATGGGTAAGATAAAGTTTGAGAATGAATTTATATTAGTGCCGGGGTGAAGAGTAGATGCAATATTTGGTATGTACATAATAGATAAGTTGGGTTTAAAAATAAATGCCGAAGGAAAGGCAATAAATGTAAAGGGGGAAAATATAAAATGGGATGATGAGGAGAGCATTGAAGTCGAAGGAGACTGTATAAATATTGATAAATTTGAGGGTGAAGTTGATATAAAGGGGGATATTGATGATAAGATAAAATGCCCAGAAGAAGTAAAAGAAAGGGTAAAGGCATTGTTAATAAAGAATTCAGAACTAATAGGATCAGAATGAAGAATTGCAACGGGTTATGTGCATAAATTAGAAGTCGTAAATATGGAGCCGTTTAACACAAAGCTATATCCTATTCCAGCAGCGTATAGGAATAGACTGAAGGTAGAGATAGATCAGATGCTAAGTGAGGGTATCATTGAGAAGGCAAACACGCATTTTGTTAATCCATTGGTTGTTGTTAAAAAGAATGATGACAGCATCAGATTATGTTTGGATGCTAGGAAAATAAATAAAAGGACCAAACCTCAATATAGCAGTCCACCAACTATGGATATAATTTTAGCAACAATAGGTAATAAGAAAATATTTTCAAAAATTGACTTAAAGAATTTATTTTGGGTTATTCCACTAGAACGTGAATCCAGAAAATATACGGGTTTTTCGATAGAAGGGAAAATTTATCAAATTAAAGTGGTTCCTTTTGGTTTGTCTTCAAGTACGGCTGCATTAGTAAAAGCTATGCAGGGTATATTGGGACCATATGAAGATTTCTGCATACATTATGTGGATGATGTTTTAATTTTTAGTGATGACATAGAACAACATTTTGTACATCTTGAACGGATCTTGTTAGAACTAAACTTAGCAAGACTAAAACTAAATATGAAGAAGTGTGAATTTTTCCAAGAAAAGATAAAATTTTTGGGATATCAAATTAGTAATGAGGACATATTCATGGACAAAAGTAGACTATCAGAAATACTAGAATATCCTAGACCAAGAAATATACGCACTCTAAGAGCCTTTTTGGGAGTAATGAACTTCTATAAAAAGTTTATTCCGTCATTTTCACGGAAAGCTATTCCATTATTTGCTTTGTTGAAGAAAGGGGTTAGATGGTCGTGGAGTGAGGCTCATGAAGAGGTATATCGGAGCCTAATAAATCAGTTTCATGAGCAAGTTATTTTGAGACACCCAGGCTTCTCAAAGGAATTTGTGGTACGCACGGATGCGTCAGATAATGCTTTAGCCGCGGAATTATATCAAATCCAGGATGGTATAGAGGTACCCATCTCGTTCATATCTAGAACTCTCAAAAAGCATGAACTGAATTATACAATTAGTGAGAAGGAAATGGCAGCAGTAGTCTTCGTAATCACGAGACTAAAATTCTACCTGATGGGAAGACACTTCATAGTTGAAACAGACCATTCCGCTTTGTGTTCACTACTCAACACTAGATTTACAAACAATAGAATATACAGATGGAGTCTTCTACTACAAGATTTTGATTTCGAGATTAGATATATAAAGGTAAAAATAATATTGTAGCAGATGCTTTTAGCAGAAATAAGATAAATAATAATTTAAAGTCAAATGACATATTTGTAGCAATGCATAACTTAGTGAGAAATGAGTCGATATTTTCACATGGGAGAATTCTGGCAATGCAGGAAAATGATGAATGGATACAAAATATAAAGGATAGGTTTAAAGGTAGACCCAAATTATAAGCAGTTTAAAAATATTAATGGTTTTCTTATAAAATACTTAAATGGTGAAGACCTGTATGTGCTTAACAAGAAATTGGCTGTATCAATCATAAAAGAATTACATATCTCATATGGATATTTGGGGATTAGAAAACTGTTTAATGTTTTGAGAAAATTTCTATGCTCAGAGGGACTTGGGACTCATAAAAGAAACAGTGAGCACGTGTCATCTTTGCATGCTGGGTAAATACAAGAACCATGTTAATCAGAACATCATTCAAAGCATTCAGGTGGGCAATCCATTAGACCTAATTGTGGTAGACTACCTAAGTAATTTGGTACCCAGTAGGAAGAAAAATAAACATGTCCTAGTGATAGTGGACGTATTCTCTAAGTACACAAGGTTATTCCCTACTAGAGATTGTAACACAGTAGAAATGATCAGAAAACTAGAGCAATTCATCGCAGAAGAAGCAAAATTTAAAAGAATACTGGCGGACAACGCAACATACTTTAATTATGCTAGGTTTGTGTCACACTGGGAAAACCAACAAATAGGGGTTGTTTTCTGTAGCATCCGTCATCCTCAGGGATATCTTGCAGAGAGGTACATTCAGGAGACCTGCAAGTTTTTGCGCATGATAGCATACCAGGATCATCGAAGTTGGGAAAAAAATTTGCCAAAGGTTGAACGGTTTATAAATCATGCACCACATACAGTCACCGAAGAGTCTCCCATAACTTTAATGAGGAAGGTGTACCCGGATAGGCCCTGGGAAATTACAACAAGATTGAAAGACTTAGAGAGAAAACTACATAGAGTCAGGAGAATACTACAGGAAAGAGCACGAAAGTACGTAGACAAAATGAACGAAAAGATAAAGAGAAGAATTACATTCCAAATAGTAGACAAGGTAATTATCAAAAACCTAAGGGTAGGAAGAAGACACCTGCATATATGTGCCAAGTTACACTTACCCTACATAGGTTCATTTCTGATAAACAAGGTCGTAGGGGAGAACACATACGAACTGAAGGAGGTAGACTCAGACATGATCAGGGGAAAATTTCATGTAAATTTAATGTATCACTACAAGGAATAGAAACTGTACATATTGTAAATATTAGAAAACAATAGAACATAAGATAGGTTAATAATAATTAGAATAGGTTTAGGATAAACAGGAGTAACATAGGTTGATAAAAGGGAGTGATTCATTGGATATAGGAAAAAATGATGATGCTTATAAGAAATAAGAACAGGTATAGATAAGTTGGGGATAGATGAATAAAAGGGGTTTATTAGAAACATGGAGAGATGTAGATACGTTATATAAATATAATAATAAATAGGAAAAGTATTGAATAGAGACAAGAGAAAAATAAAGATTTGAAAAGGAATTATATAAGTAGATATGAAAAATATGAAAATAGAAAAAGTTTATGTAAATAATAAAAGTATGGGTAGATAGGTAGTGAAATATTAGTAAAGCTCAATAGGTAGTATGCAGATAGAAGAAGTTTATGTAGATAGAAAAGTATGGATAGATAAGTAGCAAAATAATAATAGATTATAAAAGAACAATAGTAATAAAAATTTAAAATGAATAGGTGCATAGGTATAATATAATGAAACAGGAATAGGGATGTAAAAAATAATGTAGGAGTTATGTACATAGTAGAACAAAATAAAAATAAATAATTTTGGACCAATGTGAATTTTGTCTCACGTTGGGCGCCAAAGACTAACATTTTTCCAAAAATTTTTATTTCATTTGGGGGATTAATGCAGTAATTATAGGGTTAATTTAAAGGTAGGTTAAGTCATAAGGGTCGTAGAATAAACAAAAGAAACTATCAAGTAACAAAAGCGCATAATTACAGATATTAGAAGAGTCAATAGGTCATTATAAATATTATTAGTTGTGAGCACACTGTACATAGCAGTACAAGCGATTACAACACATATCCAAGGGTAGCTACGAGCAAAGATAAGAATTTAAAAATGCAACGAAACGCATTGAAATTAAATCAGTAAAAAACCTGCATGAATTGGCTAGATAAATATTCAAAAAATGCGTTAATATATCATCTTAAACGCACGCAAAAATTATGCATTATTTTAAAAGCGTACGTGATCTAAAAGTATCACATTTGTTCAAAAATCCAATTTATTAGGAAATAAACAAACACCAAATTTATTCCATTAAGATTAGAATAATGCCAACAACAATAGTACGTGATTTGTTGAACGAAGATTCCTTGGATTTCTGAATTAAATGTGAGGTATAGTAATGAATTACGTGACATTTCTAGCAGAGCTTCATGCAATTGAACTACACAATTGGTAAAGTTTCCCAAAACAACAAGAGATAAGACACTTGGTCTCGCCCAGCACGTGGAGTCAACGAATCGCAAACAAAAGGGGCCGGTCCTATAAATATGATGAGAATTGAAGATCGAGTTAGTATACTTTTGAAACTGGGCAGTCACTATACTTAAAAGTGCTAAATATTTACGTGAACAGTAAATTAAATTAAAGTGAAAATTAAAGAGTGTGTGATTGTGCAAGCGAGCCGTACTTCTAAAGACGTAAGTAGATCAGATTTAGTGAAATTATACCATTTCTAATAATAAATAAAACAGGGCTCTTAATTATCATCTCAATTATCATCAATTACAATCTTAATTACAATCTTAAATTACAATCGAAATAACGATTCTAATAAAGATCTTGTTACGATTCCTGTTAAAACTTTTAATAACGATCAATTACGATCTTAAGTACAATTTTGGATACGAGACTCTGGAGAATGCTGCCTCTTCAAGCAATTTGATTATCTCTGAAAATGGTAAATATACTATTACGGAAATGAAAAACCTTTCATTGGAATAAACTCACCAATAACGATTTGGATACTAATTTGGTTGGATGTCGACTTCAATTCTTGGGAATGCAGAGCACCTACTGAACCACTTCAGGTTAGATATTTTGATATGATTTATTTCTAAAAACTGTTTTTATCTCAAAAATAATTCAAAGTGTAAGAGCCGACAAATTGGGGTTTCTTGTATAAATTTATGAAAAGTAATAGACATCTTGAAACGTTTTAAAAGGTATCTAAATGTAATAAAAAGCTCGTTTTGCTGGATTGATTTTCTAAAAATCTGACTTGTAAATAATATAAAAAGGGAGAAGATATTTAAAAAGGTTGTAAATATTTAATCATTATACTGTGTATTGTAGAATTGCTTTATTTAATTGAATCAGCTAGTCGAGGCAAAGAAAATTATACATTAACATTTCTAGAAGTGCTTGAGTAATAAAAGAGTTATCATAGCATAAATATATCTGCCCAACCGTAGGGCGAGAATAACAAGGGTTTTATTTTTCCTATAGGAAGATAACACAACATAAATATGTACGCACAAGCCGTGGGGCGAGTTATCACAGCAATACGTTTCTAACACAAAATGATACTCTCATTCTTGTAGCTATACATGTGTTGAAATAAGGCAGAGAGTTCTAGTACTTTAAAAGTACATAGCGTGTAAGTCAGTCAGAATGGGTTAGTTCCAATTGGTTTAGTAATAATTCTAGCAGAACCCTCTGAAGTAAATAAAATAAAACGGAATGTATAGATGTTTAGCTTTAGCTTACGGACTGTAGTAATTTTTTGACGAGACCGAGGTGTTTCAATATTACTTCTAAGAAGAAAAAGGATTATTCTGTCTATTAAATTCATTATTTACAGTACTATGCCAAGTTTCAGTTCCTTTGATAGACCTACTCCACCATGTAGCTTTTCCATAAGTTTAAGGTATTACTGAAATGTATAACCTAAAAATCAATATACTTACAGAACACTGCTGTCAGTTTGAGCTACTTTAGGTGTTTGCAGATTTCTTTAGAGAAACGAAATTAGTTTGTATATGTTACAACTGTTGGGAGCACTGAGTGCTATCATCTTTATACACTGAAATATTTCACATACAGCATTACTATTATGTAAATTATTTTAAAACAGTTAGTGGTAAATCCAACATGAAGTTTTCTGAATGTAAAGTTGTATAATGAGGTTCATGAATAACCATTAACAATCTAAAGCTTGAAAACTCACCATCTACTCTAGTGCATCAGTCTAGCAATGCTATGTATGTAAATATGCGTTGCAATTTGTATTGTATTTTGAACAAAAAATTGAAAAACTTTGATCACTCCTACTCAAAAAAAAGTTTTATATTTGGAATAAAATATTTCTAATTGGGATTACACATTTGCGTATTACATGTAATATTTACAGTAATTTTGCCATTGACATCTGCATAAATAACATTGACTTGAGAAATTTTGTTTATTATATTTCATGATTAAAAACGTCTATTAAGCAAATGTTTTTTAAGCATCTTTTTATCGCTTTTTTCGTGCTATAATTGAAAGAAGGAAAATAAAAAAACCTCAAATTGTATGGTTGCGTACGCGATTTAAATATGTTCATCGTTTTAATTGAATTATCTGCTCATTCGATAGCGGGTCTAAACACAAATTGGAAAGTTGGAGATTCAAATCCTGTCTGTGATCGTATATCTTCCAAACACTAGCTCGATTTAAAATAATCAATTAAGCTTCGCATACAAGCCTTTATTGGCTATTTCATCTTAACTAATATCGTAGCATTAAAAAGTTGATTAACTTACTTTACACCACCTTTATACATACTCACACATACACGTACGAGCGCACACCCACACGCACGCTTACAAGCACGCGCGCACACGTACACGTGCACGCACGTGTTCACACGCACGTACACACGTCAGACGATCACGCTCATGCATTCAGGCGCGCACGCAGACACACGCACGCACGCAAACACGCTCCCACACACATATACGCGCGCACACATCCATGTATCGCGCACACAAGCAACCGCGAACTCCCCAAACACGTACACGCATTCACACACGCAAGCGCATGCACGCGCAAACGAACACCCGCACATGCACGCATACATGTACGCACACGCTGCTGTAATATTTTACTATATCCGCGATTGCTGATCGGTTACTTACCTCATTCAGCATGCCGGAGTCACTCTGCGCCATTGGATTAAATACCCAAAAAGAATCTGTCAGAGAAAACGATCACCTATCATCCTCAAAATTAAGAACGTGAGACTTTAATAAAGCTATCTCAGGCAAGCATTTGTAATGTTTCATTAAATATGGTTAATCTCAATAACAGCATATGAATGTAGTACCCTAGTGATAAAGTTTGAGTGAATATCTAAAGCTTAAGTAAATGAATAAGATAATTATTCATCTTAGTTATATAATCGTATATAAATAATTACAAAATGACAATAAAGTTCTGCAGCTTCTTTAGTATGTTACGTTATATTTCATATTAAAACAATTTAATGCCTGGTTACTTTAAAAACATTATTCAGTCCCAATCATTTAATTCACGTTTGCTATATTTTTGTAAATTCAACCCGCGTAGATAGGCAACCAACTAAACGCGTCCTTCATTAAATCCACAAGTTTGGTTGTCTATATTCTTATCCCTGACTTATACAATTCCGCTTTTTGATGTTCTGGTTTCTTACCATACACAAAAACTTGATTACGCGTGGTTCAAATGTGAAATACTTGTACTGGCTCTCATATATAGTGTAGGATTGTAAAAACAGTTCGTGATACAAAATGTAATTCGGTTTCATTAAATATGTTCTAGTTTAGCGGTGTGAGAAGTTTATTGGACAGTGATAGAATTCGTTTATTATAGTAAAGGTTGTCGTTCACTTTTAAAACCAAAAGCCTTATTTTCCACCATCTTTTGTTTATTTTATGTTAGACCGACACTTATAGTGATCTTTCCATAAACAACTGTTCTATTGGTGTTTTGAACACAAAATCAACTTTAAGTGAGATATGACATGATATAAGAGATGAAGAATAACGTTTAAAATGGTAAAGAGTTGATTGCTTTGTTTACGTTTATATGCATGACATTTATTTTATAACAACGAATGAAGGTGTTGTGATTTTCCTTTTTTTATAAACTTATCTTTTTAACGGAAGACTGTATTGAAGTTTTGACTGCCTCCCTCCTCTACAACTAGTTAGTTAACACAGCATTCTTCCGTTCCTTTTTTTGTTGGAGTGGCGACTACCTACGTTGCTTTCGTTGCTATGTTTCTTGTTCGTACGGTAGGTATCCTGTAACAAGTATTTGTGTAAGAACTAATATATCAAAGATGAACTGTGAGGAAACAACTTCATTTAATTATAAAAACAGTTTTATCTTATACGGGATTAATTAAGCATCATATCGGTCGAACGTTATGAATTTCATTTCAGGATTTTAATAACTAAAACAGTCTCATTATATTCGGACATCTACTGATCTTCCCTAGAATTGACAGCACAAAAATAGGTATTAGCTGATAGTATTAGTATTATACTGGCATCGACAAATATGTTTAAATATTTGCACTACAGACCCACAAGCGCGTGCGCGGCCGCACACACACACAAACACAAACAAACAAACACACACACGTGTGTGTATATATATATATATATATATATATATATATTGCTACGATATTGCCGCCCGCCTGGTGTATGTAACGCTCAGTTGCCTGCTCCTCGCCACCTCTGTGCCTCTTTAATAATCTAAAATAATTTTAAGTCAACACAATTAAATTTTCTGCTCCGATTAGCTCAATGATATCCCGCACAGAGTGAACGATGATATGATTACAAAGAATATTTACCCACTCCGCTCTAACACTTCATATGCCGGAGTAAGACAAACGAAATTCACCAAAATCTGTATAATAAGCAAAAAAATGTACAGTTTACAACTCTTACGTCCTCTATAATATCATTTGTTATTTACAAAACTTTTGAATCAAAATTAAAATAAACGTTGCTATTAAATTTTGTTCATTACCAAAATTACAACTCTTTTTAAGTAATTAAAGCCACCAAAATTTTTATACCTTTACCTTGAATGTTTCGTTAAATCTTCAAAGAACTATTCCCCTTTTAAAACGTACTATTAGCAATCAACGTTTTGTTGACTATTTACACAAATTATCTAAATTACATGTAAGTTTCAAATATTCAAAATATGATTTATACCAAAAACTGTAAAATAAATTTTAACCTGGAATTCCTTCTATTGGTTACCACAGGAACCTTTTGATCCAAATCGGTTGCTAGTTTAATGTTTTGCAAGTTGTTGACCCGCAGCTTGGCATGTGCCCCTAGTACTTCGAACTGTTTTCCTATATATTTAGAGTTTTGTTCCAGTAATTTATTGTTTTAGCGTCGTAATTTAGTTGATTATTTCAGTTACTTGAATAATTCCTTAGTTAATTCTTTAGTTAGTTCCTTAATGTCATTTCTTATTTAATTTTTTAGTGCGCTAAGTTAATAAATAGTAAAGATTATGTTTACATTAGTTAAATTTAAACTTACGTTTTTATATTAACGGCAAAGTTTTATTCTTACGTACTTCAACGCGCACTTCTACTGTAAACTTCATTTAAATTCTTTAGTTTTTATTTTATACCACTTCTAACTTCACTCAAATTCAGTTTTAGCGTACTTAATTAGTTTCGACTGTTACAGTCGCGCGTCGTTTTATGGAATGAATGCATCTTATCAGTTTAGGTTCATTATATAGACAAACTTGTCCCTCCTTTTTATCTTTACCTATAGGTTTTTACTCCGCATATCATGTTTATTCAAACGCTCTAATTTGCAGGTAGACCGAAACTTTGTATTGGAATTCGTTAACAAATGTTATTATGTATGCTTAAAACGTCACGTAGTCTTATTTTTGTAAAGAGACTTATTAGATATTACTTTAGATTCTGCATGTATACGAGAACTGTAACTCGATATTTTGTTTACCTATCTTAGGTTTTATTAAAATGTGGCAATTTATACATTTCTCATGTCACGTACCCTTTTGCATCAATATCTATTCCTTATTGCGTCATTAAATATATTTGTTTTTCAAGAATCTGTTTATTACAATCCAGTACAAATTATATGCGTTTTATCTATTATCTATTATCTATTATCATCTATTACCTACGCAAATGCATTGAGTTTGAAAAAGTTTATTTCCAGTTTATTTTACTTTAAATATGCGTAATTTGTATTTATTTTGAGTTTATGAATGTTTTAAGTATTTTAAAATCGATTGAGTTGCGTCCGGAATTATTTTATTTACTAAATGTGGTCAAGGTATTACAGAATGAGCTTCCTTTTATTGACTATGGTTTGTTATTGATTTTATACAAAGTGATTTGAATTTGTTTTGACGCTTGAGAATGTTTTATATGTTTAAAACGGATTGAATAGCTTCCAAAATTATTTATTTTGATAAATGTGTTTAAGTTATAGCAAACGAGCTTTCTTTTATCAACTGTGGCTAATTATTGTTTTTATACAGGGTACTTTGTATTTGCTTTCTGCATAATGAACGAATTATGTACTTTTTATGATTTCAATGTTTAGTTTTCTTGATTATTATGATGTTGACATGAAGTATACCTCCCCTGTGACCTTATATACCCTTAAATAACCTTATTATCGTAGCAATATATAAATATATTGTTGTGGATTTAAAGGGGTAAATAGCAGTATACAATAAAAGTTTAGCAACTATGTATGTAGAAAAGAGCAAATTATTTACGCGCCAAATTAATTTAATTCATATAGTAAAAACGGACGAGTATTAAGGTATTTTTATATTTAAATAATTGGAACGTTAGAATTACATAAGGGAAGAAAGCTTTAAAGCATATAGAAGTTCAAGGATACGCATAAGTAATCATAATTTCTTTTAATCAAACACATGAAAGCAATAAGTGAGCGTGCTTGCATAAGAAAATCAATAATTTCTAACGTAAATGTATTTGTTTTAAAAGCCAACATCTATTTACACGGATACTACGAAGCAGAGAAAGTCTAGGAATTGTTATTTTCAAACGGTCGATAATTACAAGAAACACCTGTTTGTAAAATGCTACGTTCAGAGAATTTGAACTAACGTTAATATAGAATTCCATAGAAATTGTTTTCAACCGTCAATTTGTATAAGTAGCTATAGTCTCAAACATCTTAAGGAGCGAGTGGAATGAACAATCGATAATACACAACAGATAGAAACAAATATAGAGCAAGCGTTGAATTGAAAGTCATGTAAGACATACACGTGGAGTTGATGCAGGACGTCGACGATATCGATTTTCTGTAACGCAAGTAGGGTTTGGAAGGAGACAACAAACATGAATAGAACAGAGATGAATAGCGGTTAGGCGGAGCATGCTGACGACAGAAAATTTTGTCATTGGTTGAGAGCCAACAGTGTCGAAAGGAACGCACACGGTAAGGTAGAAATCGAATTCTTTGTAAATAGCACGTAGAACGGGAGAAATTTTGCAGAATTTAGAGACGGTTAGATTCAAAATTTTGAGAAGCCGCTTTGGAAAATAAGCTTTTCTAAGAAAACAGGTCCGATAGGGGGTAGAAGGATAATATAAATACCGGAGCAAAAATATTAAAGCTCCCTCTTCTCTTTTACTTCGATTGAGTTCTGAATACGGGTTTAGAGCAAGATTATAGTAAAGCTTTTGGTTAGAATTTATGTGTGTATTAAAGTTATATTTAACATCGCATTGGAAAGTATAAAACTGTAGTAGCCGACCTGAAGTTATTAACGTGATGCACGGGTTAGTGCGTATTTAAATAAAAGGTCCGGCTACTACGATAAAATTATTAAATGGATGCAGGTTATATGGGGTAAGCAGACCTGGGAATGGTACTGTGAGACGAAGAGAAGAAAAAGAACATTGGCGCACAACCTAGGGTAGTGCCTTTGCAGACTCAGTAAATAGATTGATTACCAAATCGTGGGGCTCATTTTATAGGTCAATATCACGATAATTTATATATATATATATAAACATTTTTTGGTTACATTTTTTTTTTATTTTTCAACATCTCCATTCAGCTTTACACATTTTTATAAGCATCTTTTCAAATTTTTTAAGCTGTCCAAATAATTGAATTTCGGACGCTCCTCAAAATAGGCATTTGTTTGGGCGATGACCTCCTCGTTAAACGTAAACCTTCGACCTCCAAGTCATTTCCTCAATTTGGGAAATAAGAAAAAGTTACTGGGGCACAAATCTGGCGAATACGGTGGATGTTGTAATCGCAACTGCGCAGGTGTGCACCCGTGCATTGTTTTAATGAAAGAGGATCTTTTTCCGTTTCAAATGAGGTCGTTTTCCCGTGATTTCTTTGCTTAGCCGGTCCAATAACGACACATAATACTCTCCTGTTATCGTTTTTCGCTTTTCCAAGTAATCAAGTTAGAAGATTCCGCATGCATCCCAAAGACCGTGACCACAACCTTGCCGGCCGATTTCATTGTCTTCGCTTTCTTCAGAGCCCGTGCGCCTTCAAAAATCCACTGTTTTGACTGTTCTTTTGTCTCTGGAGTGTAGTGATGTATGCATGTTTCGTCGACAATTATGTATCGAGGCAGAAATTCCTCAGGACTGCGACGGAAAAGCGCCAAAACAGCCTCAGAATCGACCACACGATTGCGTTTATTCTCCTCGGTGACCAACGCGGCACCCATATTGCCGATATTTTGTTCGCACCCATTTTTTTTGTGTAAAATTGAAGCGACTGTGTGTTACCATATGCCTGTGGCCTCAACTATTTCACGCGGTTTTATTCAACGATCATTTAAACTCATATCGTGGATTTTGTCAATCATTTCGGGAGTAGACACTTCCACAGGGCGTCCGGATAAATGCTCATCTTTTGTGGATGTACATCAACGTTTAAATTCATTCAGCTAATTGTAAACAGTTGCAAACACAAGAACACATGCGCCATGAACTTCATCCAACTCAGCTTTGATTTCTTTCGCCGTTAACCCTTTTAAATACCAGTGTTTAATCACTGCTCAAAACTCACTTTTATCCATTGTTATAATCAAATGAAAGTTTTTACTTCAATCAACAACAAAAATGAAACTACGTGATGGATACGGCTAAAACTCTAATAGCTGACCAGTTAGGAGTGCTGCTTACTGTGAAGAATTTATTTTCGGTACTACGATCGCCATATCTTGGATTTTCTAAGGACTTATTGAACGACCCACGTATATATATATATATATATATATATATATATATATTGCTGTGTTACGCTTCTGAGATGGGGGTTTGCCTTTTTTATTGCTGTGGCTTAGGGTACACCAATGGTAAATCTGAAATTACTATCTTACTTTTCTTTTTTTTGCTTTGCTTGGCTAGCTCAACGAAAGTTATACTGTGAAATTTACGAAGTGAAATGAAACACAGTAATTTCAAGAAATATCTATACATTCAAAAACATTTTTCTTTTATACAAAAGAATTTATAAAACAGTACACAGCTTAAGTTCATACAGAAAAGAACTCCTACAAGTTACTTAAAAATAATTCTCACCTAATCCTTGTTAAAAAATACAAAATCCTCTTTAATTTCTACGTGGATAATTCACCTCTCTCTTATTACCACACTGGTAAGTGTGATTGGCCAAAACTCCTAATATAATTTATTCAAGGTAGATACTTCGTACTTCAAACTTCGACCTCCAAATTTGATGCAAACTATTTACTTTACAAATAATAAAAATGAGAACTTATTCTGAATTCAAAGAACTAAATATTCATATATTATCAATTAACAAAGAAATCTAAAATGTTATACTTATAGTTATTTGTTTAAGAGCGCTTATCCAAATCTTCTTTTCATAACTCTCAACGGTATTAACCTTTTCCTGGTTCTGTTTTAAATTGACGTTCAAATCCCAGTCTACAAGATCATTCATATTATCTTATACCTCCATTTGACGGTAGAACAACAGTTTGTAAGGTACATCTTTATTGTTAATTGTGGAACGCCAATGAGATTGATTACAAATCATTCAAAACGTATATGTTTCATTTCGTACAGTAATTTAAATTACTTTAACTTATACAAACGAACATACACGCTAAATGTCAAATACTGTAGATATGCCAAATTAATCTTGACTCCAACTTACAATATCGTAAAATGGAATGAATCTTTACTCAACGTTACATATTGATTGGTTTGTAAAAGAATGAATCGCAAATAAATCATTTTAATCAATTTCCCGTTTATATATAAAAATTATTTCTATATGTCATTCTTGAGATTCCTCCGTATCCACTTAAAAAATTAATCACCTAGGTAATATATATATATATATATATATATATATATATATATATGCTATGCTCCCTAAATTATTCGCGCCCCATTATTTGGTCGACATATAAATATTGCTTTGTATTAACTGGATTTATCAATCTTGGACGTTGGGCTGTCATATAAATATTGCTATGAACTTCCTCCAGGAACTTAACTGGATTTTATCGTGTCTCGACCTTGTCGACCAATAACAAAATTTGATATGTTACCGCCTTACTCGTTATCAATGGCGTATTCAACTTATAGCTCCTCCTTTATTGTTTAGATTTTCAAATCACTCCCATTAACTTTATCTTATGACCTCGACTAGCATTTATTTAGAATTATCAAATGAAGTTAATTCAATTTTATATAATGGAACAAATATTATGTACAGTTTTTGTAAATTATTTAAAATACACTTTTCAATTAATTAATGTTGTAAATCTCATTTATCAAAAATTATATACTTTTTTATCAAATCTAAAGTTACCAAACCTATTGTTTTTATAAAAGAAGTGTTGAACGTTTAAAATCCTCTTATCATATAACGCACTTTATACGTATGCAAGTCCTCTGTTTTGTTGACTTCTTCACATTTATTTATATTAAGCAAATTCAAATAAAAAAATAGAAAAATAATGTCTTATAACTAAAAATCTAACCTGGTCTATTTTCTTCGCTATTTCCTTCTCGCAATTGACGCATCCATTATCAGCGAATATTTTCCATGCATTCTACCATCCATTTGGATAAAATTATTTTCACCCAATTCATAATTATTACATGCCCATTCGAAATATTGTCTATCCACACGCTTGAACCATTGCATTTAAATTATTGCCATCACCCTCAGGACTACCATTATTAAACTTAGACTTATGCACCCCAAATCATTGTCATCTCATTCAGACTTATTACTTCTTATCAATTTCCCCAAACTTAGAATTGGATTATCCTCCCCGGACTCAGATTTCTTATTATTCTCCCCGGACTCGGATTTCTTATTATTCTCATCGGACTTGGAGCCCCTATTATTATTATTATTATTTTAGTTTAAATAAATTCCCCAAAATCTACTTACGTTTAATCGGCAATCGTAATTTTCATCTTAATCGCACTAATACAACTTTTTACTTTAAATTATTATTACGTATCACACTTTGTTTCAGAGTGGTACATCTAGGCCTTTGTTGAGTTGAAAACTGAGTTCGTTATCACTGTCCCTGTTAATATATCATTGATCTCCTACTCCGTCAGTGGGTATGGTCTACAAACTCGTCGCTAATTTTAACCAATCAAATCTTTGCATTTAAAGTAGTTTCTGATGTAACATTATTTGCTTTTAAATAATTGTGGCCTGCTCGCAGGTGCCTTGTTATCAAACATGCGGTGTTTTGACGAATCTAATCGCTTTTCCATGTTGTACATAAACAACTGATGCAATTTGACTTTTAATTTTCATATCTGCCTGTTATTTACACAATTTTTAATCATCTTTCTTTATCACAATTATTAACTACTTGTACGCATTTACACTATGCTTCTCGAAGCTTTTTTTCTTATCTCCGTATCAACCTAATTGTTTGAAACTCTTTTGAATGCGTGTTTAATTACACTTTATTATGTTTACTTACAAAATACGCGTGCTTTCACTGAAAAATATCATTATTCGCATTGCCTAAATTCACTAAAACTCTATCTACAAGGTGTTAAATATTTACTATTTATCTAATGCATGTCTTCCTTGTTTCTACGCTAACTATGCGTCTTCGTGGTCTATTTGCGTCGCTTAAAACTACTTATACTTTATATACAGGGTGTTGACTGCTTACTATTTACAAACTATCTCCATTTCTTAATTTTCTATTAAACAAATGCAGTTCTCTGCTTCCTATTATAATTTCTGATTCCTAAACGACCTTTACTATAAAGTACACCCTTAAACAACCCCTTATCACAGCAAATATATATATATATATATATATATTGTATTAACAAGAATTTACACCGCTTCGCGTTTTAACGATCGAATTAGTGTTAATCCATGTTTTATATTTTATAGTAAAAGATGCCGTTTATCCTTATCTAATGTACCAGGTAGATGGTCGCGCATTATTCCTTCTCATAGAGCAATGCAATTATCTTATCTAATGTTTTATTGCATTTTAATAATAGCGCGAGCTCCTTGAATAAGACGTTTATTTATAATTGACTATTTATGCAACATTTCTTAGTAATGATGACGTATTTGAAAATTCTAGAACGAATTCTACTTTTATTTTTAGATTGACGTCAAAAGCCCAGCTTAGAAGATCACCCATATTATTTAAAACCTCTATTTAGAACATCAGTTTGCAAGAGTGCATCTTCGGTTTAATTAATTTCGCTTTGAAATAGCTTTTGTATTAGGACTATCTTCCATATTTATGCAGAGTTACGTTTTAAAAATTACTTCTTGATTCACAGTTACATCTTAAATATTAAATACTATACGCATGCTGCATACTTAATAAAACGACTTTTCTCAAAGTAACATGTTCGCGACTTTATCAATGAATTGAATGAATCGTCCTCTAATAAAGTTCCCGCTTTTACATTATTTTAACTACGTCACTCTTTCTAAATTTTACGCGATTTAATTTGAAGGATTACTCACCTACATGATGTAAGATTTCGGAGAATAACTTTTTTTATTATCTCATAAGCGTGGAATCGCCACGCTTAAATCATTTACGAACATAGCAAAAGTTCTGTTTTATCTTTATCCAACGTAATTAGTTGATCATGGCGTTTATTATTTATCGAATGGAACTCTTTGTTGATATAAAAAGATTTTATGAACAACCTGGCCTTAAGGTTCATTGTCCAAAATGATAGTTTCATCGAGCAGAGGTGCATGTTTGGTTGCATATGCATGCAAAGATAAAGCGCACTTATTAAGGTTCTTGCGACAATTACTTTCATGTTGGGTTAAGCGACTATTTAACTATTGACTAGTTTGCCGATTATAACTACTATTACAGCTACACTTCAGCTTATAAGTGATGTAACTGTATAATGCTTTTGGAGGACGAGTTTTCAACTTAGTTAATAGATTTTTGATGAAATTGTTGTATTTATACACGATGGCAAGATTTGGTTGTTTAAGCAATCTGATCAATAATGGAGTTAAAGTGTGTATATATGGTAGTTTTTAAAAGTCCATTTGTACTAGTATTAGTAAGATAATTACTATATATTAACTTAAGTAGCATTTCTTTAGAATAACCATTATTTAATAGTGTCCACTTTTTATTTTTCTTGGTAAATTGAAGATCAGAAACCTGTTCATACGATAACGCAAGGCTTTTACAGTATTGATTTTGTGTTGCTTTGAGTGATTGGAGTAAGACTG
Source organism: Platerodrilus igneus (assembly GCA_036346225.1). Lineage (NCBI taxonomy): Eukaryota > Metazoa > Arthropoda > Insecta > Coleoptera > Lycidae > Platerodrilus > Platerodrilus igneus. The sequence goes on along the minus strand of JARFIW010000884.1, from coordinate 3,840,571 downwards.
CAAATAGCTCCAAGAATTTGTGAGTTTAGTGTGCCACTCAAAGGGCAAAAGATTGTTTGGATTTCTGATTACGATGACATCGAGAAAAGGTATTACACCACCTACTTCCAATTCATTGATGAACTTGAGGTGTTCTTTAAAATTATTGAACGTTGTAATGGTTTGGTCAATAAATTAACGGGGTAAAGAGCAAATGATGTTATCAACATACTTAAGGGCGCGATAGCATCCCTCTATTTTCATAACACGAACTAATTTTCAAATAGCCGCCTTTGTGGTATGACTTTCGCATGATAGAGGGAACTACTTTATTTTAACTTTAGTAGTTTAGTGGTTCGTTTCTAAGTTAGGCAAATAACGGTTGCTAGGATACGGTACGATGCTGGTTTTTCTCCATTTCTGTAACTATTCATCGTAAATGACCTTCAGCAATTTCGAAGTTGTTGAACAGCAAGCAAAGCGTTAGATATAGTTGAAACCAAAGTCAAGCATGACTCATCGTTGCGCATATGAATAAAACACAGACACAATATTGTTATGCTACTCTATTACCTGGCTCTTCCCCATCTAAAAAGGATAGCTAGAAAAATATTCGTCGACTGTATAATTCAATGCAACCACTCTGAACGTATGTCCATAAAATATTTCGGTTTGTAATTAATTGTCAATCATTTTTAAGGTTAGGTTAGAATTTGTGCTTTGTTATTTCACTTGCGATTTCTACTTTTCTTTTAAAGATAATTCTGATATACAACAAACAGTTTTTTTTAAACTAAGAACCTTCTACACATTGAATAGTGTTTGGTCAACACTTATCAAAATGAACACGCTTCGTAACATTTGAACTTTCAAGCTCAGTTGTTGGTGATGAATGTTCTAACATTTTTTGAAAGAGAACGTGATAATCATGGAACCTTGGCCCCATTTGAGTCAGTATTGCAGGTATAATCAAATTTTCAAGTGATATGTTGTGTTTTAACTGTTGCTTATTGTTAGCGAACATCTGAGGCTTGTGGGATAGGACTGAGTTCTCTTCGTTCCATTCAAAAAAGAGAGTTTTAGAAGCCCGAAAAGAAAATAAAGTTCCTGAGTCACCGAGCAAGCACCGAAAATTCAACAAGTCTAAATCGTCTGATGTAGATGGTTTTGTAATAGATGCGATTAAACGAAAATTTACGAAATGTATTCCAAATGTAATATAGTTTTCATAACAATTTTATTTAGTGTTTTTTAGTATTATGCTTTTAGGGCTCCATGTAACTGTTAAATCTTTACGACAAGAAATTGTAACCGCTCAAATTTTTAACTTCAGCCAGTCTAGTCTGACTAGACTTCTATCAACAATTGGTTTTTCTTATAAATTGAACGATGGTAGAAGTGCTGTGCTTGAACAGGAACATATAGCTGCTTCACGAGTGAAGTTTTTAAAAGCATATGAAATATACAAACAATTGGAACTTTATGATCCTGTTTTCTTGGATGAGATGTGGATTTTTAGTCGAGCTTCTGTTAAGAAGAGTTGGCATGATGGTTCGAAGCTCAGTGTAAAGAGAAAACCTCTTGGAGAAGGAAAACGGTTAGTTTTTTAAAGTTAAAATTACATTTAATAGAAATATTTTTTATTACAGGTTCATAGTCGTACATGCAGACAACAAAACTGGATTCATCCCCAATGCAGCACTTTTGCATTCTACAAAATCTCAAGTGATGACTATCATGGAGACATGAGTGCAGCATTATTTACAAAATGGTTTGAAGAACGTTTAATTCCTAATTTAAGCAAACCCAGTGTAATTATTCTAGACAATGCTAAATATCATTGATTACTTGATTAAACACAATGTTAGTTGTGGCAGTCACACGTTAAAAAGGGAACTATTATCATTAATTAAAAAACATCCACAACCAAAAATTTATGAAATAGATACCCTAGCAGAAATGTACGGACACAAAGTTTTGCGGCTACCTCCGTATCACTGCGAGTATCCTATAGAGTTGGTATGGGCGAACTGTAAAAAATATTACAATAAAAATGTTGGACGGCTTAACCAACTTTATAATGACACAAATGTCAACTTGATATGGCAAGAATCTTTGCAAAGAATAGATGGGTCATATTGGCAAAAATGTATCACACATGCAGAAAAATGTATGATGGAATGGTGGGCTATAGTACAGCAGTTTGATGTTGTCGAATCTTTAATTATCAAAGTGGGTGATACAAATAGTGATAGCAGTGATACTGATCAGAATAACCAGTATTACCTACACGGTAATTTAAGTTGGTTTTGTTAGCACGAGAACAACTCAAACACAATACACAAGTGTATGGTAACCGTCATCAAATAGCATTATTTATTGTGCAATATTTATGTTAACAAATTATTAATGTTTAGCGATTGATGTTTAACCATTCATGACCTGCTAGAGTTTTTATACAAGAAATTTAGATTTAAGTTTCATTGTCATTATTATTTGTGCAATAAATTTATATCGACTCGTTTACAAAAAACTTGTTTGCTTTCAAAAGTTAAAAAAGGATACAATCATTACATCAATACCACCAACGTGACACTTTAAATCGGCCAAGTGTGTTGGCTACCACAAGGAAAGGTTCAGGGGATGGGGTTGGTGTGTACGTAAGGAAGGAACTTAAATGTCAGGTTATTTTGTTTGGTTTGCAATTGACTCGTATACTTGAATATATTTTGGATAATGTTTAAATTAAATCGCAAAACTTTTACTGTAGGCACAGTATACAGATCCCCAAACTCTAATCCGCTTAGTTGTGTTGATGAACTAGATAATATATTATCTTATTTAGCACCAATGATGGATAATATAATATGTTTAGGTGATGTCAATGTGAATCTTTTCAATTTAAGTAATATTATCACATGCTGCATTGATTCTTATGGATTCATCTAAGTAATAAACGAACCTACGATCATAGTAAATAACAGCAGTACTCTTTATTGATTCCATATATACACTGCTGTAATAATTTACTTATCGGTTGTAAACATAAACATGAAAGTTTACAAGCAACCATGGATGTTGAGGTTATGTCATTTTTGGCTTCATAAATATTCGCAATTAATTCAATCATTATTATATTACACTTATCAAAAGGTAATTCACCATATATTATTAGGTTACTTCATTTCAATTCGACAAAAACAAAGTCCAAAATAATTCAATTTGAAATATTCTGGTTTTAAACCTTATTCTACACATCATTAACAGTGCCATCTTCGGAGGAAGTCGTGAACAATTTCTATTAAAATGGCGTACAATTAGTGTAATAATTCAATAAAATCCATTCAGTACACTATGGCTATCATGATCAATATTTTTGAATTTTTTTTTAACAGAACGATTATATATGTATTCTGCTATCCAACGAATGCTTTTTTTTATATACAAAATGATTATGTTAGATGTAGTAACTAAAATAAAGTAAGTGAATTTTTACCATTACTTTTAACAGCTACTTCTTGCTTATTACTGCACTTTAGAAAAAAAAGCAAACCTTCGTTAGAAAGTACAAAGTTTTGTGAGTCTAATGGTGAAGTTACATTTTGCATATTTTAAATCCAACAAAAGTTATTTACCAAACAGAACAACCTGTTTTTTGATGGATTTTAGGCAGCCAACCATACATCCGATCGCGCCCTTAACAAGGTAAGACATTTCATAAGGTAGTTTTGATAAAAGTGCATTTTTTGGAGAAATGCAGGCGTACGAATGGATCTCAAAGCATATTAGAGCCATACACGCAAATACGTTCAGGTATTTAAACAATAGTAACAACAAAAACATTAATAGAATTGTAATGTAACCTAGTTCTAGCTACAAAGTCTGTACTCTAACCTACCCACGGATGAACGAACACCCTCTCTTGACAATACCTGGCCTCGTGATCGAGTCGTCTAGTGCTGTGGCTAGTGACACCTACGTTGTATGAACGTAACTTAACCCAAATATACACACTGAGATGGCGCTAAGGCGGGAAGGTGTGAAATAGAACTACAATAGTTAACGACCCCACTTTAATTATTATATGATAACCGCAAAATTTGGTTACCATCAATTAAACATGAATTACAAAAGCAAAGAGTGACTGTCTCCCTAGGTTGACGCTGAGGAAAGAGAATTGGCAGATAAAACCTCAATAACCCTGCGCTTGTATCTGCATAAACACACTTCTCCAAGAGATGGCGAACAAGTTCCCTGTGCACTTTTAATATTACAGGATGTCAACTGTTACTCAGACATTCTACATATGAGACTGAAGAAAGGTTAGTGTAGCTTAGCTAATCTTTTCTAGAAGGCACTAGAGACGGCTGAGCCATTACTGTCTGGCTAAAGTGGAAGAGGAAGAACTCCGGGAAGATAAGGGCTTTGAGTACCAATGTTCCACCCTTTACGGCCATAAAATGTTAGTAAATTCAACAAACATACACGTTTATCGTACATACCATTAACAGTTTCCAGCCCGATCGGCAATGTGGTTCACAATGACTAACCTGTATTTTATCGTTGCATAAAAATTACTACAAATACATTGACAAAAACAAATATTTAAAACAAACATGAAGTTAAACATGAACATATGCTATGATAGTACCAAACAAAGAGTACAAATTGAATCGACCATCTCCTACATAGTCATAATGCAAACGCGTTAATACGGGGTCATAGCAGAGGTTTGCTATAACCACTTCATAACAAGAATAATAAATCCCAATATAAGTTAACGATAAAATTGTAGATTATAATACACTTCAGATCCCTCAAACTAACTTATGGTTAGGTAATAAAACGAGACATGAATTATGCAGTTATAAGCGCACAGCTACAACTGAAATAAACATTTACATAATCTTCACAAGTTATTAGAATATTGAAAACAATTTATAAAATATTCTTGTAACAAATTCTACAGGTACAATACAAGCCCAGATTCGGGCGCTAAACCTATATATAAATGTATGTTAATTAAATACATTCGATCTAGTAAGCACAAATTAAGAATTATTCATTATGATTGTATCGGCTAAAACGTGCTTTTAAAAATTAAACATATCGTGGCATTAAATTTACAACCAAAAAATATACATAAGAACTTTTTGGTTAATTCAATTACTATATTAAAACACAATCAACTAACATTAAATAATTAATCAAGCTTGGATGCAATCAGACAACTTCAAAAGAACATACAATTAAAAACCTTACCTTGAATAAAACCACCAGTGAAGCTTATTCAACCTTCTATTTCAAAATCTGAAGCAAATCTCACGACGCAGGTTAAGACATGTAAAAACGATATCCATCGCCCCTACAACCGGTAAACTCTGACGTCACGGAGTGCGTTCGGAGACCTGGAAGTGGTTACCGTGCTGTTCAAAAATACTCTCGAATATCGAAATATTTACTATAATATTTGCGATAATTATCAACCAATGAGAATTGAGTTAAAGAAATAGTATGGATCAGTACAGAATCATAGCATCATAGCATGCTGACAAAGTGTAATAGCCAATTACTTCAAATCACCTAGACAGTAGCCAGAACCACCATAGCTTGAAGCAAGATAAGGTTTTTTACGCGGGGTCTCCAGATTTGGTTCTCAACCTATTGTTTGCAAATTACTCGGTTTATATCTTTTTAGAGATGTCGTGTATGGGAAGTTCACTTGAGACCTTCAACGCACGGAGATATCGTTTTAATACAAAATCTTGTTTTATTTTATTCATTAACAACTGACAGACAGTGACAGTCGCTAAAAGTTATAACAAATTATTATGTTTTAATTAAAAACCATTGTTAAAACAGAATAAAACCGTAGAAAGATGAATTAAATGAGTATCATAATATTTTATATTTCAGAAAGAGCGAAAATAAATGAATATGCTCCAGGTATTGTAAGCTGAAGCACAAAAAGGTGCTACAAATCTGAAATTTGCAATTTTCGCGTTTTATTGAATGCGGGTTTATTTTCAATTAGTAATTGGATAACGACAAGGGTGCGTATATAATTATCAAGCCGTTCATATTAATTATAAAAATCTCTATTAGGAATTCCATCAAATTAGCTTAGGATTAATTTCTAATCTAAAATTATTGGTTTTAAACCGGCACGTGTTTAGAGCATTTGTAGTGACCGAAAATCTTTATACCCTTCTCAAATATCTCAACGCATTTCATTTCAGTCGATTTAACTAGCTTATTTAATCATGAAATATTGACATTTTAATAAGCCAACGGTGGGTTCGATGGAAATTTATATTAGCAGAATACATTTCTTATTGAACGTTTTCAAAACTGTTCGTGACATGAACTCAGCAAAATTGAATTGCTTATTTATTATATAATAAGTAATACACGTGCCTTTCAGGAGCAAAATATTCTAGCTATAAGCAATACTTTAGTTAAAGTCGTTTTGAGTAACAATAGGGTTTAGAACGCTTTGCTAGATATTTTGTTAAGGTTTAAGGAAAAATTAGAAAAAGAAATGTTTCACGTTAAAATGGATCATTCTAGCATGTCGGCATTTAAGAACAAAAGGATAAAGTATGTATAAAATATAACTGTGGGTAAAATTTACAGAAAACTGACATGTTTTATAACCCAGTCTATTTTTTTTATTAGAGTTGCTACGTACAGCGACGTAGTCAACAAAAAAAGACAACAAAGAAGAAAGAAAGGGAAATTGACCGGGAATATGATGAACAGGTAAAATATACAAGATGTTGATGATTTAATTGAAAACCAAATTAAAGGGAAAAGGGGTAATTAATTAACCCCAAAAATAAATGTAACAACCTCCCCCCCTCCAGCAAAATTAACAGGTCGGGGTAGAGACGCAAAAGTACGGGAGTGGACAGTACCAAACAAAACCAAAAACTCAAACAAACAAAAAAAAAATTGCTTAAAAATTAAAAGAAAATTTGTTTCGAAAACAAAAGAAACCAAAAAGAAAGAAAAACACAAAAAAAAGTACTCGGCTCGAAAGACCAATAGTAGTAACGATCGGACTACCATAGAAACGACACAAGACAGTCACTGGAGTGAACCAAGTACCAAGACAACAGAGAAAAGGAAGGAAAGACGGGTAATAAGCAGACAACGAGGACTAAAATGGAACGGCATTGACACTGCTGAAAAGTCGTCGGAGGACGGATATTTCTAGTGAAGAAACAGTAAAATTTTCAACCTCATGAGTAGAAATTGGTTTCTCGCGAAAAACCAAAGTAAGAAAAGGTACAAGGACGAAAACCAACAGTACAAGCCAAAACAGGACACAAGTGTCAAGCCTCAAGTATGCAAAGGAACAACAAAGGAGAACGAGAGGAAGAGAGGAAGAGCGTTGATAAAAAAAAACGATGTACTACAAACTGTGGTAACCAGGAATCGCAACAACCGAATAACCAAAGAAAAGAAATGCTAACTAGTCCTAAAATCACTAAGTCGTGGTTTCCAAAAAAAGAAAAACGGACTAGAAAGTACCTACCACAGGAGCGGATGGACGAAACACGAAAGTGGATCTAAAGTAACAGGGAAGTAAACTAAAGCAAACAAAACCCAGATTATAGCATCATCAAAACTGCAGGAAGAAGACAAACCCCGTTTCCAAAACAAAACAAAAAAACCATACAAAAGGAAAATCAAACAATCCCAGTGTAGTTATGTATGAGTACGTGGGTGCGTGTGCGCACGCATGTGTGTGTATATGGGTGTGTTGTTGTAGGAGTATGAGAGTGTATGTGTGTGTACGTGCACTGTGTGAGTATATGTAGTGTGCGTGTGTGTATGTGTTGGACCGCTGTAGTCGTTTCTTACGACAAGCGGGCAATACCATGGGGCTATTCTATTCCCGGACCCACACGGGTTCAAGGAGTACAAGGGGAAAACGAAAGTAAGGAGAACCAAGTAGAACTGTGTGTTTATGAAGTGTGTGGGTGTATGTGTCTGTGTATGAGGTGTGTGGGTATAGATTGGACGTGTATAAAGTGTGTGTGTGTGTATGTGTTGGACCGCTGTAGTCGCCTCTTACGACAGGCAGGTCGTACAATGGGGCTATTCTATTCCCGGACCCACACGGGGTGAAGAAAAAGATACAAGAAGAAAGATAACTCAACCGAACAGGGAAGTAAATAAAACAATCGTACAGTCCAGAAGTCAAGTCCTAAAGAGAGCAAAGTCGGCATAAGAATCTGGGGCACGAGAACTAGATATTGGGCTAAAGGCGTTTACGCCGTCAGAAGAAAAATAAAACAAGATCAAGGACATTAGGACTTCGCCGACATACATCTTCCGGATCAGATGGAGCATAGATTAATGTCTGTCTCTTTTGGGCAGCTTTTTGCAAAACAGGGACAGCAGGGGTGTAGTAGTTGTAGCACGCTATTTTGGAAGTGGCAAGCGTAGTTTAGAAAACTCAAAACGCGTCATAGAAGAAAGAGGTTTGTTTTTAGAATGGGTTGCAAAAAAGCCAACGGTAGATGGGAAAAAGTATTGGCTCTACGAGAATCGATCCTACGAAGAGAAACACAAGCAGAGTACACTCGTTACGTGAGAATGAGGGACAGAATTGGATAAAATTTAACTACATTAGAAAAAGGACTAAAAGTATCACAGTTAGGAAAGAAAACAGCATTGGCTGTAGGAATATCAACCTTAGGAAGAGGAGCAGAACCAGGTAGGAGTTCATCAATGTTACAAGAACAAACAGTATCGAATAGAACTTCGCCAATGTTAGATAAAGAAGTAGAATGAAGTTTATCAACATGAAAGAAAGAAGCAGTACCAGACAGAATTTCATCAACTATACAAGAACAAACAACATCAAGAAGAACTTCATCCACAATACCGACCTTAGTCAACATTAGATAACAGAACATCAGCTAGGATTTCACCAACCTTAGTTAAAAGAACAGAAGGAAGTAACATTTTGTCAGCATGAGAAAAATGAATAAGAGTAGGTAACGTTTCACCAACGTTCGATAAAGGAGTAGAATCAAGTAAAAGTTCATCACTGATAGACAACGAAGTAGGAACAGACAAAAGTTCAATCACAATAGGAAGCAGGATCAGGTAAAACTTTGACGACAGCAGCAAGAGGAATTATAGCTATGGGTTTCCTAACTTAAACAAAACCTTCTCTATGCGTATTAGGAGTTATCGTCACTTCAGTTACAGCTGTTATTGTAGGTACAACAGCAATTTCTTGAGTAGAACAATTTAAGAAAGCAGGAACATGTAAAAATTTGACAATAAAGGGAAGGGGCATTAAAGATTCAGGTTTATAGACTTCATGAGGAGCTTCGCAGACTGAATTATAAGGTATCGTCACTTCAGAGACATTTGTGCTTGCAGACACGACAAAAATTTCTTGGGTAGAATTGTTTAAGAAAGCTGAAACAAACTCTCGAGAAGCTACCTGCAAGTCACTGATTCGAAGTATGGGTTGCAATGTTGGTGGAGGTACAGTTTGGGTTGAGAGTGAATAAGTAGGGCGAGCAGAAGGAGTAGAATTGGATGTAGAACTAGAAACGGAACAAAGTTTGTGCGAAGCTGTATTTGCCGAAAAAGGGCATGTTTTGGTAGTAGTAGCAGGATGACTTGGAAGAGGTACAGAAGAGAACGTACAGTGAGAAGCAGAAGAAGTTTGGCTCCTAGAGCTGAGAACAGAAATTGAAGTTTTATTTGAAGACCTATTAGTAGTAGGATGAAAGTGTGGACAGTTGCAACGAGAAACTCCCTTATATCCGCAACCATGGCAATGGAGTACTTAAGGACGAGTACAGCATAGCAACGCCATCATCCTCAGGGTTCATTCACTTTGCCATCGTAATTATAGCAGCGCTCCAAAGACAAAAGGCAGCTGGTCTACGGCAACGAACAGGTGTGTCTACACAAAGAAAGAACCTATTTGGCCTCTAGCTAAAAAAAGCGAATACACGCAAGACACCTCCTAGTTGTTGTACAGAAACACGTGCATCGCTTTTAAAATACGGTGACGAATAAATGTAGAAAATATTTCGACGTACAAGCGCTGTAGAATCACATTCAACAATGGTTCAAACAACACGGAGTCGAACTGCAAATCCTAGCTTATCGAAGCGTGGTAAAACTGGAAAACCCGGATTATAGCGGATAGTGGGCGACCTTATTTCAACAAGTCGTTACATTGGAACAATAGAGAAAACCATTATACGGCGGTCGTAAAGTATACCAAGATAACGGAGAAATATAGGGTAATTAATTTATGCAGAAAATAAACGTAACAAGTCATGTTTAGTAAGAATAAAAAAGAAATTGGGAGAAAGTAACTAAGTAAAGGCTACAGTAACTCGATAAAGACTCGACAAAATTATTGCAAATACAGGACAATTTAAAACACATCCGACGGATAAAATTCAGGTACACGAATAGGAGCTAAACAACAGAATAAAAATTAGGAGTGTAATAGAGCGCCTGCGTTTTCAACGGACTAGGATTATTGACGAAAACGCAAGTCCAATAATCTGAAATGAGTCAACCAAGGATATTTAGCGATCAAGAAAGAAAACAAAATCAAAATTTAAGAAGATCGAACCCACACAAGAAATAAAGAAAAGAAATAAATACCAGTTCGAAATTAAGGGAAGAAAACATAAATAGTATCAGGCCGTGAAATGCGGGTAGTGCAAGAAATTAGGCAGTAATAATCAACAAAAAAAATTTAGACCAGGAATTAAGCGAAACCAAATCGGAGCCAAAGTTACACGAAACAAAATCGGAGCACAAATTAACGAAAACCAAAATCGAAGCAAACTACGCAAGACAAACTCGAAGCCAAAAATTAACTTAAACAAAATCGGAGCCCCACGCCAGGGCGTCAAAATTTATGCTACGTGCAAGCGACGTAGTCAACAAAAAAAAACAACAAAGAAGAAAGAAAGTGAAATTGACCGGGCTGATGATGAACAGATCAAATATACGGAATATTGATGAAGGATTTAAGAATAGCAACGGAATTGATTTAACTGAAAAACAAATTAAAGGGAAAAAGGGGTAATTAATTTATCCCGTATTTTATTCCAAAACAATATTAGGGGTTAATTGCCTAAGTACCATTCTTTTCTATTTCTTTTCTTTAGATTAACAATTCAATATTTGCATATGATACTTTAGTATTCAAAGACTCATTATTTTGTAGGCGAGAATTAAAGCTTAGTTTACATTGGTCAAGCAACCTGGCCTACAGACTGTTCCAACTTACTTATTTCTAACACCCGTCTTGGCTTTATGGTTTTTTATAGGTTTATAGGCAACTAACAAATGTTTTATTGTAAAAAGGTGTGGCAAATTATGGAAATTACTCAATGCAATAATGTTGTATCATTTACGACATTATATACAAATGGTTTAGCATTCAAGACGAGTTACACATCCCCCAAATCAACATATGTACAATTAAATAGAAATTATTAAGAAATTATTAAATAACTTAAGTTAGATGCAACATTGTAATTCAAGGATAAATAAAGAAAAGGTAATGAAAGTTCACAAGCAAGTTGTGAGAACGGATGTGAAAACATTGTATTCCAGACGTAAGGATACTGCAGGTGCAGGTCACAGACGGTTATAAAATCGCAATTATTAGAATTAAGATTGTTACTTTGTATTGTATAAATTAATAAAAAAATAAGCACACATGAGCTCTGCAGTTCCCACAGAAATGTGAGGGGCAGGGACAACATAAATACCCTGGGAGCCCCTAATCAGTCAGTAAGTCTTGTGCTTCTCAGCTTTTACATTGTTGGTTGTTCAGGCTACTCACCATAATTTAAATTCAATTAAATGCAATTTCGACTTAGATTAATATTATATAGTTTGTTAAAATTCCACATGTAATTTCTGAATAAATAAATAATTGTTACAAGAAGTTTTGGAAGAAGACTTTTTAAAAAGACAGCTCCCAAGGCCCAAAACGTAACTGGCGTTACTTCAAAAACCAAAAAAATTGTAATATTTCTTTTAAAAGTATTAGTATCAAAGTTAATTCTTATTTAATGAATTGTGAAACTATAGCGTGTTAATTATGCAAATAGTAGTATATAAGAAAATAGTTTGCAATTTTAGCTAATTTAGAAACCGTAGTAAGAAATTATACTAGCAATTTTATAGAAGCTAGAGTAGTTTACAGTTTAGAAAGGGACTATTTCAATACAAGATTAACTCGGGAACGTTATTATCTGCAAAAATATTGTTTCGATTCTCATGGAATTCAAGAAATGTATTAACCACAAACTCGTAATATACTATAAAATTTGTGATTGTTCTAGCAGCAACTGAAGACATTGAACTGACTTTACTAAAGCTAGTTTTGCACGTATATTGTGTGTGAGCGGAATGTTGGAGGGCAATTAAAAATAAAACGATTGTTCTTAAATAAGCTGGACAAGTACGAAATTGTGCGTCAATAACAACAGACGCGTATGTAGGCGGTTGAATTTAGGCGAGGTGGCTGACTAGAACAAGAAGAAAAATATGATTTAAGAAGAAAGACGGGTACGTTTAGAGGCCAATGCCGTCAAACCGGTGGTGATTGTTTTAAGCTTCGGTGGATGCATTAACCAGGAAGTTCAAACACACATGCTGCGTGGATTTAAGTCACGATTCGGTTGTGAAGTAAAAGGGTAAAAAGTAAAGTTTTGCTCATCAACTTATGTTGAATAAATCACGCGAAAAGAGTGTCCTAATTTATCAAGTAAATAATAGTTCATCAATGAAGTTAATCTGAAAACACTTAAATTAAAAATTGTGAGTACTGTTCTGAGTTTCATCTTGTATTTTGTTTGAAGCTTGAAATTTATATAAATGCGAACTTGTAAATATAATTATAATTGATTCGTAGAACGACAGATTTAGTTCTTTACATTTGAGGATACAATTATTACAAAAAAAGTCCGAAACGTTTAAAATGTTAAGCGTGCGTATTTAGTGAACCCTAACTTTAATTGTAAGATTTATTGTTAGTAAATTTCTGTGCATAAATTTCATATTTTTTAAGGACATCGGAATGATGAAAACCGAAGTTGGGATTGTGCAACGTAATTCTAAGTTACATAATGTCGTATAAGGTCATTTAGGAATTTAGTGCAATGAAATGGTAGTACTACTTTCAGTTTAAAGTTTATGTAGGTGTTCTGTTGATAATACCTGGCGAGAGAAGGAGATTAGGCTTTGTTTTCTTTTAAAGTTATTGGACGTGTAATGATATGTTCTGAAGTTTATATTAATAGAAATTAAAGTTAGATTGAACTTTATTTACTGTTACTTCTAAGCCATTGTGAGAAGAAATCCAGTTACCCCCAACGACAAAGTAATATTCGGGAGAAGCCGTTATTTTCAAAATTTTTGTAAATAGATAGAAAGTCAGGAACTGCTTTTAAGTAGGTCACAAAGGGTAACAGCTGAGAAGACGAGTTTGGAATCAAAGGTGAGGAGAGTTATTCGGAATAACCGTTTTGTGCGTAGTCAACCATATCGAAGAAATTGCTAGAAAGTGATGGTTTGGCGCCCCTTAATTTTGAAGTTAGTAAAACCTTTCAAGGTAAGTAGTATTTGTAACATACTTTTATATTCGGCCATTAGATATTTTAGATATTTATTATTTTTATTATGTTTTCATAGAAACATACACCTGCACTACTAAAAGTTTGCCGATGAACTTAAAAATTGTTACGAAGCTCAGGTCCCTTCTGGGAAATTCAACAAGTTTTTGAATTTATGAATCGACAATTTCAAGTTATTTTAAACTTAGTCCAATTTAATTTCATTTAATAGTTTCTATGTTAGGAAAATTTTAATAGTTCGCTCGTCATCCATGAAGTCGTTCCATTACTCTTTTTTCAATGTCTTTTTCTTACTATACAAAATCTTTCCAGTAGTTTTATAATATATCTAATATATCTAATATATCCTTTTGTAGTGGTTTAGGAAGTTCTGAAGCTGAGTCACGACTTTGATTAAAATTCTGCTGAGATATATATATATATATATATATATATATATATATATGAATTATTAATTTCGACCTCCTTTATTCTAATTTTCCAAAAATATTGTGGGTTTTAGGTCGGCTGGATTATTTAAGAAAACTCTTTTTTATAAACCTTAGCTTTCGGATTTATTTTAATCCTTTTTCAAAGGTACTACAATTACAAAATTGATGAATAAACAGTAAATCATATTTTATACTTACTAAGGTGAGGTTATATAATAAAATTGGCAATTAACATAAAAAGTTATTTTTGTTATAAATTTTTTAAAATGTATATAACAACGCCAAATTACAACAAGAGGTAAAAATATTATGTATATAAAATATTGATAATAAATAAAAGTCAAAAGTTTGATAGAAATTGTTATTAAAAGGCAACCTTAAAAAATATTTATTATAACTATGTATGTACCTCGTGTAACACTGTGAGTGTATGTATGAGTCTGTATGTGTGTATAGTGTGTGTTTCTGTGTTTTTTTTTGTTTGTAATATATTTAAGAGAAATTTATCTTATAGATCCATTGATAAATTTGTTGTTGTATGGTTGTTTTTATTTTTGATATTTAGAAGATACGTGTAGATACAATTTAAGTCATTAACATCTGTTCTTTTGTTCATAGTATTTTTTTGTTGGTAGATGTGGCACGTTTCTAGAAACTCTCTTTTTGATTTTTTGTCTTCCATCTGTAATATAATTGGATTGTTAAAATCTATTTTATGTTTTTTAGTATTTATGTGTACACATAGGGCACAAGCATTGGGTTTTATACGTATATCGCTCTTGTGTTGGGTTATACGTTGTTTAAGTGTTTGTTTGCTTTGCCCTACGTAACATTCATTGCAATCCAGACAATTGATCTTATATATGATATTTCTTTTATTTAAAATCGGAGTTTTGTCTTTAATTTTAGAGAAAAGGTAATTTAAGGTTAAAGTATTTTTAGAAGTTATTTTTATGTTAAATTTATTAAATACGTTAGTTAGTTTTGGTGTAAGGTGTTCAATGTATGGAAGATATTTGAATGTAACTGTAGTGTCTATTTGTTTATTATTATTATTTGTGTTGTTTTGTGTATTATTATCCATAATTTCTGCGTTGTGGTTATATAAAAGACGTTTTATTAATTGTGGAGGATAGTTGTTTTTTATTAGGATATTAAAAAGTTTGTTTAAATTTTTTTGGTAAAATGTATGGTGACTTATTGTTTTAATTCTGTTTTTTAGCGTTAAAATAAAATTTATTTTTATTTTGTAAGAGTGATATGAGAAGTAATTTAAGTACCTACCAGAGTTAGTTGGTTTTTGATACCAATCTAATAAAATAATATTATTTGAATTTCTAATAACTAACGTATCTAAAAATGGTACTGTGTTTTTGTTTTCTACTTCTACGGTAAACTGAATTTTTTCGTGATAACTGTTAAAAGTACTAAGTGTTTCCGTAATTTTATTTGCTGGTACAGATGTAATTATGTCATCAACAAATTTTTTTATGAAGGGTAGTTGAAAAAGAAGTTTCTTTATTACTTCATCTAAAAGACTATCCAAATGTAATATTCCAAAACAATTATTTTTAGATATAATAGAATTCATATTTGATAGTAGTTATTTCAGCTTCAAAAATGAATATTATATTCAAACTTTTGGTTGCCCTATGGGATCCAATTTAAGTCCAATAATTGCACAAATTGTAATGGATAGTCTTTTAGATGAAGTAATAAAGAAACTTCCTTTTCAACTACCCTTCATAAAAAAATTTGTTGATGACATAATTACATCTGTAACAACAAATAAAATTACGTAAACACTTAGTACTTTTAACAGTTATCACGAAAAAATTCAGTTTACCGTAGAAGTAGAAAATAAAAACACAGTACCATTTTTAGATACGTTAGTTATTAGAAATTCAAATAATATTATTTTATTAGATTGGTTTCAAAAACCAACTAACTCTGGTTATATCTTTAATGTTTGTATTGCTAAACAAATGTATTTTTAATTTATATCTGTAGCCTCGCTTTAGTAAGTAACAGCATACCTTTATAATTTTACAGTATTATTATTTCTGTATATTTTAGTATCTTTGACAAAGGATTGAATATATACGAAAGCTTAGATTTATAAAAAAGAGTACTGATTATTTAAGAAGACCTGAAACCTACAAAAGAATACCATTTTATATTGAAATTAAGGTCGTTATCTTTATAAAGAATATATATATATATATATATATATATATATATATATATATATATATATATATATTTTTTGTTGCTAAT
The DNA here is from genome assembly GCA_036346225.1 of Platerodrilus igneus. Taxonomy (NCBI): domain Eukaryota; kingdom Metazoa; phylum Arthropoda; class Insecta; order Coleoptera; family Lycidae; genus Platerodrilus; species Platerodrilus igneus. Next base: position 3,824,232 of record JARFIW010000884.1, on the reverse strand, counting down.
TATGTAGTGAGTTTGGTGCACTAGTGCATTTCTCACAGTTTAGGTTGTTGAGTCGTGATTTTTTGTATAAGTGAGATCAAAAATGTTGTGGAAAGCATTGAAATAGGAATTAAGTGTAGGGGATTAAATTTGTTTTAGCATTCCCTTGTTGTCAAGATCATGACATAACAAAAGTAAAATTTAAGTGGTACTATGTAAATACATGTTTAGCCACTATTGAAAAGCGTTATTAAGGGAGTTCTAAATAAGGTACACGTCTTAACACTGCAGGTAGTTAAATGCAGATTCGATATCAGTGTAAGACGCAATTTACTGTAGCTATGTTTTGTAGATGTTCAATAAAGTGTACATTGATACACAAAGAAAAACAAACTGAAGATTTAATCCCACTAATTTTTGTATTTTGTTGCCAACTACAAAAAAACTTAAATTTGAAATATGTAACATTGAATCTAATTGATACAATATACAACGTCACCACGATAGGGGACTGGTTTAGGTCCAAATTTCTTAAAGACTCGTAAATGAGGGTACACAATTCCAAGATATGATCATATCATATCACCACAAATGAAAAATAACTACTTTTTAAGGAAACGATGGTGCGGTCGTAACAATATTTACAACACCGGTAAGGAATAAAATCAAGGGACTTGAACTCACTAAGTTACCGAATAAACCGACCACGTACGTCACAGTCACTCATATCTTATAAGAACCATATTTTGCATTTAATTACTATAAGGGACTAAAACTAATGGAAGTTGTCTGTACAATTAAATGCATTGGTATAATCCAGCTCACTAAATTTTCAAAAGAACCAGCCACGTACAACCATAGTTACTCAAACCGTAAAGGAACATTAACTAGAGTTAGTTACTCTAACCAATTAAAACTAGAGACGTTACAGGTACAATTAATGCCCGTGGTATATTTCACAAGTTCGGGAATCAAAAAGATAAAACTTTAGGATAACTTGTTATTTTTAGAAATCTGGCAGGTGCCGGCAAAGAATGTGCATACAACTGATGGAATTTGAGAATCGTGATTTTTTACTTTTGGCATTAAGACTTGCTCTTCAGCCCAAGAATAAGCGATTTACGTCGAAATAGCAAAACGACGACAGTTTTAAGTAACTACAAAAGTATCCATAGTCCATACAGAAAAAGACTAGCATCTAAAAACAAACACATGCTAGAAGTTAAGAGTGAAAAATTCCAACGATTCTCCTTGGAAGTGACATACAAAGTGGCTTCAACAAAACGCTAGTTACGCGTAGATAATATCGCGTATGCATTGATAGCTCCCATCAATCGAATAAAATTTTCAATTGGCTTCTAATGTATTAAGATATTCATACCTCTTTAACGAGTCGTTCTCTAAAAAAAATTATGTAGAAATTTGAACTTACGGAACTATTCTTAGTTGAAAAAACATTGAAGGTGCGTCCAATATAGTAATTTGTCAAAAACGGGAGAGAAAAATAGAATTAAAGGAAAGGCTAGTGAAATGTTTTTCAACCCATTAGAACAATTTGGTCACAGGAGGTAATTGCTATTAATAATCGATTCCTTACAAAAGAATTTGTTGTAAAGCTGTGTGATGTTCTGGTTGTCTGGGGTCACCTTGGCAATGCTTCGTAGTAACCGGGACAACATTTATTTACAAGTTAAAATATCGAATTGAACTTATTATACAATAATATTAAACGGTCAGGTAATATTTACAAATGTTTTAGAGTGGGTAATTAAATTGCAAATGTCTTTAACACTAAAACTGAAAGCATTTAGTTTGTAAAGTTACAGAACAGATTTCTATGTTGAAGAATTTGATGTTGCGGTTTTATGACGAAGACCTGGGTCTTAAGTCGTGTAAGTGAAAATGTTGCCCATGTAACTCCAGCGCGGATTACGCTGAATAGAATACGGCACATGGTTGCTGTGATTGTAGCCAAATTTCCTGGCTTTGGTACCTAGCGGCTGGTGGGCTAACACTGGAGTACGACGGCTTTCTTGGTTGGTAGAAATTGAAGCGTACTGATGGAGGAATGTTTCCACTCCTGGCGTACTTGTTAAGGTCGCGTGCTCTAAGAGGTGGTCCTGAGTAGGGTAGCTAAACCGGTTTGGCAACAGAGATCCACAGCAAGATATGTATACGCCGATTCGAGAACAATATGAACAGCTAAGCCGCTTTGGGAAACAAAACGTGCAGCAAGATATGTATACGCCGCTTTGAGAACAAAATTGTCTTTGTGTGTAAATTTGTTGCGTCGGGGGGTCGTTAGGTCTTTGGGGTGTGCGTTCGGCGGGGTCGTTAGATTTTTGTCGTGGGGTGGTGCGCGTGCGCTGGAGTGGAGATATTTTCTTAAGAAATTTTTTAGCAGCGTTCCCGACGTTAAATATTAAATATTAAATTTTAAAAAAATGTTGTTTGTGTAGAAAATGGAGTTCACGTGTTGGTTCGTATTTTCTGGGGTAGGTTAAGCTAAAAATTAAAACGCCGCGGTGAAGAATTTTTAATATTAGGCAAACGCGTGCAAGTGGTAAAGAGTGTTTTAGCTCTCCTCATAAGCTGCGTTTTGTACGAAGTAGCAAATAAAATTAAGAAAATATACGAAATGTTATATGATGGAGGTCAAATTTTAAACGTTTGCAGGTAAAATCTTGTAAAAAAGAAGTCGTTCACTTCTCGCAATTTCAATGTCACGATAAAATACTAAGAATTTGCATGCAGTCGAATATAACAACGTGTTTTTTATCTGGCAATATATATGTAAATCACGTCGACATTCGACTTTTAATGTAATGTATTTAATTAACATAAGGTGTGTTGCAAAAACATTTCAAGACAGGTATGTCGTATAATTCCTTTTGGTTACATCATCCCAAATAATTTATACAAGTACACTGAACTTGCTTTTATCAAGGATTTCTTGCTTATGGATTAACTTTTACAACTCAAGGTGTAGCATCAAGGTTTTAACGTCACTCTCAAACTATAGAACTTAATAATAATAGCTTTCCTTAGCACCAATATCATTTAGAAAATATGTGTTTCTTTAATATTTATTTATTCATTAAATATTTTGCTCCAAAAATTCGTTTAGTAAACTAAGTAAATCTTCATTTTCTTCTTCTGGAAGTAGCAAATAAAATTAAGAAAATATACGAAATGTTATATGATGGAGGTCAAATTTTAAACGTTTGCAGGTAAAATCTTGTAAAAAGAAGTCGTTCACTTCTCGCAATTTCAATGTCACGATAAAATAACAAGAATTCGCAGTCGAATATAACCTCGTGTTTTTATTGAAATTATAGCTCTCTGGTAATATATATGCAAATCATTCAACTTTTAATATAATGGATTTAATTAACATAAGGTGTGTTTGCAAAAACATGTTAAGACTATTTCCTTCTTGGTATGCAAATTATACCACCTTTCATAACGATTTATTTGACTCTCAAATAAAAAATTAATTTGATCTTATATCAAGAGGTGTTCTTGCTTACATTTTAGCAATTTGAATATATTTAAATATTTAAATGTAATTATACATTTAATTTATGTGGTAATAAAATTCTTTACTTTTAGCGGTTTGGTGATTGTATGTAGATGACGTATTAGACATTGTATATATATATATAACTCGTTTAATTGCACAAACGTGATAAAAAATTTATAGGTTATCCAAAAACGTGCATGTAGTGAAGAATTTAGCGGTGATCTTTAGAGCTTCGTCATTGTTTTTATTCTCGTTGCTTTAGTTAATTAAAGAGAGATTTTTAGGTTAAGCAAAAATAGGAAATGTGGTGGATGACATAATCACTTTCAAAATGATGAATGGCGGGGGAAGGGAGCTTCTAAACGTGCCCTAAACGGGGCTCTGCCCCATTATTTTTGTATTAAATATCAAAAAGAATAGGAGAAATTATTCGACTCGTATTTTATAATGGTTTTAATTTAAAATATTGGTGTGTGTGCAAAAAAAACATGTTAAGACAGGTCACTCGTTATTTTATTCATGATTGCACCACCAACATAATTTATACAACCACACTGAACTCGTACCCGGATCTATATAACCTTTAAATGTATGCAAATAATGTCGTTATTTAAAACGTGGTGAAGAATTTGGATGGGGATGTACTCATTCTCAAATGCGGAATGGTACTCCATAAGGCGTTCTGAACGGAGGTTTTGCACGCATTAGGTGATTGAATACTTCGGAGATTTTAGGTTAAGCAAAAACGTGCACGTGCTGAAGAATCCCCGAGATTTTTAAAAAATATTTTTGTATTAAATATATAATTTTAAAAGAAACACACAAAATTTGAATGTTTTATTTATATTAGTTTCACTTACCAGCTTATTTTAATTACATGCTAATGAGTTCATATATTTTCATACAGTTTGATTGATTCACTGCCGAAACAAAACATTTTTTACACAGCTGACAATACTGGGTGTCGTTTTTCCAATACAATATCAGTAACTATTTACAATACAGCTGAATACTGAAATGTAAAGTAACTTTCACACATTTACCTACGTGTACTTAAATTTAATTGAATTCTAAAAAATATATGCATATCTATGGCAGGCAACCCAGCATACACGAATTATATCTTCTTAGTGTAAAATTTTATTGTTAGGTGAATAACCAGCAATTTATTATGTAATATTTATTGCTACAAGCATGGTAATAATAATTTGCAATGTGCAAAATACCTCTTTTGTTGTTAAAAGACCGATTTAATTAAACACTATAAAAAGATTGTGAATTAATTATTCTAGTTAAATTTTACAGTGCTAGAGACACTAATTATTATTAGTACTAGATATAGGTATAACAAAATTTGTATTCCAGATGATAGTATGTTCAAAAGATATTATTATTTAAAAAGACTCTGTAAACATGATTAGTGAAATTATTTAAATTAAGGAATGTAAAGCAAAATTTGTCCATAAAAGCAAATATGTTTTCTAAAAGATATGCATAACTTACGGATCTAAACGTTTCAACATCTCGCAAACTGAGATAAATATTACTTATTTCTTTGCAAAAAACGTTCATATAACGCCCTTTAACAACCGCGTTCAGTAAAGTGCATGGTAGTTAATGACCTCGGCGATTGTGCTATTTATAGTATAATTATGACAACATATCCCCATATGTAAATTATATGGTTCTGGTTTATACCTAAAAACAACTATTTTGCATTATATTTTGTTGATCCTGGCAGAATAAATTACAAGTATAGCTACATTGTCAATACATTTTTATTTTCAAACTCGTTTTAATTATTGTAGAATTTAGTGCTTATAAATAACCTACTTAATTCAATAAGTTATTCTCGTTATATTTCAAATCATTTTAATAGAATTACGCAATGTTAAGTCGTTATTAAAAATTAATTTAAACAGAGTTTTTATTGTTATCGCCGTCTGTTGAAGAATCGTAGCAGAATCTGAACTATATCGCTTTTACAAAGCATGTATTCAAGATCACATTTAGTTAGTTTCAAAAAACTTTTTATCATTGTATACGACTTGTTTTAACTTGCAGTAGGTATCAATGACCGAATCAACATTACCACTCGAACATGGTTGACAACTTTAAATTTTATTTTCCCTATTACTTTCAAGGTATTAAACATTGGTATATATATATATATATATATATATATATATATATATATATATATATAGATTTAGCGACATCAGGCAACCTTTTTCTTAATCTTCGTTGGGAATTAAAACACTCATAGTTTTTAAAATCATCTTTCTTTACGTTTCGATCCATGACCTAGGATCGTTGTCAAAATTGTCAAAACCACAACAATCATACAGGGAGTATTTATCAGGCAACATATTTCTCGCATGGCTATGACAGCTTTTTGTGCTGTATGTAGAGTAATGATTAACGTTATGCTCTTTTGATTAATTTGCAATTTACCGGGCATGCATCCTTCGTTAAAAGTGAAGGATATTCCCATAGATAATTTGAATAACAATCTATCACCACCAACACACCTCTAATTGGATTTTCCTTAAATATATTGCTCAAATTCAACAGAGTCGCCTTGCCAGAGATCATCTCGAGGTTGTTGATTTGTTAATGCTGTTACAAAAACTAGTGGGGGGTTTATCAGACGAATAACTAGGTGATGCTCAGTATCACAACACTTTAGCATTACCTATTTTGATGAATGTGCCATAAAAGCTAGGTACTTGGATAGATCTCGCAGTGAGTGGAACAACAACGATAGTGACGATAGTGGTGCGAAGTTTTCAAGTTAACATGGACAATGTACTGTACGATTTGTTCGAGAGTGAACAACGCATTTTACACCAACATCTGAAACATGCCATAGTATTGAATGATGTAGACAAAATCAAACGTATACTGTTCAAAGTAGGTGTTCATGTTCCCTTTAAAGCCTTCAAATGGCTAACGCTGACCAATGATACATCCATTGATGTAATGGACATGCTGTTTAATCAACAGAGTAGGTGCGATCAATTTGTATCAAACTTCATTGATGCTTGCAACGGCAAAACAGAGTTAAAATGTCATCAGGTGCGCGGTGTACTAGACGCAATAGAGAGTAATTATAGTTTGAGCGATGTATATTTCCTTGAAGAATTACTAACCAACCGAGCTGTATTGAGTACGAAGGCATATCCTATCATGAATATAAAATGCAACTATAAATCACTGGTCACAGCGATTGACGATATGATTGTAGATGTTGTATATTTCGCACAACCTATGGTATTAAAAAAAGTATTGAAGTTAATTTTAAACTATAAGGTAAATTATAAGTACCAACCTAATGTAGTTGGCCCTCATAGAACAACATATAACTGGCTCCTCAAGAATTTGGCAATGGAGGGCTCAAAACAGCAACCAGGATGGACGTGTGGTCCGGATTCGGGAAAATGGCCATCAAATAGTATAGATGATTATAAAAAAGTGTATATGCTATTAAAGTTATTGTTTTAGTTTAATACTATTTTTTGTATGTAAATCATGCCATCTTGGTAATCCTACCTGATGCGCTATAGATAGCACTTATTAGATATAATGGAGGATGCTATTGTACGTGTCGCATACCTTTTACAATAAATATATATACCTCGAGTGTTAGTCAAGTACGGGCAGAAATTGTTAGCTGAGAAGGTAATGTGTTTTTACCTGCTTGTTATTTACACATATTCACGGACATCGAAATACTCAAGTTCAACCAAAACAGCGAAAATCAACCTACATCAACGTTTTGCGCTTCGGGCATGAGGAATTATAAACAACTTTCTTGACGTAGAACTAGTGTAGTAATTAGTAGTACATAGATGTAATTTGTGTGTGTGTGTGTGTCGCTATAATAAATCATATAACAGTAAAAATTTTTTTATTGATGAATGACATATGATGGTAAACAAACACGTAACAGCAAATCTACAAAATATGATTTTGGATATCCAACTATTATGGCTAGAATCTAAATTTAACCATTTCACATATACATGATTTTAACTCTCTTCAATACTTTTTCCACTAAATATACATCCGGATAGTGTGTTCGTTGAAGTTCTTCTGCATAGAAGCCGCCTAATATTGGTTGTCCTCGACTATCGCGCAATAGGTACGTTAAAGGATTAGTCAAATGCACTTTGTACACCGTAAAAATTTCGTTAGACCAATTTGGTGTGTATCCCTTGGTAAATTGACCTCTATGTTTACTAATGCGAACATGATCCCCAACAGAAAATTTTTACTCTTTAAGTTAACTGTTTTGATCGTACTGTACACTGTATTGAAAAGTTTGCGTTCATTGCGTTTTGACACATCTACAGGTCGCATGCCGATTGTTCGATGTTTGGTGTTGTTATATGCAGTCACGAGTGAGGATAGTATATTCAGCCATCGATACGAACCATTCAAACTAAATTGTTTCCACATTTTTGACTTTAAGGTACGATTAACGCGTTCTACTACGCAAGCTTTTTATTGCTGTACACACTATAATGTGTAATCTCATATTTTTCCATTAAAGCCTTAAATGTTGAATTATAAAATTCTTTTCCCAAATCCGTTTGAATGTACCGTGGAATACGATGTTCTTTGTTGAAAATTGATTGAAAAGCGTTTGAAACAGCCTTACCCGTCTTGCGCTTAACCGGTACGGCCCATAAGTATTTAGAAAATACATCGATAACAACTAGAATGTATCTAAATCCTTTATTCATCTTTGCATATGGGATCATTTCCACCAAATCGGCTTGAAACAGCTCGTTTAATCCTTTTGTGATTACATGTCTTCTAGGAAAGTTAATGCGAGCAGGCTTATGTAACTCGTGGACGATTTGCTCCTTTACAGACATATTGCTAATATGTGTGTGTGTGTGTATGGTTGACGGCTATATGCGTGCGTTTTTAAGTTTCTCTTGCAACTGTTGAATATCTGCTTGAATTCGTGCAATGTCTATTCTAAATTGTGCTTTCACTTGTTGAATAGCAGCGTCTAATGTCTTATATATGCTATTCATAGAATCATCTATCCGTTTGGTTACGATTTGTGCAACATTAGCGTTCACAGTGGCTGGAACAAGGTTACGCATCATCTCTTCAAAATGGTTAAAGTCTGATCTTGTAACATACTCGCTCGAGAATTGTGTTATCATACTGTTTGTTGTCTCCTTCACAAGCGTGTCTATATACTGCTGAATAGTGGAACCACTTCCAAGCGTTGGTTCGCCCTCTTGCTGGTGTAGCGTTGCTAACCGCGATTCTAAGTACGCTTTCGTGACTGCATCATCATCTTCTTGTGGTGTAGCGACGCGCGCTAATCTCATGTTGTCAAAATCGTAGTAATCATCATAAGAAATATATGAAGCACAGTCAGACGCATGCCCAAACTTGTCGATAACCATCGTGATAATGAATAACAAGTCGCACAATCTACGCTATTATACGCAATTCGCGTAATTCTTCCATAATCGATGTAATTTCGTTTGTGTGACCGGTGTTACCTGCATCTTGCGAGGCGACCAGAAGCTTGAGCCGTTCGCACAGTTCGTTGGGATCATCAAAGTATACATACTCTAGTGGCTTCTCGTTATAATCCATGAGTAGACCACGACCACTCGGGTTTATAGTTTGCTGTCGTAAGCTATACATTGCATTACTTCTTTTTAATGTCCGCATAATCGTTAATTTCTTTAAGTGAGAATTTACCCAAAGGATTGAGAAGGAACAGTTGCTCGTACAACCCTTTGCTACCGTTGTAGCAAAATCGTTCTACACACCTTTTCACCAATCCCGAAGATAATGTCCGAATCACCAATCATTAATTTTCCTGTCTCCGGATTAAAACGTACTTTATCCCTGCGCAAGTGCTCCGTGTCATTGTTATAAATACCAGTAAAGTTGGAAAACAGATTATCGACATAGTATCTTACCGATGGTAAGAATCGTTGTAAGTAGGCCTGATGTTCTTCGCTGTTTAGGTACCGTTCGTACTCTGTATGGGTCTCTGGAGTGTTGCCGCTACTCTCCGATTCTTCGAAGGTGGACTCCACAGACTGGACTGGGCTATGAGGATTGTGTTCCCATGCCTCCTCTATTGGTGGTGCGGCGATTGGTGTGGAACTGCGCACCTGATCGAGAAATTTAGGGCGTCTTTTAGGAGTAGATTGTACGTCATGTTGTTGTGGTAACCAGTGCTGGCTTTCGATCTTGGACTCCTGTTTAATATCTTTCAGCAGACCGGTCTGAAGTGTTTGTAAACGTTTTGTAATAGGTGCATAGACTTTACTTAATGCAAGCTCCTTTTCAACCACACCTGCTTTTAGCGCTTGTAATTTCCTCTTGACTGCCTTTCGTACTTTTATGAGTTCTCGTTTGGTTTTCACGTCGTCTGCCATCGTCTAGAAACGGGTAGGAAGTGATATGCTATTTATGTGCTTTATAAGTATATATAGGTGTCAAAACCTTTTCGGTAGCGACCGTTCTGCAAATCGCCATCTTTATTGATCACCAGAAACCCATACCGATCTCGCCAGCATACGCCGCACAATTCTTTAAACCGGTTAAACGACATATCCGTGTTTACATGGTCAGCGTATACGTGTTTTAAATTGAGTTCGTCTTGTTTGAATAGCACTAGGACATTAGCATTGTCTCTAATCAATTGTTTAGGTATTTTGGAATAGGTCTGACATAGGTAAAACAATCAATGGCCTTATGTCGACCTAAAGAAAAATATTCTCACATTACATTTTGTTTATCGCACGACACGTCATCGAAAATAAATATCGAATTAGGTTTTGCATCCGCTGGAGTAACAATTGCATCTCATTTGTTAAACGCAAAATATCCTATTTCTTTTATTGGTTGTAATAACCTCTCTAGGTACTGATACTTTGGTTGATACAAGGATTTTGAGTAGAGATAAACGTTTTCAAAGCGTACACCATTCGGATGTTTCAAGAGACCGATGACTACATTAGTTTTACCACAATTGGATGGACCTGTAATGATACACCGTATTGTTGATGGTAATAGTAGTCCATGCTTTTGCACGTTAGTGTTGTTGCTGCAGTTGTGGTCCGTAATTGGCAACGCCAATTGTTGCTTTACTAGACGCATTCTATCCATATACTAAAACGTAATTGCAGTATGGTAAGCATTTAAGCGAGTAATTCTACACGCATGACCAGTCTCCTTTAAACCTTTCGACTGACAAGATTAATGAAATCCTATCGTGGCTACGGGTTACTCAATAGTGCTATCAATCGTTTACCGGTAGAATTACATTTACCAGGCTATCGCTTCTGTGGACCGGGTACTAAGCTTCAGAAACGCCTCGAGCGTGGTGATATAGGTCGTAATCCCTTAGACGAAGCCTGCAAACTACACGACATCGCCTACGATCTTTCTACAGACTTAACAACCCGACACCAAGCTGATCGACGTCTTGCCGAAACAGCACAAAAACGTCGTACTGCACCCGACGCTTCGTTAGGTGAAAAACTTGCTGCGTTTGCTGTTGGTTCTGCAATGAATGCCAAAGTTAAATTTGGTATGGGTTGTCGCAAGAAAACGATAAGGTGTAAAGGAAAACGACGTGGTCAGCGTCTACGTACAGGAAGTGGTATACCATTCAAGCGTTTAATTCGCACCATTTGGGAACGCATTAAAAACGTTCGTCCGACCGATCTTATTAAAACTGCTAAACTTGCAGTGGCACCGATTAAAGATATAACAGATGAAATTCGTAGCATCCCACGTGTAATCCCTGTACCCAAAACTGGTGGTTTCCTACCTTTGATACCTATTTTGCAGCCCTTTCCGCAATTGGAGCGTTGTCGGGTGGAGCAGCTGGGATTGCAAAAGCTGTCAACGATGCTAAACTTGGACAACAACAATTAGATGAAGCGAAACCACATAATATGGCACAAGAGGCAGTGACACTTGGAAAGGGTCTCTATTTGAAACCTTATCGCCGTGGACATGGACTGTACCTAAAGCCTTTTCTTACACACGGGCAAGGTTTGCGTAAACAAAGACAACAAAAAAAACTCAACGCATTCGTTAAACCTACCTATGCGAGCGTTGACCAATGTTGACTTGAACAAATACATAAAACGTTTACCAATATCCCACTTTCGTGGAATATTCATGCGCAATTCACTTCCAAACACAATTCGTTGGCGAGAATGTAGTATTCTTAATCATGATACTACACGTGGTGTGGGAACTCATTGGACCGCGTACAAAAAGATGGTTCAAGGGCAGTCTATTATGATAGCATTGGTAATCTACGACCTCCGAGGGAACTTGTCAAATACTTAACCTCATCAGGACCATGCACTCTCTATTATAATTATGAACAATTTCAACCGCTTAACACTGTTACCTGTGGACACTTCGTATTGAAATTTTACTGCAAAATAGTCCTCCGTTAAGTTTCTAACAACGTTATATATTATTTGATTTTAGTGTATTTTTAACTGTTTTGTATAAAAGTGTTTAATTAAAACCATATATTGCAAGTGTTTCAGGAATTTGCTTTTTATTACCCCATCCCAACTACGAATACGACTAGTTGTTAGTTTATCGTCAACCACCGAACATGTACACATTTACTTTAACTGAAACTGAATCTACGCTCACCGCAATCATCAACCCACCAATTGTTCTCGATGATGACCATGAATACGTTATTGGTCTTACAAACTTTGATACATATTTTCAATTCCCAATGTAACGGAAGCGAACAATAAATTTTACATTGATGACATCGTGCTTACTTTACCAGAAGGAACTTATGAAGTGGCAGATATTAATAAGTTCGTACGACGTAATCTGAACGATCCCCGTGAACGCACTTCATCCAAACGTTATCTTATTGATATTCGAGCCAATAATAACAGTTTACATACAGAAATCAAAGCATCAGGTATAGTGGATTTTACACAACCAAATTCACTTGCTTCGTTGCTGGGTTTTGAGAAACGTAAACTACCAGCTCTCACTACTGCTATTTCGGACCATCCGGCACAAGTCTTTCCAATCAATTCAATATGTATTGAATGTAATCTTGTGGTCGGATCGTATCGGAATAGCAAACCTGTACACATTTTGCATCAATTCTTTCCTGCAGTTGCTGCAGGGTACAAGATTATTGAAAACCCGTAAACGTCACCTATATGCCACTTAATACACGAATCATCGATCGCATCATTGTTAAAATAGTTGATCAAAACGGTAATCTCATCACTTTTCGTCGGGAAACCATCACGATTAGACTTTATCTAAAGCGTCTTTAAACAATGGTTTTGCGCTATGAGCATAAACCACCAAAACCTATTAATAGACGCATTGTCAGCACCTTTACCAGTTACAAGACACCAGTGCACCGATTAACACCGGAAAACGTTAAATTTCTGCAAACATTAGGACTCAAAGTACTACATAGTTAAAATGGATAGTAATATTTTAAATGTTACGCAACGTGCTATATTTGATACAACCATCGTCAATGCCGACAAACATATGCATACTCCGTACTCCAATACCACGTATGAGAAGAACGATGTTATACGGATTCCAATAGAAAACGAAGATGTCTATACACTACCATGGGACAGCGTAATTTATATTGAGGGTACAATGAATAAGTCAGATGGTGGCGTTTCGCCTACAGCCGATTTTGTCAACAACGGAGTTTTATTTTTATTTGATGAAATTCGTTATGAACTTGGTGGAAAGACTATTGACCGCGTTCGTAATCCAGGTATAACTACGACTATTAAAAATTTCCTATCCTACGATTATAGCGAAAGTCGTCGCTTTAGAAACGCCGGTTGGTCCGCCATCGATAAGCTTGATCTCGTTGATGCTAATGGTCATTTCAACGTATGCATTCCCTTGCGCATGGTTTTAGGATTTGCGGAGGACTACCGAAAAATTCTTTTGAATATCAAACAGGAGCTTATTCTTATTAGAAGTAGTGCTGACGATGCAGCTATATCGAATTCTGATACCAAAGAGTCAATCAAAATTACTATTACACATATATCATGGCGGATTCCACATATAACCGTTGCAGATGCAGAGCGCTTAAAACTACTCAAACATATTTAACGCAATGCCACCATGAACATAAGCTTTCGCAGTTGGGAACTACACGAATATCCAGAATTACATACAACACACACGCATACCTGGGCCGTGAAGACGGCTTCTCAAGTGGAGAAACCACGTTTTGTTATTGTCTGCTTTCAAACCGATACATCACGCAAAAAGGGGCGCAGTCAGTTCGACCACTGTAAGTTGACCAATATGAAATTACATCTGGGTTCATCTATGTATCCTTACGATAATCTTAACATTGATTTCGATACCAATCGCTATTCTATACTATATGAGATGTATGCACAGTTTCAACAATCGTACTACGGGGGTATCAGCGAGCCGATATTAACACCCAATGAATTTCAAACGCACGCTCCACTTGTAGTCATCGATTGTTCCCATCAAAACGAAATAGTGAAAGTGGGAGCGGTTGACGTACGATTAGAATTTCAAATGAAAGAAGCGCTTAAAGCTCACACTACAGCGTACTGCCTCATTCTACACGATCGTTTGGTCCGCTACAATCCTGCAACCAGTGTTGTGAGTGAAGTCTAAAATTAATAGTCCATTAGTTGACGACGTTCAAAGGTTTAAAATTGCACATAATAACTTTGTGTTTAAAGAAATGGCTGTTTTACAACTATCCCTATCGAATGGAGTTGCAATAACATATGTGCTGAAACCACCATATTCTTGGAACTGTCTATCAGCTTGCTTCAAATACCAAAAGGTATGGTTAAGCAGAAACTTTCACGGTATATCTTGAGATGATGGCAATTTACAATGAATTTCCACACCTAAATGTTATTAACCTAGAAGATTTAGGGTGTACTCCTCTACATAAATTAAAGTATTACACCAATTCACACAAGTGTTTCTAGCATACCACACGACATTCGTCATTCAATTGCGCAACCACAGATGTAATTGTACTCAAAAACTGGTTTGTACATATAACCAATTATTCATTTTAATAAAGAATAATGTTTACATTAAGTAGTGTTTTTATTTGTATATTTTATACCTACATACATACATATTCCTTGAGACTAGTAAGATGTGTTTCAAAAAATGTCTTGAAATAAGTTTAATTGTAAAACTTACTAACGAATCTGTAAGTATCATATTGAAAAATTCCTCTTAACGGATATGTATTTTGCATTTTTTATGCAAACTTTATGTTACAATAATACAATTAAAAAATTATATTCTACTACCGAGGTATTAAATTTTAAAGTATGTTATAGTTGTGTAAACATAAAAAGCATTGCATAGGTTTTATCATCAAAGTAGTACATTTTATTTAATCCCACCTGCAAAATGATTAATTTCTTAAACCTAAGTTTCATAAAATTTATTCTCCGAAAATCAACCAACTATAAACCAGAACTATTAAATTTACATAAATTTCGGTGTTATTTTAATTTAAACTATGCTCATAAAAAGTCGTTTATATATATAGCACCAACATTGTTACTACCTATGAATATCAAATCTTTAAAGAAATTTACAGTCATGATTAATTAATAAGTGGTCTTTTCATTTGTACACATTTTGTATATGTTGTTTTAGTTCCATTGACGACCTATTATAAGTAATCTGTTTATTATTTTATTGACGATATAAATTTTAAGATTGGAAGGGAACGATAAGAAATCTTCCTCTGACATTTATATGCACTCCGCATAGTTGTTTAAGGTAGCAAATATAAATAAGCTGTTTAATGTGTTGTAGAAGAATTTTTACCATTGTATTATCGGTATGTATAAACTTACTTACTTAATGTGTTTCTAACGGAAGTAGAAATTATGAATTTTGGTAATTAGCAATTATGCTAAAATGATTTGAAGTTATGCAGTTTCCATATATAATTTACATATATCGGTATGTTGTTATAAATATCACAACCTCGAGGTCATTAACTACCATGCACGTTACTAAACTATAATTAATAAAATCCCCGTACATTTAACTAAGATACATTTTTCTTAATGTGGAAGTCTTATCTATATTTTATTCAAATAAGAATCTGCTACCGCCACCTACAAAAAGATAGGGACAATTAAAGAATGTAAGTTTTGTAAATAAAACATTAAAATATTGTGTGTTTCTTTTAATATTATATATTTAATACAAAAATAATTTTTGAAATTCTCGGAGATTCTTCAACACGTGCATGTTTTTGCTTAACCTAAAATCTCCGAAGTATTCAATCACCTAATGCGTGCAAAGCCTCCGTTCAGAACGCCTTATGGAGTACCATTCCGCATTTGAGAATGAGTACATCCCCATCCAAATTCTTCACCACGTTTTAAATAACGACATTATTTGCATACATTTAAAGGTTATATAGATCCGGGTACGAGTTTAGTGTGGTTGTATAAATTATTTTGGTGATGCAATCATGAATAAAATAACGAGTGACCTGTCTTAACATGTTTTTACATATACACACATATTAAATATATATTGAAATTGCTAAATGTAAGCAAGAACACCTTTTGATATAAGATCAAATTAATTTTTTATTTGAGAGTCAAATAAATCGTTATGAAAGGTGGTATAATTTGCATACCAAGAAGGAAATAGTCTTAACATGTTTTTGCAAACACACCTTATGTTAATTAAATCCATTATATTAAAAGTTGAATGATTTGCATATATATTACCAGAGAGCTATAATTTCAATAAAAAACACGAGGTTATATTCGACTGCGAATTCTTGTTATTTTATCTTGGTAATGAAATCGTGAACAACATGTTTTACAAGATTTTACATGCAGACTTTATAATTAGATCCATTATATCACATTTCGTATATTTTCTAAATGTTATTCGCTACTTCATACAAAATACAGCTTTTGAGGAAAGCTAAAAATTCTTTACCACTTGCACGTTTTACTTAACATAACAAAATTCTTCATATAGGTAAAATCACCACTTCGCTATGCTCTCTGCTACCTAGTTTCGGCTACTTTTCCAAAGTCGTTGTGACGTCATAGCCTTTTATAAATAAAGAACAATGTAATACTATTCTAAAATTTTTATTCTGGCATTATACATAACAAAATTTAAAAATATTTAATGCCAAGCATGGAGCCATTTAATCTTAATTTTAATTTAAATTCGATTGTTTAACATGGCTAACAACCAATGTAAGAATTAAGATATACAAAAAATTTGTGTGTCAGATAACAAATCCTGGTGTTAATAAACAACTTGGAAATTATATACTAGATTTTTTACGTTGTCCAGATGCACGTTTAAGAGCAACATTCGCGTCTACTTTGACCAAAGAACACGGTATTACGCAATTGGAAGCGACAATATAAAACTGTACAATTGGAAGTGCGGAACGGGTGTATAATCCCTTAAAAGACTGTTTAACCTTATTGGAAGATAGTAAGTTATACTTCCTAAAGGTGCCAATGTACTCGGTACCGCCAAAATGTGGAGTAAGTTATCGGACAAGCTTCAAAATAGCTGCTGTTTAGTGTATAATAACCTGCTACAGTACATGTATTGGGGGAACGGCAATACAAAGAAATTGACGGGCTTGCAAATTAGGTTGTCAAAAAAACCAGAGAAAAGGGAAAAATTGATAAAGTATGTGCTTTCAGCTTTTAGTTTTAACTATATACCTGTAAATTATTTAGAGATAGTAGAGTAGGACGACAGCCAAGATAAAATAAAAATCTTACACAAGTGCTACATTAAAGCAGGTAACATATTTTACACAATCTGTAACACCATATTCTACAATTCCAAAAGAAATAATCATTTCGGTATCGGGGTTGATAAGTACGCCTAACATTCGCCCAGAGGTTGTACGACAACGCGTAAATATTGGCAGTAAACTCTCTCCGTTGACGCTGCAGGAAATTGCCCTATGCACGCCATACGCTGTAAGTGGAAGAAAAAGACAGCTGGAATTAGAGGAAATGCATGCAAAAAGGCGAAAGTTGGACTAATTGGAAGACACTGCGATAATACGCGAACAATACAAAGATATGTTAGACAAAGAACATCTTATTAGAGAAAGAAAAAAGGATTAAAAGATTATTTTATGTGCCGATGGACTGACTTGGATACATCCGCGTTCTACAAGCTGTATGTATTTGTGGCTAGTAAGAAAGACTCTTTTTAGAATTTTAGAATAGTATTACATTGCTCTATATTTATAAAAGGCTATGACGTCACAACGACCTTGGAAAAGTAGCCGGAACTAGGTAGCCGAGAGCATAGCGAAGTGGTGATTTTACCTATATGAAAATGAAAATAAAGAACTTTTAAATTTTTTGAATAAATTTTGGTAGGAAATATTTAATAAATAAGTATATGTTAATGAAACACATATTTTTAAATGATATTGGTGCTAAGGAAAGCTATTTTTATTAAGTTCTATAGTTTGAGAGTGACGTAAAACCTTGATGCTACACCTTGAGTTGTAAAGTTAATACATAAGCCTTGATATAAGATCAAATCAAATAATTTGAGAGTCAAATAAATCGTGATAAAGGTGGTATAATTTGCATATATTTTAAATTCATACGGGTATAATTAAAAGATTATATGTTAGATCCGACTGCAAGTTCAGTGTACTTGTATAAATTATTTTGGGATGATGTAACCAAAAGGAATTATACGACATACCTGTCTTGAAATGTTTTTGCAACACACCTTATGTTAATTAAATACATTATATTAAAAGTCGAATGTCGACGTGATTTACATATATATTACCAAATAAAAAACACGAGGTTATATTCGACTGCATGCAAATTCTTAGTATTTTATCGTGACATTGAAATTGCGAGAAGTGAACGACTTCTTTTTACAAGATTTACCTGCAAACGTTTAAAATTTGACCTCCATCATATAACATTTCGTATATTTTCTCAATTTTATTTTCTACTTCGTACAAAACGCAGCTTATGAGGAGAGCTAAAACACTCTTTACCACATGCACGCGTTTGCCTAATATTAAAAAATTTTTCACCGCGGCGTTTTAATTTTTAGCTTAACCTACCCCAGAAAAATACAAACCAACACGTGAACTCCATTTTCTACACAAACAACATTTTTTTAAAATTTAATATTTAATATTTAACGTCGGGAACGCTGCTAAAAAATTTCTTAAGAAAATATCTCCACCCCAGCGCACGCGCACCACCCCACGACAAAAATCTAACGACCCCGCCAAACGCACACCCCAATGACCTAACGACCCCCCGACGCAACAAATTTACACACAAAGACAATTTTGTTCTCAAAGCGACGTATACATATCTTGCTGCACGTTTTGTTTCCCAAAGCGGCTTAGCTGTTCATATTGTTCTCGAATCGGCGTATACATATCTTGCTGTGGATCTCTGTTGCCAAACCGGCTTAGCTACCCTACTGTCCTGATAGCCGTTGGAAGTGGAGCCGGTCGAAGCTGTTGAGATATCCTGTTTGTAGAGTTATGAGGGTTCGCTTCATTTAATTCCGTTAAATTTGATGGTCACAACCGGATATTCTAAAGGAAAACCGTTAGTGCACGAGCAGCTTAGTGACCCGTTTTGCACTATGCTTAAATTCACTTCAAGGGGTTTGGTGGCTTTCTTAAAGAGAGAACAAGATGAAGTGATTTGCTCTAGCGTTCAAGCTCCTTCTATACCGAGGTTTTGTTTGAGTTGTACATTCGAAAGATTCTGTTTGTATTTCGAGAGATATTGGACGAGTTCGTTATTGTTGAGGGGTTTTTTAAACGTGCATGCTATTTATTTGCATGTTGTGTGCTTATTGATCAGTTAGTTAAGGATATGGTTGGTTGCATACTTTTCAGCTGCATTTTTCTTATCTATATCAAATGTTTTCCAAAAGCACGATTATCAAAATGGGCGGTGCATTCATAAAAGCTTAGAAAATAGAGATATATTTTAATACACGTAACTAGATTTAATTTGTTTCTCTACAAAGAAACCCTAATACTATTGATAATAGTGGTAATATCTCTAAGGATTTTTGAATGTTTGGAAAGTTTGGTACTGATGTAAAGTTGGCACTAATAATGTTTATTGACTTTTGTTCTTAGTTTGAGATAGTTTAATGTTAGGGTGGATTATGAAACATTTCAAACATCACACATATTAACGACTTTTAGGAACTTTCTGGAACTCAAAAAATGAATATTTTGAAAGGCTGTATTTAAATTACTGTAACAAGACCGCTGAATAATCTAGAATCGCAAGAGATAGAGCAATTAAGTCAATAATGGATTGATTGAAAGCTACAAGGCTTGGCAGTCGAACTATGAATTTGCAAGCAATACGATATAAATTATTGGATAAAGCATTAAAATAAATACGTTTAATGTGTATATAAAGATGTGCCTGTCTAGATAAACTGCATATTCAAACTTACTTAATCTTCGTGTTAAGAAGTAAATTAACAACTATTAGTCATTATTATCAGTGGCATCTTTAGCGGTATTTTGATATATTAAAATTTTTCTGTATTTATTACTAACCGAGCTTAAACGGAATAAAGAACAGTAAAAACAAGTTCGTTACAATCGTACCGAAATGACACTAAATATTTCATGTATAGTTAGTTCCATATACACTACATAGGACTCGTGAATAAGTAATATATATGTTAGGCACTGCCATATACATATATTCATAAGATGGATGCTCAACTGAGTAAACCTTATATGACTAAAAGAAATAAATTTATCCGAAGATAGTAGACTGGAATCAACACGTCTTCAGTATTCCGCGCTTGTAATTCTATGAGCTTAAATTTTCGCATCCAATATCCGTATTGTATCTAAAAAATACCACTGAGGCATAAGAACTGCCAAAACGTTTTGCGCAATAAAATTTTTCAACGTCAGTTCAAGTTATTTCCACGTGATATCATAGGAAAATACGTACAATATTGTGCCAAGAACGTTCACATAAATGTTAATTGATAGAAGCGAACTCCCGACATACATACGTTTGCCTACGTAAACGTTACGTTCTTGTACGTAGATAGTTCCTATTTGCAAACCCTAACATCTCGTGTAAAATAAATAACGTTGCAGGGTGCATTGTAATAAAATTATCTAAGTCGACAGATGTTTCCAAAAGCTTGCAAGCTTGCACAATTTCAGGCATTTTCATCTTTCAAACTAATGCAAGATGAAAAACTCTTGTTGCGGGTATTTGAAGCGTTAAATTATTAAATTTGAAACTACCCAAAAGAGGCGGAAATCCCATAACAAAATAAGGATGCACCGGCTAACTGAGGTGGTGAGGGGCACTTATAGAAACCAATTGAAGGAAATAGAACAATATTGAACAATAAAAGATGTTTTGACGTAGAAAGCCAGGAATTTAATAAATATTGCAAATGCTCAATAAATATGAGAAATAATGTAGGCAGGAATAATTGTGAACTTACCAAATTAGGCGGTGTGCACTAAATTACTTCAACTTCGTAAGAGACGAACCGCATGCTTCGAGAGTCAATTAAACACACACACTTGGCTTATCATTTTTTGTCCTTAACATGACCGGTGCGCGAGTATATTGCACACGAGATGACGCGAACATAACCACCCACCTAAAATGTAATATTTTAAGGGAAGAAGAATGAAGTTTGGCATTTTCTCCAAACGGGGACTACAGATTACCCGCTGGTGCACGGGTGTGAAAAGAGAATGCGGGATAAAAAGGAATAATTTTAATTAAATAAATTAAATTACATCAAATCAAAATTAAAATAAAATTAAAGAAAACGAGAGAAACAAAAAGTATATTAAGAAAGTAATTAAAATTAAGTTATTATATTAATCAACCATGGTGACGAGGAGTAGTTTATTGACCGGGCGTACAAATATATTGCCGGCAGTTCGGACGGAGGTAGCACGTACAACGCTGTCAGGTCCTGGAAAGACCTGTTCTACCCGAGCGATAGGCCAAGAAACAGGGGAAGTCGAAGATCCGGATAAAAAGTACTACATGCCCGGGTGGAAAATTTGGTATAAAAGTGTTCCATTTTGGACGAGGAAATTGGGAACGTAAATATTCGTTGGTCTAGCGTTTCCAAAATGAGGACAAAATTTGCCGGAGCAGTTGCCAACGATTACGAAGAGATATATTTTTGGTGATGGGCATTTCCGGAAAACCCAGAATGGGAGCGCCGATTAAAAAATGCCCTGGGGACAGATAGTCTATTCCATCATTAGGGTCCGAGGAGAGAGAACACAACGAACAACTATTAAGAATCGTTTCAATCCTAATAAAAATTGTGCTCAATTCTTCAAAAGTGAGGGGTCGATCCCAATAAAGCGATGTAATAAACTTTTGGAGGATTTGACACAGGACTCCCAAATACCACCAAAATTAGGGCTTTGGGGAAGATTAAATTTTCAAACAACTTGTAGACAGGCGAAGTTGGTATAAAGTTGGTTTTTATTTTGTAAAAGCCAAGTTTTAACGTCCTTTAATTCGCGAGCTGCACCAACAAAGTTGGTTCCACAGTCGAAAAATAAAGGTGACGGGGTGCTCCTACGAGATACAAATCTGGCAAAAGCAAGCCATAAATGAGTTAGTGGTTAGTTCCGAAACGATTTCCAGGTGTAGAGCTTTGGTGCACATACATATAAAAACACATCAGTAAGTTTTTGTAATTGAGGCGTTCTTTCTCTTGGTAGTTTTCAATAGAAAAGGGCCTACGAAGTCAGTGCCGACTTCAGTAAAAGGACGAGTTAGACGAACTCGAGCTGAAGGCAAATCGGACATTAAAGGAGGTGATGGTTTACATTTTAATGTGTAGCACTTGAAGCAATTAAAAATATGCTTGCATAAAACGGATAGTAGAGAATTAATCCAATAATGGCGTTGAATAAGCGCCTGAGTAGTTAAAACATCAGAATGCAAAGATGCCTTGCGATAATGATCACAAATAAGAGTGGTCAAAGGCGTATTCTTGAGTAATAAGAGAGGATGCTTAAATTCGTAGGGTAGTATAGAGTGGTTTAGTGCACCGTCCACCCTGAGGAAACCATTTGAATCTAGGAAAAAAGCTCGTTTGCTGGGATATCCGTTATGTGGTTTTCTTTTATATAAAAGGTCGATTTCTTTTGAAAAATATGAGTTTTGAGTGATTCTGACGCAGACTGTCAAAGAATCGTTGAGTTTGGAAACTGTAGGAGGGCTAGCACGCCGAGATTTGTGGCGGTAATTGTTGAGAAAACGTAGACAATATGCGATTGTACGTTGAAGGTGTGATAAGGTAGCAACCCGAGAGAAAATTTGTTCACAAATAAATTATTCGGTGGTGGTTAAAGACACCACGGAATTTTTTAGTTCGGGTCAGTTTAAACTGAAGGGCGTTTGAAAAGTCGCGAGAAAGTACAGTGTCTACCGAGAGTCGAAACTGTGCAGATCCGCACCACCATAATTTATTATGAATTCATTTGGTAATAGGCCACGATAAACGGCATCTGCCAGATTGAGATTAGTAGGTATTTTATTTTTTATTTTTATATTTATTTGTTCCAACATTTGAGTAGTCTGCTAAGTGAAATTTAAGCAAACCTGGCTTCTCACTAAAAGTAACTGTGAGTAAGGTGCATGCGTGTGTGTATGTATGTGTGCGCGCGGGCTAGAGGGAGTGTGTTATGTTGTTATGTTTGTGTGTGTGTGTGTGTGTGGTGAAGATTGTGTGTATGTGTGCTGTGTATGTGATGTTGACATCCGTGTTACGTAGATCAGTAGGTATGTTCCGCCATTGTAAAGAGGAACTTAGTTCCAGAATTTGGTTTACACGATTGGCAACAAATACTTTGAGTAAGTGTGAAGGGGTGAACAACCAACCCAAAATCTGTGAACAGAAGATTCTCGAAAAAATTGAAAGGCGGGTTATTTCCGGTGATAGAATGTATCGATTTAACGAGTAATAAGGCACCGGAGAGCTCTAGTTTGGAGATTGTGAGAGATTTGAGGGATGCTACCTTGCTTTTAGCTTGTATCAAATGGCACTGAGGTAGCGCTGATAATGTGCAAATACACCGCAGCGCCAAATCCTTTTGAGCTACCGTCACAAAAACCTAACAAGCGATATGTGTCGTTCATGGTGAACAGCTTTCGCGAAATTCGAACCTGTGACAAACAATACAATTGAGAGAAGAGAGAATGCCTATTGTTAGCGAGAGCAGGAGGAAGAATTAGATCCCAGTCTAGCTGAGCAAGCCACAATTGTTGCAAAAAATACTTTGCGAGAAATGTTACGGACGTTAACTAACCCAACGAAACAAATATTCGAACTATGTACGATAAAATAGATCGTTTATTCACTGGATTTTGAAAAGCACTCGTGTAATAAGTGAATGCGTCTTCAAGGGTGCTCCAAACTAACCCGAGAATTGTTATTCCAGGAACTTCATCTGAAAATTGCGCGGTGGGTTCCAAATTGGAAGTCATAAAAGGTGCGAGTAGTTCTTGCTAGACCATTTTCGTATAACACACCCTGCGCGACTCAATAGTTCGCTTACTTCCAGTTGTAGCTTTTAGCTTCCTCGTAACAGCATGCGCCAGAAACGACGTCATCAACATACGTATGATACATTAGCACTTTGGAAGCTAGCGTATACTGTGAACCTTCATCGTGCACAAGTTGATGTAAAACTCGCTGCACCAAGTAGGCAGAAACGAGTCCATACGTTAATATTTTCAACTCGTATTCTTTAACCAGTTGAGATGCGGAAGGACGCCACCATATGTGCTGAAATTGGTGATCCACGGTGTTTAAAAAAATCATTCTATATATCATTTTTAAATCACCGCAGAGTGCAATTTCATGACTTCGAAATGTGAAAATAATTTCTGGAAGACCTTCTTATAATTTAGGACCAACTAACAATTGCTGGTATAGAGTATTTCGGTTTTTTATCGGGATCGGAACCGTTGAAAACAACTCTTAGTTTGGTTGTACTCTAGAGGTCTTGTAGACAGGGTGATGTGGTAAAATATAGTTCAAGGCCGTCTGAGCAACTTGCATATAATCAAGCTGCTCATATTCTAATAGAAATTCTCTATAAGAAGCGTGATTAGTTGGCGACCGAGGTAAGCGTTTTTTTAAGTTTAAGTACGTTTTATATATTGAATAACGGTTTTCAGATAAAGCTATCCCTTGGGATTTAAATGGCAACGAAACTACATAACGACCGCTAATTCGTTGATGTGTTTCATTAAAATGCGTTTTGCAATAAATATCGTCTGAGTTGGTTTTAACGAGATGTGGAATTTCTTCTAATTCCCAAAATTGAGTTGAAGATACACTACATGCGATTCTCCAATGCTCCACCCAAAGGTACAACATTGGCCAGGAAGCGAGTTTTTTTTAATCTGGAAAATTTTGAATTTTGCCAAACTCTTACTGTTTCAAGCAGGGTAGGGATCTTTAACGTGTGTGACAACACTCACACACGGGACCTCCATTTTACCTCTCATCCAAACGGGCGAGTATTTTCGTAAAAAATGCACGCCTAACATTTTTCAAGTGGACCGTGTCGAGATTTGAAACCGGGACCTTGGGCATAGTAGTCACACGCATACCAACTACGCCACGGGGCCGCCGAATATGGTATCCTTACATGTGATTTTCCAATGCTCCACCGGCCATTGGCCAGGAAACGAGTTTTTTCTACCTGAAAAATTTTAAATTTTCCGAACACTTGCTGTTCCAAGCAAAATAGGGATTATTAACGTGCGTGACAATACTCACACACGAGACCTCCATTTTACTGCTCATCCGAACGAAAGCGCATTTTTGTGAAAAATGCTCCCCTAACATTTTTCAAGCGGACCGTGTCGGGACTAGAACCCGGAGTTGGAGATACAGCGAATCGGAGGTGGCGAACAAAGAAATGTCTTTATCGACATTTGGAGTAAAAGTATGACCAATAATAACATAACCAAAAAGTGTGTTTATGCATAGAAGCTGACCGGGATGCATATACGGAGGTTCACCAGTCATTGTCTCAGAAAAGGCACCAATAATAGATCCACTTTAGCAGGACGATAAAATTCGTTGTCTGCTAATTTTAAATGCGATACTGCTGAAGTACATGCAAAGTAATATTACCTGTAGGGATAAAGCAGTTGATTCGAACATGTTTCCTAGAATAAAATTTGGTTGTTACTTCATGACGTTGGGCTGTAGACATGGAGAACATCTGTCTTCCGCTGATGTACGTTGACAGTGAACGTTGTTATTGATTTGGCATGTGCCGTGTCACAGTTCAAATTAGAAATCTAATCGAAACCAAACTAATAGTCTCCTTTGGGGAAAACTGATGGCAAATAATTAAGCCACGGCTTGGATATATAGGGTCGGGATTCGTACAACGTTGGGAAGAACAAAGGCTCTGCAAAGGAGAAAGAAAACCCAGAGCATAAAAAGGGCGCCAAGGTCCAGGAGAACAATAAAATAAAGACACTGACAAGTCCGGGGACCTAACGGACTCCTATAGTTTTCCCAGCGCAAAATGCAAGAGCTGTCACTTCTAATAGAACAAGTATTATAACATGGTATTTATTGTAGTTCAGACTGAATAATAAAAAAACGAGCAATACAATAAGAATGAGTATAAATGTTTAGGTTTGTAGCGAGAGCTTGGTGTGAAACTACATAATGAATAACACAAAAAAAACCAAGATTAAACACAAACACAACAAGACCTCGTACAAATAATTATGGATTAAAATTTAATAAGGATACGCACGCGCGAAGGCGTCAAATAATTAATTTTAAACTCACCAAGGCGAGATACGCAAAACAATTCAATGAAAGGAATAATTTGGTACATAACACGCGACGTGGATCCACCTCGGCGCATAAGCAATTTTTATCGAGTGATAATAAATCGAAACTCAATGACGCGATCGGCGGACGTTAACAAACCTGTTATAAATGGGTGGTTAATAATACTAATAATATTCTTTAAGTTAGATACGGCGATAACAATTTTAAGCAGTATTAATGTACTCTAAAATATAACCAATGTCTACTTAATTAATTACAATTATTTATAAACCCAAAAAATACATAGATAAAACTCTTAATATTCACATATATTTTGAATCGGATTCCAGACTAGATAAACTTAGAAGACGTTTTGAAATGGTAGAGTAAAACGGATTCAGCTTAGCACACCAGTAACAACATTGCCAATCGTAAACATAAACAAGAAGAAAAGAAAACAAAAACCCTGTAATAAATTACATATTAATTGAGTTGAAAAACTAGACCATAAAACGTACCGCAGGTAGCGAAATACGATTCCTACGGGTTGATATACAGAGAAATTAATCTACTAATCACAACAAGTAGACAATCAAAATTGAGCACTAAAATAATATAGAAATTATGGACGGGCAAAGTGCAAACAAACATGACTTACCTGTAGTATTGGCAAGGTTATAAATCCGCACAGCGCGAAATCTTTACTAATGGGAATCAACAAATCTCACCAACATACCACACTATCCCAATAGTAATTTAAGATAAGAGTCGACGTGCTAAATCCGCAACGCGTAACAAAAAGCAGCAACGACTTTACCTTGCCAATAGTTGATACCAAAAAGGAAAGGAAATTGTATATATGAAATAAGCGGTTAAGAATTATCAAGAATAACAAACGTGTTCTCCAGTTCAATATTAACGCTTATCAATAAACTTTAACTAAGACGAAAATACATAACAAGAGATACCTATTATTATTTATTATCTAAATTATACTGCTGCTTTATTATTAGCTAAAATATGTTTGATAAATTAATTTGTTCGGTTCTAACATTATTAAAGTTGCAGGATGATTAGAACTACATGTTTAATAGGATTAATTTGCAACCAAAGAAAACGACGTTGCAGCCGATCCTTTTAATCGACTCAGGATGCCGTTCATGTGAACGAGTACCGGTTCACAAAACTTCTCCTTTTGGAGGACATGTATTAAATACCCCATTTTAAGTTCCTACTGGATCAGCTACTTCCTCGGGAGTCGCCTGTTTTTATTATTACATTCATAGGAGGTGTGCGTTGAGAATAAAGCCTCCGAACCAAAATTAGATTTTACGTTCTTTTTCAAAGTCACTTTTGTATTTAGATTTATAGTAAAGTAAAGTGTTAGTAATAACCATGTGAGTATCATGCTCCCGACTAAATTTTGCGGTGGTGCTACGGCAAACAAGAGCTGTGTGCGCTGAGTTGGGCAAGTCTTAAAATCGGGTGGCTGCTCATTTACGTTTCCTGATATAGCAATTTTTGATACGGTTTAAAAACACAAGTAGCGCCTATAGACAGATGTAACTTACGTTTTCCATGAATATGTAAGCTCTTAAATACTTTCCTCTTTTTCTGTTTTTGAAGCGTTAACGCAATTGTTACACTTTTTTTGAAAAGTTTTAACGTTTATTGTTTTAGTTAGGTGCCGAGCATTTTTTAAAACTCCGCACTGGAAAATTCCCAGCAGAATAATGGCTTAATGTAAGCGTACGTGAAAACCACACAAAGTATTCATTCTCACGAACGTCCAGTCATTGGCTTATCTTTGTGGCCCGAGAACAAGCAACGATGGCATTTCTCACCTCTTGTGCGCCGTTGTACCCACCAATGTGCGTCAGAGAACGTTTACTTCTCCTAGAGAAGATAGACATTTTCGTGAGAAGCGAATGTGTCGAAACAAAGGACTTGACTACCGACTTCCCCCAAGTGTAGACGCATTTAGTAATATTTCGACTTATTGACAAGTGATTCCTCCTTCCGTACCTATTCTATCGTCCATCACAATTCGGCGCTTCGTTAACGTGGGCTACAGCAAGGCAAACACCGGGACAACAGGACCTACCACGACATTCCTGCAGAGCTTTGGAGACCACTGTATCAGTAGTTATACTAATTTAGCTACGGAGAATTTAACCCCCGTGTAAGTTTGAGGTTATATGCGGTAAATATCACTTTATCGAAGTCTAATTAAGGTGGTTTTTAAGGTATTTCAACAAAAGGTTAGACCCAAATGAAACACGAAGTGTTAATTTTGATTTTGTAATAGGATAATTTATATAAATTTTAAGCATTATATCTACACCTTGATAACAAACCGGGGCTATACTTTAATGGTATCATAACCCAATTTGTACACTTTCTTGACAACAACATAAATACGTTTATTCCCAACCATCTGGTTAGGTTTCCAGTCAATAAATAATACAGCCGTGAAGAAGCAACAGTCTCGATTTCATTTAAATGACTCGTTTTATGTATGACAAACATGAAGTACACTTTATAAAAAGTTTTTTAAAAACGTTTTAGTAATAAAGCTTCATTGCACAACCAACACACAAACTTATAGCAACAACAGAACCAATAGTCATTTTCAATTGTATTTTAAAACAGCAACATTGATGGCATTTTTGATTATCAAAAACACACGGTGACGTAAGTAAAATGGCTGTCTTTAAAAAACGAATGGTGGAATCCTTCACTATAAACAAATTATTATTAAACAATGCCATAAAATTATTCGAATAATTTATGCAGATTTTATTGCATGGAATGGACTCTTCATAGCACGATGGTTAGCGATTACGATTAGCACCCAAGACCAACCTTATTCTTTTCTAGAATAGTGTTAACTAATTTAAATAACGTGTACAGGGTGAGGCGATAAAATTTATAATATTTCCGAAGACTTCTATCGGTTACTCCGTTTCGAATGGCCAATGTTCTCGCACTACATGACCTACGTTTTCTGTGTTTCCGTTGAGCAACAGCCCAAAAAGACGGTTATAGGCGGAGCTTGAGAGTAAAGTAGTATTAACCCATAATAGTCCTGCGTTACCATATAGTAACGATTTTGCAACTATACGTATCTCAACCTTTACTTCTAGCTTCAAGCGAAATCTAGTAGATGGCAGCAGATTGTTAATGTCAAATGACTAAAGTACGTGCCTGAATTATTTGGTTAGTCTGTTAAAATTTCGTTCAGAGTATTGTTGGTTTAAAAAGCGGTTGTTGGTGTTGTGTGTAAAAACATGGAACCACGTTTTGAGTAAGTACTAAAACAATAATTTATTGCTTTTAGTTATCATTGAATCTTTTATACATTGCTAGGAACATGTCAATGTATCTTGCTATAACATATTTAAAACAATTAGCAATTAAAATTGAAATTTAGGTTAGATTATATGTTCGTGTTACCATATGGTAACGCTAAGCTAATACACTACCTTTTTATAGTGGTTTTTGATAAGTGAACAACAATGATTGTAGTACTGAATAAAATGTAGATTTCTATATAGTAAATATAATATTTCAGTTTTTGTCACAGTTTGTATTCAGAATTTTGTAGTTACCATTGGGTTCTAATTTGAGTAAATTTGATGTGAATTATCATTATAGTAACAATAGGTATAAATTGAATTTCCTTTTAGAATTTGATATACAGTATACCGAAATGTTTTTTGTTATTCAGTGCACATCAATATATTTTTATTTATTACAGGAGAGGTTTAACCTTAGAGGAAGCTCTAAAAATAGCCTGTGAAGAAGATATAGATGCTGGAGCTATATACATTTAACCACCAGCTAGTAGCGTCCTCACTGACGAAGAGTCTGGTGTTGAAGATAACGATGGTGACATCAATCACCGACTCGTCAGCTAGCGGCCCTAGCTGAACTGATTTTAGTAAACAATGTAAGAATTAATGGACTTTATGAAGAAATTGATGATTATGAAGAAGAAACAATAAATGGAAGTCAGAATTCGGGAGGTGAACACCAAAATGAAAGAAAGAGAACAAGAAGGAAGAAGAAAAAGGAAAACAAAAAGACATCTTTTATATGGATTAAAGGAGACATTGAGACTAACTACTGTCGGGACTTTACATGCCCAGATGATTCTACTTACGCAAATAAGTCACCTACCGAATTATGTGAGCTTTTTTTAACGACGATATTATTTGTGTTACGATCAAAGAATCAACTTTTCGGAATTGGCCTTATCCTAAGCTGACTGTGGAAGAGATAAAATGTACATTGGTCATCCTTATACTAAGTGGATATAATAAATTACCAGGAAGAAGATTTTACTGGAATTCCAGAAAAGATATGTATAACAACATGGTGGCGGATGCTATGAGGAGGAACAAATTTTTTCAAATTATGCAATGTTTGTATTTTGCTGACAATAACAATCTCAAATACGTTGATAAAATGTGGAAACTACGTTCCCTTATGAATAAATTAAAACATAATTTTTTAACTAATTTTGTTCCAGAGCAGAATATGGATTACGAGTCCATGATATGTTACTATGACCATCATGGCTGTAAACAATTTATCCGGGGGAAACCCATACGATTTGGGTTCAAATGTGGTCGCTAATACAATCTCTGGATATCTTGTTAACTTTGACCAATATCAAGGCAAAAGCCCAAACTCAAATGAGGAAGATGCTGCGAGGTTTGGAAAGGCTACTGCACCATTACTTCAGATGCTCAAGGAGCTCCCAGACAATACAAAAAAAATTGTCATATCAACTTTACATGGACAATTTATTCACAAGTGTAAATGTATTGGTTCATTTGAAAGAAAATGGATATGGGGCGACCGACACCACGAGAGTCAACAGATTGCCTAAAGAAATCCCACTACCTGACAAAAAAGCATTTTCAAAGAAAGCTAGGAAAGGATATTTTGCCTCAATAATTGACCGAAATAGTGGTATAATTTTGTAAATTGGCTAGATAATAATGTGGTCACCGTTACGTCTACCTCCCATGGCGTGTCTCCCTTTATGCAAGTGAGGAGATATTCACGGGTTGAGAAAAAATACACACACGTAAGTAGGCCAGACGTCATTCGTAAGTATAACAGTAGGATGGGTGGGACGGATCTTATGGACCAAAATGCTTCACGTTACAGAATTTCCATGCGAAGCAAGAAGTGGTGGTAGTGTGTATTTAGCTGGCTTATTGATGTCTCCATTACCAATGCCTGGATAATTCATAAAAAATCTGAAGGAACATTATGTTAACTCGACTTTAGACGCGAAATTGTAATGTCACACATACAACGATATGGAGTACTTCCTAAAGGTCCTGGTCAACCAGCAATATCCAAAACTAGTCTCACGTTGAACAGAATAGCCGATGATGTTCGCTACGATGAAAAAGGGCACCTCCTCGTTCGAATTCCAAATAACAAAAGACGGCGTTGTGCAGGTGAAGGCTGCTCCTCAAGTGGTCGCACAATGTGTAATAAGAGTGAGGTTGGCCTGTGTGTTGATTGCAACTTGATCTATCACTTCAAGTAAAAATATATGTGTTCTTATTTCATAATTTGGTCTTATTGTTGTTGCTTTATAGATAAACATGTTCACTTTTATATTGTTATAAAAGTTCTTAGGATTCATTGGATAATTAAAAAATCTTAAATATACTTGAGTTAACATCTGTAAAAGTCTAGAGTTACCATATGGTAACAGCGAATTTTGAAAAAACTAAAAAGAATTTCTCTAGGTTTACACAAAATATAATATTATCATAAGCCTAAAGTAATATATTTTTTGAAAAAAAAATCTATAAATAAAAAAAATAATTTGGGCTAATATGGGTTAACTGTAAGATGAGGTATTTACATACCGCTGATCTCCCATTCACAGGAGCGCTTATGTGAAAGAAAGTGGTGGGAGGTTTGATGTGAGTGATCAGGCACTATATTGCTTTAATTATAGTATTTAGTGTGAACACGGATTAAGTAGTAGAGCTGCACATTTTTTGGCACTACTTGAAGTTGACATGCTTTTTAATGTAATTAAAGGTGAATTGATCTAAAAACACTGCGCATTAAGCATGCGGTATGTTTTAATAATAACAACTTACTTAGGTAGATCTTAGCAGACTTCAATTGCTTTTATTAAACTGGGTTTATCAACGGTAATTAGTGGAGTTTACAAAAAGCCTTCACAAATAAGCTAAATAAAATAATCTAATACTCTGACGTAAATAACTGATAAAATTCAAAAGCTTCGAACAATTCCGATAGTTTTGTCACTTCAGCTATGTCGAAACCATCAGAGCACTCAGGGACTTTTTCATTAGCGAAATTAGTTGTTCTGGCTGAGTTAACTTCAGGGGCAATATAATTTAAAAATTTCTACTAATTAACTAATTAAAGGTTTTTGATGAGTTTAATAACGCTTAATGTTTGGGTTGTTTTGTAAGTCTAATGATCATAAGTTTGTAATTAACAAATTGGAAAACAAATTCCCTGGTAATATAATATATAATAATGCTTGCCCAAAAATTCAAGCAAAAATCTTTTACTGGAGGATTTTCTATTTTAGTAGCTAACTGAAAGGTCAGTATAGGTACACTATGTGAAGTCTTGTAAATGAGTAGGAGCAGAGTTATATTACCTGAGGGTTTTGAATTCAGATGAACCCTTGTCATACCTTTGGAAGAAGAAATTTTCGATATACGCGACAACACACATAAATTCACGGAACTTTAACTTTTCATTTGAACAGAAGCATATGTTTTAAAAACATTTTCGTCCTATCAAGAGGCCCATGTTGGGAATCGAACTTGAAACCCTGGAATTAGTAATCGTACACAAACCTAAATAACTCACGGAGCTGCTAAAACGGGAAAACAGCATTCTGCTATTTACCTTGTATAGTACAGATGTCATAATAGTGCTTTTTAAACTCAATAGATTACTTTCTTCTATTTAATCACGAAGAACCGCATAAGATACTTATTTTAGGAAAGCGCAGTTTTCTGTGGGTAATTAGCACAATTGCATTCTGTTAAATACAACTACAAAACGAAAATAGGCTAATTATTTAGGTCGATTTCCATGCCCCCGCCGGAATATAAACGTTTTCCTACGTCATTCGTTTGTGCATCGTATGCGCACGAATGTGCACAGTATTCATATGCTTTTCATATGCATTCATAT
This sequence comes from Platerodrilus igneus, assembly GCA_036346225.1. NCBI lineage: Eukaryota > Metazoa > Arthropoda > Insecta > Coleoptera > Lycidae > Platerodrilus > Platerodrilus igneus. The sequence goes on along the minus strand of JARFIW010000884.1, from coordinate 3,790,589 downwards.
GCATTTCCATTCAAAGATATGGAATAAATTAATTTGGGGGCTGTATAAAAGATAGGCCCCCGCCGTAACAATTTCAGATTTTTTTAGTCCCAATCGTTCGTGTATCGTTGGTGCACAAATGTGTACAGTATACAGACGTTTGTGCACTTCCTCATTCAAAGATATAAAGAAAATAAACGTTGGGGGGCTGTAGAAACGGCATTCCCCACCAAAATAATTCAAAACTTTTTAATCGCGATCGTTTGTGCATCGTAGGTGCACGAATGCGCACAACATGCAAACATTTGTGCACTTTTTTATACTAAGATATAGAGAAATTAATTAGGCAGGATTGTGAAAACCGCAGCCCGCCATCAAAACTTTTTCGATTTTTTTAGAGGTAGTCAGTCGCTAGTACTTCAAACTCTTGCAAATTTTCAGTAATCTTTTGGTAACAATTCCTTTACTCGAAAGTGGTACTCTTGTTGCAGATGAGTGTCGCCGTATCTCATGCCCAACCTTAATGTTAAGGTTCCGTTGCCTCTTTGGTCATGGTCTAGTATGGTCTGCAGAATATTCCAAGTCTCATCTCGTAGCACGACAACCAACGTCGTTGCCTTTTCACCATCGTTCCAGTCGCTAGTTCTTGCGGCAGTTTCTAATTGCTTGAAATATGTCTGCCAAAGTGATTTTCCTCAAATATAGGTGACATAACCCTGAACCTTAACGATAGTTTGCATTCTCCTACGTTCTTAAATTTTGAGCGTGCTGTTGTATTACTGACACTGAGGGCTTTGGTGCTTGCATTGTTAGGGAATTAATCCGTTCTTCCATCATCAGGACCTCTTATTCCATTTTACGCGACTTTTCTAACAATATATCTTAACACTCCGCTTTGATGTTCTGTAAATTGCTGAAAAATTTGGCTCCTAGGTTTTTTCGCGGATTTTATTGCTGTTATATAAGCTCCTCTTTCAGTTACTTTTCAATTAATTTTTGTTTCACCGCTTACATATGCTGGTCTATTTCATCATCATTAGGTTTTCAGTCCTAGAACTGGTTGGACGCGTACCCTCATTGTTTCCTAGTCTGAACCAACATACATATTTCGCTGAAATTTTCTCAGTCTGCTTCTATCACTATCTGTGTGCGAAAGTCTGATCTCGGTCTACCCAAACCTATCTTTTCCTATCTCTGCTTGTAATATATCCCGTACTATTCCCCAGAAATGCCTTAGAATGTATCCTGTCCTTCTATTTCTCCTATTTTTTCGTTTTACACAGATATCTTTATTCCTCTACTATTTCTACAACCAATTTGTTGTTAACTTTGTCTGTCCATGCCACCATCCTTATACATTTGAAGCACAAGATTCCAGAAGACTTCTATTTCTTTCTGTCTGCTTTTCCTACTGCCCCTATTTCATAGATGTGTATATATATATATATATATATATATATATATATATATATTGCTGTGATAAGGGGTTGTTTAAGGGTGTACTTTATAGTAAAGGTCGTTCAGAAACGAGAAATTACTATAGGCAGCAGAAAACTGCATTTATTTCGTAAAGAATTGAGAAATGGAGATAGTTTGTACATAGTAAGCAGTCAACACCCTGTATATAAAGTATAAGTAGTTTTAAGCGACGCAAATACACACAGGAAGACGCATAGTTAGTGTAGAAACCAGGAACACATGCATTATGTAAATAGTAAATATTTAATACCCTGTAGATAAAGTTTTAGTTAATTTAGGTAAAGCAGATAATAATATTTTTCAATGGAAGCACGCGTATTTATAACTACATATAATAAAGTGTAATTTAACACGCATTCAAAAGAATTTCAAGCGATTAGGTTAATGCGGAGATTAGAAATAGAGCTTACAAAATAGTTAACCATTTTTGATAAGAAAGAAGATTAAAAAATTGCGTAACTAACATGCAGATATGAAAATTAAAAGTCGAATTACATCAGTTGTTTATGGAAAAGCGATTAGATTCATCAAAACACCGCATGTTTGATAACAAAGACAGCTGTGACCAGGTCACAATTATTGGAAAGCATAAAAAATTACATCAGAAACTACTTTAAATGCAAAGATTTGATTCGTTAAAATGAGCGACGAGTTTGTAGACCATACCCACTGACGGAGTAGGGGAGAAAAGATATATTAACAGGTACAGTGATAACGAGGTCAGTTTTCAACTCAACAAAAGGCCGAGGTGCGCCACTATGAAATAAAGTGATACGTAATAACAATTCAAAGTGAAAAATTGTAAAAGTGCAAAGATGAAAATTACGATTGCCGATTAAACGGCTTCTAAGTCCGGGAAAAACAAACTACGACTTCCGAGGCCGTGGAGAATAAATACAATTTCTAAGTCCGGGGGAAACAAACTACGACTTCCGAGTCCGTGGAGAATAAATACAATTTCTAAGTCCGGGGAAAATAAATACGATTTCCGAGTCCGTGGAGAATAAATGTAATTTCGAGTCAAGGGAAAATAAATGATGATAATCCAATTCTAAGTTTGGGGAAATTGATATGAAGTAATAAGTCTGAATGAGATGACAATAAATTAGGGTGCATAAATATAAGTTGATGGTAGTCCAGAGGATGATGGCAATAATTTAAATAAAATGGTTCAAGCGTGTGGATAGACAATATTTTGAATGGGCATGTAATAATCCTGAATTGGGGGAAGATAATTTTTATTCAAATGGATGCGTCGATGCAAAGGAAATAGACCAGGTCAGATTTTTAGTTATAAGACATTAATTTTCTATTTTTTTTATTTTATATATTAAATTTGCTTAATGTAAATGAATGTAAAAAAGTCAACAAAGGATTTGAATACGTATAAAGTGCGTGATACGATAAGAGGTTTAGAACGTTCTACACTTTGTTTATAAAGATAATAGGTTTTTTGGTGACTTTGGGTTTTGAATAAAAAGTATATGATTTTGATAAATGAGATTTACAATATTAATGAATTAAAAAATGTATTACAAATAATTTACAAAAACTGTACATAATATTTGTTTCATTATATAGAATCGAATTAACTGAATTTTATAATTCCAAACAAATGCTAGTCGAGGTCATAAGATAAAGTTAATGGGAGTGATTTGATAATTTAAACAGTTCAAGGAGGAGTTATAAGTTGAATAAGAAATTGATAACGAGTAAGGCGGTAACGTATCAAATTTTGTTATTGGTAGACAAGGTTGATTCAAAACAAAATCTATATATATATATATATATATATATATATATTACTCAAATTTAGACTAGGGTAGAAAATTAATTAACGACATCAAACAATTTTAATCACCTTGTATAAAGAAACAAATAGAAATTACGTGCGAAATTTATATTAATTAATTAAATTTTTAAGTAACGGGTATTAAACAAAGTGTACAAATAATAATTAATATTTAATTAGTATTCGCTAAAAATTAAAGGGTAGAAGTCAATGCCGTTCGTTATTATTTTAATTGGAGTTAATTGAACGATTATTAAGGTATAATATGCATAAAAGCTTTTAAAAACCCAATAATACCAAATATGAGACGCCTTGCTAGCATACAAATCTATCAAGAAGGTTAAAATACGTGGAATATCCAAGTCGTAGAAGTATTACGATTGAACACCTGCGTATTTTTAAATATCACGTTCTGTTTAATTTGTTTAGATAAACATGAAAATTCTGCGTATATTGCAAACGGTCGGATAAACCATAGCTTATGTTAACGAGAAAGGCTAGATGAGCGGTTATTTAACTCAAGTAAGTCACGTCGCGAGTCCACGTGGATTGAAATAACCGATAGTAAAGAATATCGATTTGCACCACTAAGGCCAGGGTAGAAAGAAACGGATAAAACGCGCAAAGCCGAGACACGAATAATAAAAGGCGGGATTTGAGCAACGTCACGAGGTTTACGATTGGTGAAAGTAAGATGCAGATATGAGAGGTGGAAACAACAATTTCTATACAAAATTTAATTAGTTGTTCGCAGACGCGTTGCGAGCCGTGTGAAAATTTCTTAGATTTAACTGGCATTAGTGCAAAAATTTAGTAGAATCGCTTTGCCGGACTGTCGAAAAGGGAACATAGAATGCAAAATTCTAAAAATTGTCCGTTGAGGGACAAATCCGACGTGCAAGCGCGCTATTATATAAACCCGTGTTTATAGGAGTTTCGCTCTCTTAGATTTTCGATTTTTATTCAATACTTTAAACAGTTTGGCTCTTAGATTTTTGACTTTATTCAATACTTTAAACAGTTTTGCTCGTTATTTTTTTGATTATTCGATACTTTAAGTAGAATACGTGGTGATTACGTGCTACAATAAAAGTTATTAGTACACTTAGAGAAGATACAAGGTAATAAAGTCTAGTTATATTTGCAAGTATTACTGTACCAATTATCAAAATTAGTAACGATAATTAAATAAATAAAAGTAGGCAATTTTGGGTATAGCGTGAAAGAATTATGAATTTTTTGCTATTTTTCGGGAGTGAGTAATCAAGTGTTATTCGTAAACGTGATTGGGTCCACAAAACAAGATTTAGATATACATAGATGAGTTCCTGAGAAGCCCTGAAACTTTTTAGACGAATGGTGATGTACAAAAATTTTAAAAGCGGTCAGAATCTGAAGCCGTAAACATAAACCAGCTGGAATGGTGGAATTAGCAAGGACGATGTACATTGGAGCCACGAGTGCAGTAACCTTCAGGTAACTTATGCTTTGTTTGTTCGATCTTTGATGTTTTGGTGTGTGTTGAATATCTTTATAATTTGTTTGATAAAGATGGACAGTAGTAAATTTGTATAAACAACAAATTTTTAATTTTAAGGTAAAATTTTCTTGTATAAGTAGAAAGGAGTATTTATCAGGTTTATGTTTTTGATTATGATGAAAATGTGGGTCTGTCTTTGAGTTCAATTAGACTAACCTGTTAAATTAACGTAAAGGGGCGGGAGATGCTCCCTTTTATACAGACTTAGGTCTGCACATATTGTTAACTTAATTAGTATGCATCCTACTAAGAACTCCAATTCTGGATGCAAATTAAAATGCTGACAAATTTGAACTTGAAATTTTATGATGCTGAAATTTATGCTGAAATTTAATTTTGAAATTTTAATGTATTATGAATATTGATGTAAATAGAGTTAACGTTGATGTTTGTGGTAGGACTGTGTTTGTTTTTTTTATGAATGAGGATGAAAGTTTTAACTAGGTGACCATCCGAGGCGATTATCAGAAGAGAATCACAGCAATCTGGACGGCCCAATCTGTGGGGCTCGAATGTTTTTTAGAAAGGACCAGTTCCCGTGACCAAAGGTATCACAGCAATATATATATATATATATATATATATATATATATATATATATATATATATATATATATACTCATATTTAGACCAGGGTAGAAAATTAAATAATCACATCAAATAATTTTAATCACCGTGTATAAGGAATTTTATTAGATAATACGCTTTATTAAAACCATGAAGCATAAATAAATTCGGTCGTCTCAGTATAAATAAGAAATTTAAACCATGTACAAGACGCTTTATATCAAAAGAAACAGTATTAAAAAGCTCTGCGTGTAATGTAATTATTCCTAAACAAATGGAAATTACGTGCAAAATTTATATTAATTAACCCTATTTTAAGTAACAAGTAGTAGACAAAGCGTACAGATAATAATTAATATTTAGTTAGGATTCACTAAAAATTAAAGGCTATTATTTTTAATTGAAGTTAATTGAATCGTTAGTAACAGATAATATCTATAGAAACTTGTAAAAACCCAATAAAATGCAAATCCTAGAAGTGTTAGTTAGAAGTAGGATGTTTGAACACACCTGCGTATTTTAAAAGGCAATTTCAGTTTAATTTGTTTAGATAAACATGTCGATTCTAAGGATATTGGAAACGGTCAGATGCTTTAGCACGAAATACAAAACAGGGTTTATTTAAAAAGCTCTGAGAATTAATATTATTTTGAACACCTGCGTAGTTTAAATATCACGTACGGCGAAAATTGTGTAGATAACAAATGGTTTCAAAGAATCTTGGAGAAACCGGGGCTTAATATTCACGAGAATGTGCGATACGGGGTTATTTAACCCAGATAGTCCACATGGACTAAAATATAATCGATAATAAAGAATATCAATTTGCACCAATACGAACAGGTTAGAAAAGGAAAGAGAAAATGCGTCAAGCAAAGACACATATAGTAAAAGGCGTGATTTAAACAACGTCACGAGGGTCACAATTGGTTGAAAATAGGATGCAAATATCAGAGGTAAAAACAACAATTTCTGTACAAAATTAATTAGTTTTTCTCGGACATGTTTGCGTGCCGTGTGAATTTCTGAGTTTTAAATGGGGCGAGTGAAAAATTCGTAAAAACCGACGCGCGAGCGACGGACTGGGAACATAGAATGAGAAATTCTTTAGAATTACCCGTTTTGGGGAACAGACCGACAGACAGGCTTTTTGCTATATATACCGAGGTGAATATAAACAAGCTCTCTTAGACTTTTGACTATTCGATGCGTTAAAAGCTCTTACATCCGCGACTTGATTCAAGATGTTAAACAGTGCATTTTAGTTTGATAAAATAATTTAAAAATTTTGCTCGTATATTTTAGTGATTCAAAATAGTTTGTTATTTACGTGCTAACATGAATGTACTTCAGTGCACTTAGATACAAGGTAATAAAATTTAGTATCACTGTACCAATTAGCAAAATTTACAACGACAAATGTATACACAAAAGTAGGCAGTTTTGGCGTATATTGGTGAAAGACGCATGAATTTCTTTGCTATTTTTCGGGGGTGTTAATAAGTAAATGGTTCAAATACGTGTCTCGATCCACGAAACAAGGGTCAGATATACACAGATGAGTTCCGGAAAAGCCCAGAAACAACTTTAAATAAATGGTGATGGAGAAAATTTTAAAAGCGTTGAGAATTAGAAGCCGTAAATATAATCCTGTTGGAATGGTGTGATTAACTAAAGGGACGATGTACATTGAAGCTACGAGGACAGTAACCTTTAGGTAAATTATACTATTTTGTTTGACATTTTGTGTGTGTTGAATAACTTTATAATTGATTTACTTTAAATGGACATTAGTGAAATTGTACTAACCATAAAATTTTAATTTTAAGATGAAATTTGCTTGTTTAAGTAGAAAGGGTATTTAGTATTGATGTTCTGAATTATGATGAAAATATGGGTATGTCTTTGAGCTCAATTAGACGAACCTGGTTAATTAACGTAAAGGGTGGTAGATGCTCCTTTATACTCAGACTCCGGTCTGCTTATATTGTTATATTAATTAGTAGGCATCCAACAAGGACTTTAATTCTGGATGCACGTTAAAGTGATAATAAAATTAATCTTGAAATTCTTTTTAAAACTGAATTTTATGCTGAAATTTAATTTGAAAATTTAATGTATTCTGAATATTGATGTAAATAGAGTTAACGTTGATGTTTGTGGTAGGAATGTGTTGTTTAATTTTATGAATGAGGAGGTTTATAAAATTAGGTGAGCAGCCGAGGCGAAAACAGGATCACAGCAGTTCATGACGCCCAATTGGTGGGACTAGAATTTTTTTGTTGAAAGGACCCAGTTCCCGCATTCACAGGAGGATATCACAACAATATATTGTTGCGATCCACTATTAGGCAACCCGTCAAACATACAAACGCCCGGGGCACAGCGTATTCTTCAGCATTCGAGAATCCTTCTACAAAGTTCTAGATAATGAGTCATATCTTAATGCAGGGTATATATAAGGCCGCTTATGAATGTAAGAGTTAGTCTATTCTTGAATGTCTAATATAAATTATGTCGTTGTAAAGTAAACGTAGTTGAGTTTTTAGAATATATACATAAATGATATGCTGTGTCTAATGTGCATGCAACTTGCAGTATACATAAATAAATAGAAGTGTATAAACAAATAGTTGTGTTAGTGTTGTTAATGAACTTATGGTAAAGAAGTTAGTTTAAGAAGATATTAGTGCTTGTAAATTCATTAGTGTAATAGTGCTTCATTGTTAAGTGGACTGAAAACATCTATAAATAAGGCATATACTGTTAATTAGACTTGTGAACAGTGAGTAATAAAGACCATTATTATTACTTGTTTTAAATTAAAGAAACGCGGTAGTAGTAGCGCGTTACACTGGTGTCAGGCTGTGTTGGGTGATTAATTAAGTCTAAAGACATTTAAGTAGTTTGTATATGCCTGTTACAAGAAACCAAAGTAAGATGGAGGCAGAGACTTTAATGAATTTCCTTAAGGATTTTAAATCCGGTATGGAGGAAAAGTTAAGCGAAAATACTACGAAATTAGAGGAAAAGTTTAGTGAAAATGCTGAGAAAATGGAGGAGAGGTCGGCTAAACTGGAAGTGACACTAAAAGAAAAGTTGAATGAAAGTACAGCCACGTTAGAACAAAGATTAATGGAAAGTTCCATTGCATTGAAAGAAGATTTCACTGAACAGGTAAAACAGTTGAGCAAAAGTTGGATAATAAATTGGTAAAAATGGAAGAAGATGTGATGAGGCTTCAAGAACAAATGATTTCACTAACAACGCGACCACTTGAATTACCAAGCCATGTTGTTAATCAGAACATTCCAGAAATAAGAACCATGGAAAGAAGCGAGTCAATTCCGTCTAAATTTAAAGTAAAACCACCTACGTTCGATGGTAAAACACCTTGGCCCACATATTTGAAACAATTTGAAGCTGCTGCAATAGCCAACGGTTGGTGCAACAAAGAGAAGGCCATCTCCTTAATAGTGGCCTTACGGGGGGAGGCTCTTAACATCTTACAAACGATTCCCGATCACCAGCAGAATGATTACGGCCTCTTAACATCAAAGCTTGAGATGAGATATGGAGATGCTCACCTTCAACAGGTTTACCACGCACAAGTTAAGAACCGCTCGCAAAAGACAAGTGAAAGCCTGCAAGAATTCGAAGCTGACATTGCCAGGTTAGTTAGATTGGCATATCCGACGGCACCAGATAGCTTCCTCGAACAACTTGCTGTCCAAACATTTGTGGATGGCGTTAAGGATGGCGAAATACAGCAAGCGCTAAGACTAGCACGTCCAAAAATGTTGGATGACGCACTGGCCCATGCGCTTGAATTTGAAGCAGCTAAGCAGACATCACACAGGATGGGTCACAAAGTTCGGTCTGCCTTAGAGGAACCTGGTCAAGCTCAGAACAGCATAGATGAAATAGTCAATCGTGTGTTTGAAAAGCGAAAGGCGGAAAGGCTGAAAAGACAACGACCGCGGAGATGGCGTCTACGATGCTGGAGCTGCGGTGAAGTTGGCCATATGCAGAGACGCTGTACTCAACCAAAGAAACAACCGGTTGTGCCAAAGCTGGTCCATGTAAGGGGCGAACTTCGACAGCACAGCGTAGTGCCCGGAGATTATCATCCGTGCTGCATCGTCGGTGGAAAGTCTGGACAGCATTTATATCGATGGTAGAATTAATGGTAGGGTTGTCCGATTACTTGTGGATACAGGAGCGACAAGAACTATTGTGAGACCAGATTTGGTTGGTCGTGGAAAAGTGCTACCTGTATCGGTGTGTCTCCGAACGGCAAGTGGTGAGAAGATTGGTACTCACGGAGAGACTGCCGTTATGTTGACAATTGGGGACAAATTAATTAATCATCGAGTGTTGGTAGCTGAAATTACAGAAGAAGTGATCTTGGGAATGGATCTCATGAGAGAATATGGGTTTCATGTAAACATGAAAGAAAATGTGCTTCGGATAGATGATGATGAGATTCCATTTCAAGGTAGGAGTAACCAGACGATGCAAGTACGAATGATTTGCGATGTAAAAATACCCGAGAAGGCGGAAATGATAGTAATGGGACACCCGGATGGTACGCTCCGGGAAGGACAAGTATGCATGATGGAAGCAACTGAATCGGGAATGGGTCAGGAGGGACTTCTGATTGGAAGAACGCTGGTAAAGTCTCGAAACATGGTACCAGTAAGGGTGCTGAACATTAATCCCCATACAGTGACCCTGAAGAAAGGCATGATTGTGGGAAGTTGCATTCCAGTATGTCATATTAAACGTTGTGTGGACGACACGAAAAATAAACCAACCAACGGTTGCTCACAGAAATTGCTGGATATGTTGATACCCTCGTGTCAAGGATTAAATGGCGACCAACTGGGCAAGGTAAAGAACTGGTTGGACGATATCGAGGTGTGTTTGCACTGGATGATAGTGAGAAAGGAAGGACGAATGTTGTGCAACACAAGATCAATACTGGACATGCGCAACCGATAAGACAACACCCAGGCGGCTTCCTTTGGCAAAACGTAAGGAAGCTGAGCAAATTATCACCGATATGGAAGAACAGGGAGTGATTGAACCCTCGAATAGTCCATGGGCATCCCCGGTAGTGCTTGTCAAGAAAAGGACGGGTCGACAAGGTTTTGTGTAGACTACCGGCGGCTTAATAATGTGACAAAGAAAGACAGCTATCCTTTGCCCAGAATTGATGACACCTTAGATACTCTATCCGGATCTAAATGGTTTTCGACCTTGGACTTGAAAAGCGGATACTGGCAGGTAGGCTTGGAGCCAAACGATAAAGAAAAGACTGCCTTTACAATTGGAACTGGATTATGGCAGTTAAAGGTCATGCCATTTGGATTATGCAATGCTCCTGCTACTTTTGAACGATTGATGGAGTCGGTACTGCGTGGACTGTCCTGGAAGACATGTCTGGTGTACCTGGACGACGTGATAGTGTTAGGTCGGTCTTTCGAAGAACATCTTAAGAACCTAGAGGAGATATTCCAGAGATTAAGGGGGGCAAACCTTACATTGAGCCCCAAGAAGTGTCACCTGTTTGGAAAAGAGGTGAAATACCTAGGACATGTCGTTTCGGAGACCGGAATAAGAGCTGACCCTGACAAAATAAAAACGGTACAGGAGTGGCCTACACCAGCAGATATACACCAACTACGCAGTTTTCTAGGATTGTGCACATATTACCGACGTTTTATACTTGGGTTTGCGAACATTGCCAAACCGTTAACAAAATTAACCGAAGATGGACAAGAATATGATTGGAATGACGACTGCCACAGGGCATTTGAACAACTGAAACGGCTACTAGTTACAGCACCAATTTTGAGTTATCCACGGATGGAGGGAAAATTTGTGTTGGATACCGATGCCAGTAACACAGCTATAGGAGGCGTTCTTTCTCAAGTGCAGGACGGACAAGAAAAAGTTATTGGGTATTTCAGCAAGGTCTTGTCGCGGCCAGAAAGGAACTATTGTGTGACAAGAAGGAGCTGTTGGCCGTCGTCAAATCCGTAGAGCACTTTTATAAGTACTTATACGGCCGTAAATTCCTGTTGAGAACAGACCATGCTGCACTGAAATGGTTATTGCAGTTTCGAAATCCTGAAGGGCAAGTGGCAAGGTGGATAGAGCGGCTGCAGGAATATGACTTTGATACAGAACATCGTGTAGGAACTAGCCATCGGAATGCAGACGCTCTATCAAGGAGACCTTGTCCGATGGACTGCAATCATTGCTCCAAGATGGAAGAGAAAATAAGTGTCATCCATAGAATGACGGTAACCGATGATACCTGGCAACTCGAAAGAATACGAGAAGACCAGGAGAATGACGCCGAATTGGGACGTATTATTGAGTGGAAAAATAGAGGACAACGGCCAGCTTGGGAAGAAATTAGTATTTCAAGTAGGAGCCTGAAGGCATACTGGGCACAGTGGGACTCCTTGATGATGGAAAATAGAATCTTGAAACGACGCCTGGAATTTGAAGATGGCACTGAGAGACTTCAAGTGATAGTGCCAAGAAGCAGAGTGCCGGAGGTGTTGCAGCACTTGCACGATGGTATTTCCGGAGGGCACTTTGGCGTGAAAAGAACTCTCGAAAGAGTGAGAGAAAGATTTTATTGGGTGAACTGCAAAGAAGATGTGAAGGAGTGGTGCCGGAAATGTGAATTGTGTGCCTCTGCAAATGGCCCGGTCACAAAACGGAAAGCCCCAATGAGACAGTATAACGTCGGGAATCCTTTTGAGAGGGTAGCCATTGATATAGCTGGTCCGTTTCCTGAATCAGAGAAAGGAAATAAATACATCTTGGTTGCGATGGATTATTTTACCAAATGGCCGGAGGCATATGCTATACCTAACCAAGAAGCCGAGACGGTGGCAGATGTACTAGTCAGGAGTTGTTTTGTCGTTTTGGAGTTCCGTTGGAATTACACTCCGATCAAGGTCGAAACTTCGAATCGGCGTTGTTTCAAAACGTCTGCAAGCACCTTGGAATCAGGAAGACTAGAACCACGCCACTTCATCCCCAATCGGATGGAATGGTTGAAAGAATGAACAGGACGTTAGGAAGTACCTGACCAAAGTTGTCTCTGAACATCAACGAGACTGGGACCAATATTTACATTTGTTCCTACTGGCGTACCGATCTTCGGTACATGACAGCACAGGATACTCGCCCGCTTGCGTAATGCTAGGACGTGATTGCGGCTACCATGTGATCTTCAGTTTGGATTTAAACCTGGAGAAGAGATCGCAGGTGAAGATTACGTTAGTAAGCTTCGTGAAAGATCAAATAGTATTCACGAAAACGTCCGAAAGAATATACAGGCAGCAAGCGATCGAATGAAATCACAATATGACACGAGAGCGCAAGAAGGTGGTTATCAACCTGGAGATTTAGTGTGGTTGTACAATCCACAAAGAAAACGTGGATTGTCGCCAAAACTACAAAGACAATGGGAAGGGCCGTACGAAGTGTTAAAAGGATTAATGATGTAGTGTACCGGATCAGAAGATCCCCGTGGTAAACCGAAAGTGGTACACTTTGACCGTTTAACATCCTACGCTGGCAACAACCAGGAAGACTCGAATAATGATGATGGTGTTCGACAAGTTATTAATCATGAGCCAAATGTAGATTTTGAGAGCTTTATGGCAGCATATGGTGGTTCCGCTAAGGCGAGATTTGGCGTTGTTGTTGAAAAACAGCAAGATCTGTTTAGAGCACCAGAAATGTATTCCCTTGCACATTGCGTAGCTCAAGATTTGGCAATGTCAAGGGGAATAGCTGTTGTTTTCAAGAAAAAGTTTGGATGTGTGGATGAATTAGTACAACAGCAGCCAACTGTAGGAAAATCTTTGGTTCTTCAAGATAAAAATCGTTATGTTTACTATCTGGTCACCAAAAATTCTTCATGGCAGAGACCTAGTTATGGACATCTATGGGAGGCTTTGCTAAATCTTAAGGCGCAGATGATGGAAAATGGAGTAACGAGACTAGCGGTGCCCAAGCTGGGCTGTGGACTGGATCGCTTGGATTGGAGGATAGTCCGAAATATGCTAGAAGTAGTTTTCCAGGGAACCAACGTCCAGGTTCTTGTTTGTTGTTATCAACCGGTTGCCTACCAAGACCATGAAAAGAGTGTTGACTGTTACTTCCAACGACGCGGTGGATGCACCAGAGGAGATAGCTGCCGATACCGTCACCAGTCATCGAATTGGCGTCAAGATGGATTTACAGTTACGAGACGTAACGGTTTTAAAGAGGGGGCAGTGTTGCGATCCACTATTAGGCAACCCGTCAAACATACAAACGCCCGGGGCACAGCGTATTCTTCAGCATTCGAGAATCCTTCTACAAAGTTCTAGATAATGAGTCATATCTTAATGCAGGGTATATATAAGGCCGCTTATGAATGTAAGAGTTAGTCTATTCTTGAATGTCTAATATAAATTATGTCGTTGTAAAGTAAACGTAGTTGAGTTTTTAGAATATATACATAAATGATATGCTGTGTCTAATGTGCATGCAACTTGCAGTATACATAAATAAATAGAAGTGTATAAACAAATAGTTGTGTTAGTGTTGTTAATGAACTTATGGTAAAGAAGTTAGTTTAAGAAGATATTAGTGCTTGTAAATTCATTAGTGTAATAGTGCTTCATTGTTAAGTGGACTGAAAACATCTATAAATAAGGCATATACTGTTAATTAGACTTGTGAACAGTGAGTAATAAAGACCATTATTATTACTTGTTTTAAATTAAAGAAACGCGGTAGTAGTAGCGCGTTACAATATATATATATATATATATATATATATATATATATATATATATAATAGCGACGTACGTTGATGGTAGTACTTCGTGGGATTGTCGTTCGTTGTGAAATCTACGTTTCGACTTATATAAAGTCTTTATCAAGATCTAAAATTTAAAAATTATGAGTGAAAACACAGTCATTAACCTAATTAAAATTAAGAAACTTACACACAATTTGATGTTAATACATGTACTGATTTAACATAAAGGAGGATGCCAAATAAATAGTAATAACATTTAATGTAACAATAAAATGTAAAGATAAAATTAAGACTACAAACAGCATACAATACGGACAAACACAGACTATCTAGAATCTTACCATATTGAACGTCAAGTCAACTGCATTAATAACAAACATGACATTCATAATTTATTTACTAGTTATGCTCTATTATATAGTTTCGATAGATATAAGTGATCTAATAGTGTATCTTAGATTTTATAATGAAATGGGTTTTTATAATTCATGCCTTTGTAATAGTTGGATATTAAGTTTTCTGTTTGTTATCTATCACCTGGCGAATTTATCAACTCTGCTGTTGAACAAACCCACTTTGCTGTTGGAGTTTCTTTAATTGTTAGACGTTAGTTCTTAGTCTGTGTTTGTCCGTATTGTATGCTGTTTGTAGTCTTAATTTTATCTTTACATTTTATTTTTACATTAAATGTTATTACTATTTATTTGGGATCCTCCTTTATGTTAAATCAGTACATGTATTAACATCAAATTGTGTGTAAGTTTCTTAATTTTAATTAGGTTAATGACTGTGTTTTCACTCATAATTTTTAAATTTTAGATCTTGATAAAGACTTTATATAAGTCGAAACGTAGATTTCACAATAAATGATTATTTCATAATAGTTATTTTTTGGTTACGAACGACAATCCCACGAAGTACTACCATCAACGTCGCTAATTACACACGTTCGTTATATAAAGATTCGACCTATATATATATATATATATATATATATATATATATATATATATATATATATATATATGTTTTAAACAATTTTTCCTTGTTTCTATGTTTGTGGTCTTTGAGCACAGTAGTTGCTTTTTCTTGTGCTAGTCATTGTTTATATCTTTTGTGCTTTTCAAACTTTGCTTTATTTGACTTCCTAAGTAGCAGAAATCCTTAACCTTTTGTAAGTTCTCGTTACCTATTTGAATTCTTGTTTTCGATTTATTTTCCCTTCTTTTACAAACTAGAATATTAGTTTTATTTTTGTTAATTTTCATACCATATCTCTCCGTTAAAACTGTTTCCATTTCATTAAGAGCAGCTTTTAACTCTTCTTTGCTAGATGCTAATACCGCTATATCATCTCCAAATCTAAGCATATCAATCTTTTGTCCCTGCATATTAATTCCAAATGTCTTCCTGCATTTGGCAGTATTCATTGCCTCTTCTTTGTACAAGTTAAAAATTAATGGGGATAAGGTACATCCCTGTCTCACCCCTTTCCTAATATTTACTTCTCTACTTTCTTGCTCTAATTCTATTACCACCGTTTGCTCTTTGTATAAGCTATGTACTATCCGTCTGTCCTTAAAACTCATTCTAATCTTTTTGAGTATTTCGAACATTTTTTTCCATTTTACATTGTCGAATGCTTTTTTCAGATCTACAAACTCTATATATACGCTTTCCCCTTCTCTATTGTTTTCTCTATTATCACCCTAAGAGCTAAAATAGCCTCTCGTGTTCCCCTGTTGCGCCTAAACCCACTCTCACAGTATTTCTTCAGCTCGCTTTTCCATTCGTCTTTGTACAATTCTAGTTAATATTTTTGAAACGTGTGCTGTCAAACTTATTGTTCGAAAATTTTCACATCTATCCGCGCCTCTTTTTTT
This sequence comes from Platerodrilus igneus, assembly GCA_036346225.1. NCBI lineage: Eukaryota > Metazoa > Arthropoda > Insecta > Coleoptera > Lycidae > Platerodrilus > Platerodrilus igneus. Next base: position 3,774,507 of record JARFIW010000884.1, on the reverse strand, counting down.
TGGGATAATTACTATGCCGTTACGTTTGAAATCTTTGGGTATGTCGCCTGTCTCATACATATAGCTTACAAGTCGGAAGAAACGTTCTGTTACTGCTTGTCCAGCGGCTTTTAGAGTTTCCGCTTGCATTTCATTTGTACCCGGCGCCTTACTATTTTTCAGACTCTTTAATGCTAATTTAAACTCATCTTTAAATATAGGATATCCCAGGTCATCATTTTCAATGTCTGATTCCTGTTCTAATGCTGTTAGTTCCTCTCCTGAATATAAATTCTCTATATATTCATGCCATCTAACTACTTTCTTTACATTTTCTATAAGGACGTTTCATTCCGCGTTCTTTATACTTTTGCTATATGGTTTTATATCCCTTAAATTCATTCTAATTAATTTATATGCTTTGTCTGTCTTTCCTATTTCCATCTTAGTTTGTAGCTCTTTGCACTTTTCATTAATCCATTGTTTTTAGCTTTCCTGCATTTGCGAATAATTTCCCATTTTATGGCTTTGTATCTCTGTCTTCCTGTTTCGTCTGATCTATTTTTGTATTTTCGTCTTTCTTCTATTAAATTCAGGATATCCTTTGTTATCCATGATTTCTTATTTTCTTTTTGTGAATATCCCAGAATATCTCTGGCCGCCATGTCTAAGCTGGATTTAATGTTATTCCATTTTGTTTCTACTTCCTTAGTATTAGAAATTTTCCCGATATCTTTCAGCAATTCATTTGACTTTTTTCAAATCATTCATGGATATCTTTATCTTTTAACTTCTCAAAGTTAAAGTGCCTTGTTACGTTCCTTTTTTTTAGATTTTTAAATTTAAGTGCGGTCTTATAATTACGATGTTGTGGTCTGTGTCTATATCTGCTTCCGGGTAGCTTCTACAGTTTTTTTACTTGATTTCTAAACCGTTGTCTAACAATAATGTAATCTATTTGATATCTTCCTATATCTCCTGGCATCTTCCACGTGTATTGTTTTCTAGCATGATGTTGAAATAATGTATTTGTGATGGTTAAGTTGTTGTTGTCGCAAAATTCTACCAGCCTATTTCCCCTGTCATTTTTCGTGCCTAAACCAAATAAACCTGCTATCGCTCTTTCCCTACCCTCACCTACCACTACATTAAAATTTCCCGTAATTATTAAATTGACATGTCTTTTTACGTATCTTAGTATGTCTTCGATATCTTTGTAGATCGCCTCCACCTCTTCCTCACTGTAGCTAGAGGTGGGCATGTATACTTGTATTATTACTGTATTTACTGGTTTAGATTCAAATGAACCATAAGTATTCTTTCGGTCTTTTGTAAGTAGTCCTATCTTTTTTCGCATAACTATCCTCACACCCGAATTTCCTTCCTCTGATCCAGTATGAATTACCCTAAAGTCGCCACTCCAAAAATCCCCCGCCTCTGGCCAGCGGACTTCGCTGTGTCTTTCTTGAACATTGTGATCTGCAGCGCTTAGCCTTGTCTCCGAAGAGGGAGTGGTAATAAAACGTTGGCGCGAGTGTATCGTCTAGCTCGCTTTCGTGTGCAGAGCAATTACTTGCCGTTTTCTCGACTTGTCCGATGTACCGCTGTAGTGCGTTTTGCATTGCGTCAGTTGATCCGTCAGGATTTGCAGCTTTCTGCTAACTGGATTTTCTGATATGGCATGGGCGTATGTTTTGTCATTGACATCCATCATTTTATCCGCTAACGATGCTTGTTTGTCTAATGTACCGGAATCGAATGCAGTTGGAATGCGTTGCACGTGTAGCGGTAGTGCGTTTTTCCACTGCCTTGCGATGATTTCCACGGTGTCGTTTGTGCCGGCATCGTTGCCAACAGTTGTGATGGTTTTTGGTCGGCGCCCGGTATGCCATCCAGTATCTTCCGTAGTTTTACCTCTCTCGTGATCCCATATATGCGCAGTGTATGTACTTTCAAATCAGTATATGGCTGATTTCCTGGCTTTTCTGATAGTGTTATGATTTGAGGTGATAATTGCTTTAACAAGCTAGCGGACAAGTTTGCTACTAACAATCGGTATCGTGTTTGTTCAGATCGTATACCGTATACTGTAAAACATTGAGTTTGTTGTCTTTTGGTTTATAAAAGTATTTTAAAAAAATATCTCGCACGCGGTAATAAAGATACCTAATAGTGCTGGATCTCCGTTATATTGCGGAATACTCTTAAGATAAAGCTTCATATCGGAATTCATAGTTGTTCTAATAATTAATGGTCGCTTTCAGTTCTAATTTTATCAGATTATTGTATAAATTGAGATTTACTTTTCGGTTTGGTTCGTATATGGTTATTTAAAGAATTGCTTTACGTATACTTTGTATGTAGTTATTCGGTGTTATAATTACATTAAGAAATTTTTGCTTGGTAATGTTTCGTCAATTACTGTTGATACGAATTTCTGAAGTTGGCTGGTCTCACATTGTGACGCCAGTGTAACTATCTTTGTTAGGCCTTACGTTGGATGGGTGCCACTGAAACGACTTCTGTTTTACAAAAGACTGGAACGTCTTTTTTTTTATATTACGGCGCTAGAGAACAAAGTCTTCCGACAAAGCTAGGTGTCTATTCCTGGGTAGAGCAATGAGAAGTGGGGGGGGGGGAGTCGAATTCTGTTTGCAAACCAAAGTTAAGCTAAATCAAATAGGCGCCACCATGTCCTGAGATAATGACGATAATTGCAAAGCACAGTTCTAAGGGCGGACGTGGAAACCTAAAGAACAAATGATCGCCTTCGTTAACAAAAACCTGTCTTAACAAAATAAGACGCAGCTCCTGTAAGAAATTGCAATGGTTAAATAAATAAAAAAGTAGAACACTACTTGTGTCCTATAAACATATATAGAGAAATAATAAAAAAAATATTTCCAATATAATATTGGCATCAAATTATTAATCAGAAAAATTTTGGCTTTATGTAATTAGATTTGATCGCTCTTGACCAAAATAAAAGTCTTAGATTTTAAACTAAATGTTTACTAAAAAAAACTCTTTTAAAATATCGAAACTTGTAACAAAAAAAATGGTCATAATCAACTACATCAAAATTAAAGTTTTAACTTTCCTTTTTTTCTTTCATTAATCAACTGACTTTACTTTAAACATGAACTTTTTATACAAATTAAAGTGATAATGATCGGTAAGCATAACACAGTGAATTAAATTCTAACCTGGGCAAATCTTTTCAGGTAGGTAACAAATTACTAGAACCTAACATAATGAGAATTTGAACTCTTAAATTTACGTCTAATAATCTATGTATAGATAAAGCTGATCACAAAAATAGGCATGTTTGTTTAAATTGCATTACAGCTGCTCAAAGCATTTGCTTTCAAGACAGCATCTGTCAACTGTACAAAATAAAAAAATATGACGTCGAAAACACATGTTGAACTTATCGACGGTTCATATGAAACAAAGCATGTTATTTTAGAAAGCTAATTCAACAAAATTTCGTTTTACAGCTTGTAAAACCAGCTCAACAATTAATTGAAGTTTACACAATTTACGTGTACTAAACATAAAAGCAAGTTAACGTGTTCTAAACTTTGAAACACATGCAAAAAAAGATCTTATCGCTAATTACAAACCAAAAACTGCATTAGCCGCTTCACAACAAACTGAGACGGGATCTCCGTTCTTCAAGCAAAGTTAACAGCGTTTCTAATTTGAAACGACTCCATTCAAATTAACTTCTTTAATTCCTTATCAGACAAATTTCTTATTAGGCAAAGTTTAAATCGACTGTTCCTAAATAACGGTAATTCTTTGGATCCTAGATGACGAATTATATTCGTTCCATTCTTAATTGTCGAATTATATTTGTTGCATTCCACATTGTCGAATCATATCTCGTCGCATTATATTTTGTTGCATTATATTTTGTCGTTGTCGTGTTCTAAAGGTCGCGCCAAATAAAATTACCTCAAATTACATTAGTTCGTATAATATATACTTCACCAACCGTTATTAGAAGATATCTCCACAATTAATAATTGATACGAAGGTTGCCGGCCTCTAGCCAAAAATACATCTTAACAAAGCTGTTGCCCGTGGCCGACTGTTTATCGAAACCAGAGCCGAGCGGTCGCGCCGTCAGAGGGGGAAACACGAAACAAGCAAATAGATATTTACTTGGAAATAGCTTTATGCGACACAGATATATCAATACAACTAGGTCCCTAAGGAACAATACACGCTTAGCGTGCTTAGCGTGTAATTCAATGCAATTAAATTACGACTGGAAAAATAAAATGTTACACTGTCACACTGAGTGTATTTTTATACTTTGCAGATGTTACAATTGTTGCGAATTGAGTTTCAGTTTTTTGAATGGTTTCTCGTAGTAACAGCGCTATAATTATATGCATTTAATCAGATTTGTGATGATTACTTAAGTGTTGCAGCAATAAATGCATAAAATGCTTGTTTATAGTTACACAATTCCGTTGTCTTGAAAATATTTAATTATAAAGTTCCAGGTTTTGATTTTTATTTCAGTGATGAGTAAATCGTTTTGTTGCAATGAAGTGCATAAACGTTTTTTATAATTATATACTTCCGATAATTTATCGTGCTGGAAGTATTTAATTATAGAGCTTTTATAAAAATGTGATGAGTATTGAATCGTTTGGGTAATAATTGCTGTAAAAAGAATGGCGTTCTATTTATATATTAAAGTTTCAGACTTACTGAATAAATCGTTTTATTTTTTGTGATAATTTGTAATAGTTCTGCATATAAATGCGTCTTTATAATTTTCTTGTTAAAAATAAGTTCTCTGACTAAATTCTTTTCAGAAATAGTAAAAATAATAAATTGCAATAATAATAATAAAAAAAATTATACATAAAATTCGTTTTGTTTCTTACTAGCTAATATCAATGATTGTAAAATAGAATGGTTAGGATAAATAAACTTACATAATTTTCATTGCCAATTTCATCTGTTTTCTTTTTTGGGCTTGGTCGATTTTGTACCTTGTCCAAGTTTGTTTCTTGGGGTTTGGTCGATTTTGTACCTTGTTTAAATTTTGTTGTTTGTTCTTTCAGATTAAGAATTGATATTCCAGACCACGAGTTCCTCGAATTTGGATTTCCTAGTGCCCTTGTGGATCCGATTCGACTACGCCAGTTAGGTTTTGGCCTTGGGAGCTGCTTTTTTAAAAAGTCTTCTTCCAAAACTCTTTTAACAATATTTATTTAAACTGAATTACAATTAAAATTTAATTTACAAGTACTGTATCAGAAATATTCTAAGTTGAAATTACTATTAAATGAACTAAATTAGGGCGAGTAGCCTGAACAACCAACAATGCTAAAGTTGGGAGGCTTAAGAGTGACTGACTATTTTGGGCTCTCCAGGGTATTTATGTTGTCCCTGACCCTCACATGGCTTGTGTAAACTGCGGAGCTCATGTCTGCTTATTTCTTTATTCATTTATACAATACAAAGTAACAATCCTAATTCGTAGTAATTGCGGTTTTATAACCTACTGTGACCTGCACCTGCAGTGTTACGCTACGTCTGCAATACATTGTATTCACATCCGTTCTCACGTCTCTGCCTGACTTCTATTAAACTTTTATTGTCTATCCTTAAATTATACAATGCTGCAAGTTCACTTAAGATTCAATAATTCCATTTAATTATACATATATTTAATTTGGGAGATATGTAACTCACATTAAAAATAAAAAACGTAAGTATGGTATCAAGCTGTACATGTTGACAGAACAAAATGGTATTGTCATAAAGTTTGTTGTCTATACAGGACAGTTAGATAATATGGGTTGCAAAGGTCATGCGAATAAAGTCGTGCTACATTTGTTGCAAGAAAAATTAAATAATGGACATTCCATATTCACGGATAATTTTTATAATAGCTTTTTATTTGCAAAAAGCTTATTAGAAAAGGGCACCAATTGCACATGTACCCTTCGATTAGATACAAAATACAATCCAAAAGAATTTATTCGGGAAAAACTTAAAGTTGGTGAAATGGTCAAATGGAATTATAATTGGAAAATAAAAAGACAAGCGTGATGTTGTTTATATTACTCCTGAATTTGAAAATACCATGATTGAAGTTACCAATAAAAGAGGTCAGCAAAAATTTAAACCTCTACCAATACTGGAATATAACAAGTATATGGGTGGTATTGATCGTCAGGATCAGATGATGGCATATTACCCCTCTGACCATAAGACTGTACGATGGTATTAAAAGTTAGGTATTCATATCTTTAAATTAGCCCTTATAAATTCTTTCAATTTCTTCAATAAGTACTCTGGAAGAAAATTAAATTTGTACGATTTTCGCATGCAACTTCTAAAAGCGTTACTCCCATAAAAAGAATCTGTCAATGTTCCAATTAGCAAAAACAAAAACACCGAACACTTCCCATCCAAATATACCGCAAAAAATAAAAAAAGGCCGCATAATAAGAAAACCATGCAAACTGTGTCATACGAAAAATATTAGAAAAGAAACAATTTACCATTGCGAAATTTGCCCTGACTTACCCGGTTTATGTGTGGATCAATGCTTTGTAACCTTACACAAGAACTTGCAAAAATTATAATTTTTTTTTGTAATTCTTATCATACTTTTTTTGTATTACAACACTTTTGAAACTCGGGGCACTTTTTTAAATTGATATTCCCAAATCCACATCCGACAATTAAAATCATTAAGCAATGCTGATGTCGCCAATTGGCGCTGGGGTGGGGAGCAACGAAATAAATAATTAAAATCCTTTTATAAGATGCTTAAGACCTATCAGCAGTTAATAATTTTGTAAAATGATTCAAAAAATTATTCAGTTTCTGGGGAGGATAAATCATTTTAAGACGCAGCGAACGTGTTAAGTGGTTGAACAGCAAATTTTTTAAAGCAAGTTGAACTTCTGCTGGTGGTCGACATGCTTTTCTTTTTCTCTCTTCTACATAATAATTTAATGTAACTAAAGATATATTAATTTAAAAAGACTGCTACAATAAAGACGTAGTATGTTTAATAATAAAGATAGGCCTTAGCAGATTTTGATTATTTTTATTAATCTGGGTTTAGCAATGGTAATTAGTTTCGTTTACAAAAGCCTTCACAAATAAGCTTTATAACAATAATCTAATATTATGACGTAAATAACTGATAAAAATCGAAAGCTTTCGAACAATTCCGATAACTCTGCAACTTCAGCTATAATTGTTCAAACCATCAGTGCATTAAACGATTTTTTCATTAACGGAATTAGTTCTTCTAGCTGTGATGAGTTTAACTTGAGGTGCAAAATAATATACAAGCTTCTAACAATTAGTGATTTTTGGTGAGTTTCATAATGCTTGCTTATTTTGTAAGCGTACAACCATAAGTTTGAAATTGGACAGCAAATTCTCTGGCAATATATGTAACAATGTTAGCCCAAAAAAATTCAAGCAAAAAGCTTTTACTTGAGGATTTTCTATTTTATTAGCTAACTGAAAAGGCGGGATACAATATGCGAGACCCAGAAAAAGCGAAAACTTAATTTGAAAACTGAATTAATGCTATACAACTGAAAGATGTCTTTATAGAAATGGACCAGGGTTTTGAAATTATTTGATCATCATTTTTTATACTTTTTAGCTAAAGACCTATCTATGTAATTTATACCGAAAAAATATAAGTTGCCTCATACTTTTGTTCCTTGCACACTGGAGAAAATTTAATTCATACCAACAAGGGCTGTTATTTTTAGAACTATGTAATGGGCTTCTGGGTACTATAATTTATTCAACTGTAACGTAATACCATTTCAACGACCCTTATCAGTACTGGTAATTTTGCCCCTTATCTAACCGAACTTATGTACAATGATATTACAATTAATATACATATGTGCTGATTATACGCATTTGCGTAAAAGGATATTGATTTATTTTTATAAAACGGGAACGTTCCAAGTACGTTTGGTAATAAACTGTACACGAAGTGGAAGAACTACATGGACCTTGACATTTTACTAATCTGTCAACGAATAATCTCTAATCTATAATTCAGGCGCGTGTATATTGAGTCAACAGTTTTTTGTATGTCCATCATCATTACGTGCTAAATGCTTGATGTGCTTCAATATTGTTGCCACTGTCATAGAATAACTAAAGTTATAACTTTGTATTTACTGCTAGGCGTGAAATCAAGAACTCTCGTTGACCTGAGGAAAACAACATTACTCTTTGGTCGATATTGAGACCAATTTAATAAACAACTAGTGTCCCGTATAAATGGTTAACGATTACTCTGAGAAAGATTTGAAGACAATCTAGCTTTATGAATACGCAATAAAGCTTGCAGTTGGCTCGTGCCGAATTTGATTATTTTATAAATCTGTTCTTAGAACAATCGGATGTATAAATACTTTTTAGTCGTGTCTTCTGGAAACAGTGTAGGGCATGCAGAGCAACTTTATCATAAAGGGTACCCAAAAGCTGGAGCTTTCTCAGACATTGTACAAAAGTCAAGTACTTTATCATCATCATCATTGGGTCTTCAGTCCTGAAACTGGTTAGACGCGTACCATCATTGTTTCCTATTCTGAACTAACCTACAGATTTCCCCGAAATTTGCACAGTCTGCATCTATCACTATCTGATCTAGGTCTACATCCACCTCTTTTTTCCTATCTCTGCTTGTCATATATCCCATACTATTCCCCAAAAATGCCTTAGAACGTATTCTGCCCTTCTATTTCTCATATTTTTCCCCAAAGATATCCTTGTTCCCCTACTGTTTCTATAACCTATTTGTTATTACCTTTGTCTGTCCATCCTCATACATCTGAAGCACGGCATTTCAAAGGCTGCTACTGTTCTTCTGTCTGCTTTTCAGACTGCCCGTATTTCGTAGGCATACTGTCTGTGCTGTGCTCCACACATACGCTTTCAACAACTTTTTGTTCTATGTTTGTTGTCTTTCATCATAGGCGCTGTTCTTTCTTGTTAGATGCAGTTCGGTCCCTTTCTATAGTTTTACAATTATATACCCTATTTCTCCGACATTCAATGGTCGCAAAGGAGGGTAAGCAGCCTGTGGCTGCCAAGTTCCCCTAGCACTTGAACATTTACTGATTTAAAAGTTTTTCCAATATATCTTTTGCATAGTCAACATTAGTTGCAGATATTTCACAACCAACACCTATAGTTGTTTATAATAATCATCAGATTTATCGGCGCTTATTTTTTCTTCATTCGGTTTTCCGTTTCAAAACTGGTTGGACATGTAGCAGCACTTATTTATTTTCTAACTAACCTACATAGTTCCCTGAAATTTTCACACAGCAATACAGCTCGGTTCCCCTTCTGTTGTTTTCTAAAATTATGCCCTATTTCACTGAGATTTATTGAAGGAGGTTAAGCAATCTGTGTCTGCCAAGATCCCCCAACACTTAGACGTTTGCCGAAATAATAGTTTTCCAGTAAATGCTTTCACGCAATTACCGTTGTTCGAGAATATTGCCCATCCAATGCTTGTAGTTGCTTATAATAAATATCATGTTTCTTCTATTGTTTTTTAGTATTATGCCCTATTTCACTGAGATTTATTGAAGGGGGTTAAGCAACCTGTGGCTGCCAAGATCCCCCAACACTTAGACATTTGCCGAAATAATAGTTTTCCAGTAAATGCTTTCACACATTTACCATTATTCGAGAATATTGCCCATCCAATGCTTGTAGATGCTTATAATAAATATCATGTTTAAGTGCAGTTACTTTCTTCGTCATTAATTTATCCATCTTGGGACTGGTTGGATGCGTACCTCGATTGATTTCTATTCTGAGCTACCCTACACATTTCCCTGAAACAGCCTACATCTTTCACTATCTGTGTGCAGTAGTCGAACCTAGGTCAACATCTACTTCTCTTTTTTCCTATCTCTGCTTCCAATATATTCCGCAATATTCCCTCATGCCGTAGTATGTGGCCTATCAACCTATCTCTCCTATTTTTTACCGTTTTCCACATATTTCTATCTCCCCCTACCATTTTAGTACCTTTTTGTTCTTAACTTTATCTGTCCATGATATCTTCATCATTCGTCTGTAGCATCACATTTCAAAGACTTCTACCTTTTTCTTGTCTGCTTCTCCTACTGTCCAGGCTTCACAGCCGTACAGTGCTGTGCCCCATACATATGTTTTAAGCAATCTTTTCCTTGTTTCTATGTTTGTTGTCTTTGAACACAGTAGTTGCTTTTTCTTGTTAAATGTAGCACGACCTTGTGCTAATCTTTGTTTTATATTTTTTGTGCTTTTCCCATCTTGCGTTAGTTGGCTTCCTAGGTAGCAAAAATCCTTAACCTCTTGTAAGTTCGTGTTACATATTTGTATTCTTGATTTTGATTTATTTTTCCCTCCTTTGCATACTAGTACCTTAGTTATACTTTTGTCAATTTTCATACCGTATCTCGCTGTTAGAACCGTTTCCATTTCATTGAGAGCAGCTTCTAACTCTTCCTTGCTAGACGCTAATACCGCTATATCATCTGCAAATCTAAGCATATCAATTTTTTGTCCCTGCATAGTAATTCCAAAGGTCTTCCTGCATTTGACAGTATTCATTGCCTCTTCAATGTACAAGTTAAAAATTAATGGGGATAAAGAACATCCCTGACTCACCCCTTTCCTGATGTTTACTTCTCTACGTTCCTGCTCTAATTCTACTACTCCTGTTTGCTCTTTGTATAAGCTATGTACTATCCGTCTATCCCTATAACTCATTCCAATCTTTTTGAGTATTTCGAACATTTTTTTTGCATTTTAGATTGTCAAATGCTTTTTCCAGATCTACAAACCCTGTATAAACGCTCTCCCCTCTTTCTATTGTTTTCTCCTTTATCACCCTCAGAGCTAAGATAGCCTCCCGTGTTCCCTTGTTTCGCCTAAACCCAAATTGGTCTTCTCATAGTATTTCTTCAGCCCATTTTTTCATTCGTCTTTGTACAATTCTAGTTAATATTTTTGACACGTGTGCTGTCAAACTTATTGTTCGAAAATTTTCACATCAATCTGCGCCTTTCTTTTTTGGTATAGTTACTATGATGTTATGTTTGAAATCTTTGGGTATCTCGCCTGTTTCATACATATGTATAGCTTACAAGTTGGAAGAGACGTTCTGTTACTGCTCGAGCAGCGGTTTTTAGAGTTTCCGCTTGCACCTTATCTGTACCCGGCGCCTTACCATTTTTCAGACCCTTTAATGCTAATTCAAATTCATCTCTAAGTATGGGATATCCCAAGTCATCATTTTCAATGTCTGATTCCTTCTCTAATGTAGTTAGTTCTTCTCCTGCATATAAATTCCCTATATATTCTTGCCATCTACCCACTTTCTCTACATTTTCTATAATGACATTTCCTCCCGCATCCCTTATATATTTGCTATACGGTTTTATATCCCTAAAATTGATTCTAATTAGTTTGTATGCTTCATCTGTCTTTCCTACTTCCATCTTAGTTTGTACCTCTTTGCACTTTTCATCAATCCATTGTTCTTTAGCTTTTCTGCATTTGCGAATAATTTCCCATTTTATGGCTTTGTAGCTCTGTTTTCCTGCTTCGTCTGATTTATTTTTGTATTTTCGTCTTTCTTCTATTAAATTCAGGATATCCCTTGTTATCCATGGTTTCTTATTTTCTTTTTGTGTATACCCCAGAATATCTCTGGCCGCCATGTCGATGCTGGATTTAATGTTATTCCATTCTGTTTCTACTTCCTTAGTATCAGATATTTTCCCGATATCTGTGAGCAATTCATTTGACTTTTTTTCGAAACTTTCTTGAATATCTTTCTCTTTTAGTTTCTGTAGGTCCAAGTGCCTTTTTCCGTTCCTTTTTTTCAAATTTTTAAATTTTAGTGCGGCCTTCATAATTACGATGTTGTGGTCAGTGTCTATATCTGCTTCTGGGTAGCTTCTACAGTCTTTTACTTGATTCCTAAACCATTGCCTGACAAGAATGTAATCTATTTGATATCTTCCCTTATCTCCTGATATCTTCCCTTATCTCCTGGCATCTTCCACGTATATCGTCTTCCAGCATGATGTTGAATTAATGTGTTTGTAATGATTAAATTGTGTTTTCGCAAAATTCTACCAGCCTAGTTCCTCTGTCGTTTTTAGTGCTTAAACCAAATAAACCTACTATCGCTCCTTCCCTACCCTCACCTACCACTGCATTAAAATCCCCCGTAATTATTAAATATTCATGTCCTTTTACGTGTCTTAATATGTCTTCGATATCTTTGTAGATCGCTTCTACCTCTTCGTCACTGTAACTAGAGGTGGGAATGTATACTTGTATTATTACTGTGTTTACCGGTTTAGATTCTAATCTAACCATGAGTACTCTTTCATTCTTTTGTAAGTAATTTTCTACACAATATCCTATCTTTTTCCGCATAACTATCCCCACACCCAAATTTCCCTCCTTTGCTCCTGTATAAATTACCCTGAAGTCTCCACTCTAAAAATCCCCCGCCTCTGGCCACCGAACTTCGCTGATCCCTACTATGTCTAGTGATAACCCATTCATTTCGATTTTTAGGTTCTCTAGCTTACCCACTTGCTTCATAGTTCTAACATTCCACGCTCCGACTCGCAAAATGTTCCCGACTTTTATTCTTAACTTTCCGATCGCATCCTCCGAAGCAGTCCCCTCCCGGAGATCCGAATGGGGACTATTTTAACTGGCGTCGCCGTGGATCAATGTAGTAAGCGTAAGACTACGGATCCCAAGGTCCTGGGTTCAAATCCCGACACGGCCGACTGCTTGAAAAATGACAGGTGAGCATTTTTCACAAAAATTACGCTTTCGTTCGGATGAGAGGTTAAATGGAGGTCCCGTGTGTGAGTGTTGTCACGCACGTTAAAGAACCCTACCTTGCCTGGAACGGCAAGGGTTCGGCAAAATTCTAAATTTCCAGGCAACAAAAAACTCGCCTCCTGGCCAATGTAGTACCTTCTGGTGGAGCATTGGAAATATAAATGAACGGACTATTTTAACTCCGGAATCTTTTACCCCAGAGAATGCCATCATTTCTTATAATTTAGGTACGCTGTGTACTTGGGAGGTAATGTGGTGGTTTCCCGTTGCTTTCCACATCGCGGTAGTGTGTTCTTAGACTGCCATAGCGACCCCTATGGTCTCTGCCAATCTAAGTACCGAAAGAGCCGCTGCCCTTTTTCGGGGACCTATCTTCGTCTGGTTCCTCACTAACGACCCTACTACTTTGGTTGGACCTGTAGTTTGGCTCTTTAGCTTATTAGAACACGCAAGCCATTTCACCTGTGCTAGTAATCTAGAACTTCGGCAAGGTGCAGGTTCATTCGAAATGGAAGTACTTTATATGTAGTTTAAAAAATTTCTAAGATACTAAAGTACACCGTCTATTGCTATGCACAGTCACGCAATTTACCGTAACTTGAAGTAAAAAAGTCTTCAGATATTCACGCCACATATTGTAATTGATATTTCACAAACTTGTGGCGAGTTATTGTTTTCACCATTTGGCGTCAAATATTACGTTAACCCCGGGCGTAATTCTTATCACGCCACCGAATTTAGTAGGAAATTATTGTCGTCTAACAGTTGTATTTAACAATTAAAGATATGTCAAAGGCTTACCCGGCTTAATACCTGGAGCCAAAGCATTCTCCGCTAGTCTTCAGGTAGATTCGAATTCTGTAGAATCGTTTTCGTATGTTCGGTTAGAGTATTGCCGCGAAGTGCGTTGACCCTGCACTTTAGGAAACACCAGGTATTATTAGGATAAATGGATAGGTACGAGGGAATGCAAAAGGTACACTTCGCACTTAATTAATGCGCACTCGAGATTTATACAACGATACGCGCGGTAGCTGGAAATCAAATCCTAATTTCAATCGCGTGTCCACACGAACTCGATACTATCTCCGCTAAATGCGATCACCACAAATTCCATTTGCCTAGAAAATGTATGCTTAGCAAAACATTAATAAATTAGCGGTTTTTCACAGCTAGTTTGTAGGAAGTTATAACCACAATTTTACACGTAGTAAGCTAGTTAGGGATGGGGAAAACCTTCCTTTTTAGATTATTACATCTTTTATCTCTAAAACCAAATCATTGTGCAATCAGAGGCGTCGTAATAATTGCATCCAAATTTCAAAAATAAAAAAAAGGGCATTTGTACAAGAGCTTACATGCACAGAAAACTTAAATTAAATAATATATATACGTGTCTTCTGACTTTTAAACCGTAGCAAAACTTGTGATACAGGAAACTGAAACAAGTAGCAGTCCGATATACAGGCTACCTCATCTAAAAACGCAACGGTCTTGTTTTCGCCGCACAGACCGCACAAATTTAGTCGGCGAGTATGAGGCTCCAACACGTAAAACTAGCACTTAACTTCACTATACAACTGGATAAAAAGAACATTTTTATTGCTGCATATTAATGCATACAAATTTCTATTACCATTTTAAGATAGTCTCTTAAGCTAAACAAATTTCATATTAACTTTTAGCAAGATAAAAGTCAGCTTTTTCTTTTTTTACAATAAATCTTACCTTCGGTCATAAATACCAAAGGTTCAAAACTTCAAATAGAGAAATTAAGCTTTCAAGGATATTTTCATTTGCTTTGCAGCAACAGTAACATGAAGTAACAACATCCGAATGATAATTTCAAAGAGGAAGTTATATACCTAACCAGTTGTGGTTTAGAGTACTCAATCTCGAAGACGGTTCCAACGAGAAAAATAGGTATTTGCGATTCCAAACGTTTACCAGGTAAGGTAAAGTCTATGAAATATTTAACAAAAACAGAGAGCTTGGAACATTTAAAAAATGCACCCCTCTATTCTAGTACAATTATACGTTTAATTCATAATTTGTCATTAGTTATATATTAATTTTCGAATTAAGTAATCCGTTGGAATGGTTTATAATAAATCCATATCGTAATTAAGGTATTTTTAATAAACGCATTTCCTTCTAATTTATAGCGCGACATATATCTTAAATTTCCTCCTATTTTCCGAAAGCATTCATTCGTCGACCGTTTGTTAAAGAAGAAAGATACAGGACGGTATTAAGATGACCGCAGACGGACAAATAGCCTGGTGCATTGAGTGATGTTTATTAATACAGATGCAAGTTAACGCACCCAACAGAAGCGCACCAAGCAGAAACATGATATAGTTGTTTTGAGATTAGATTTGTGAAAGATAGCAGTCCTTATGATTTTAAATTAAGTGTTTTACCTGATACCGCATTATTAGGAGGAGCTTTTGAAGAACTTCAATTATTTATTGTTACCCTGTGAAAATTATACTGTTTCAGTAAGGAAATTCAAAGTCAGGATTTTGTCCTTGACGCAAGGTAAGCGATAGAAAGATAAGGGACGTTCTTTGCATGTGAACAGAGGACACGTTTACCATTGTAAAAAGAACATATATCCTGTTATGTTGATTATATTTGTTAGGCAGAT
This sequence comes from Platerodrilus igneus, assembly GCA_036346225.1. NCBI lineage: Eukaryota > Metazoa > Arthropoda > Insecta > Coleoptera > Lycidae > Platerodrilus > Platerodrilus igneus. The sequence continues at coordinate 3,758,981 of JARFIW010000884.1, read as the reverse complement.
GGACATTGTGGTAATTGTTTACTTAATTACAATATATTGGTATATTGCTATCTCTGAAATAGAACTAAATGTTAAATTAACCTTATGTTCTGAGAACTTTCCATCAATAGATGTAACAAAAGTTTGGTTATGGGTCAGAAATTGTTGATGAATAGTAAAATTTTATAAAACATGTGTTTAAAAACTAAGCACTAAGTTGTACTGTGATTTTGTTGAAACCATTAAAATACTGAGTTGATGCTTGTAAGCTGTACATAAAGAGTACTGCTAATACGCAGTACTAAATAATAAATGTAGATTTAATTACCATATTGAGGTATTTGGTAGATTTGCTTAGTGGTATTTTCTGAACCGTCCAAGGCTGGAGTCATGGAAGCTGTTACCTTTAATTCACCCATGCTGTTCTGATTTTTTCCACCTAAAATATACTTAACTTCTTACTTTTTAAAATTTTAGTAATATCTCCTATACACTTCTCTATTACGGTTACGTGTTGCTTAACTTTATTGATAATTTCGGAGCTATCAAATTTTGTGACCTTAATCCTATCTTTCTCTAACCTATACCCTATTTACGTTAAATATGGGATGACGTCATAATTCAAATAAACGCTGCGTTGTCATGGTTAAGTTATTTTATGTGTATTTCCTGATCAGATTTATAATTTTTTCTTAGACTACATATTCGCTAGAAAGCCAAATAAGCTCAAATTTCCGAATGTTAACATTGTAACCTATGATCTTTGTTACTTTGTTTATTATTGAGTAATTAAAGTTACATTACAATTTATTTTTCTAGATATTAATAATAAAGTTTAGTCATTAGTCAGTTTCCAGAACCTTTGTAAAACTTATTGAAATTTTGTAGCTACTATGCATATTTAGATGTTTTGTAGAATAGCCAGATAGAAGAGATACAAAAGAATATGACTATTTCATTCAAAAAAGCGTTTGGCATAAAAACAGTGGCAATAGTAGATTGTAGGATTTATATTAAAAAACCACCCAATCTCGAAACACATGTGAAAAGGTATGCTCAATACGAGTCACGCACTTTGAAATTTTAAATAAGCATTACTCCCTAAACAGTTATATCATTTATTTCAAATGCACATGTCGGTAGAACCAGCGATATAAGTAGAAGTAATACAGGTATTCTACCGCCACATTTTCCACCAGCATCCACATTTTCCACACACATCTGGACCAAATAGTTTTCTTCGACTAACCATTTTTCATCTAACGAGATAAATATATCTTGCATTTTCATCTTAGCATCCTTATTTCCTCCCACATCTGGACCAAATAGTTTTCTTCGACGAACAATTTTTCATCTTTCGAGATAAATATATCTTGCATTTTCATCTTAGCATCCTCATTTCCTCCCACATCTGAATCAAATAGTTTTTTTCGACTAGCCATTTTTACTCACGAGATAAACCTATCTTGTTGGGTATCAATTAATATTAGATTTTTCTCAGCTACCCAAATTTCTCGGAATTTTTTAGATTACAGCATTCCCCAGGGAGCTACCCTCATTTTAAGATTTTTTGGTGCTAGCGATTTCTGGCCGTTCTTATACATTTTTTAGACATAGGACACATCAAACTAACCTAGAATTTTACGCAGAATCGAAATCCGCAAACAGATTTAAAATACGACCACCCCTTAAAAAGTTACACTTTTAAAGACACCCAAACCTCAAAATTTTTCCATGCTTTAAACAACTATTTCCCGAGAAATCTAAAACCGCTGGGATTTTAGAAACGAGTTCTTTAGAAGCCATAAGTGTTTAATATTTAAAACCATTTTCAAACAGTAATGTACAGTTTTTAGAATATTCAAAACCGCGGCTTTTTAACATTTTAAACAGTTATCAATTTCTGGTTTACATTTTTCTAATTACTAAGTACGTCACAAATAATTATATGCTCAATGCTAAATATGTAGTTTAGAAAATACATTTCGCTTCCAAAACTAATTGCTTTACGATTATGGGAAGTACACGTGAAAGCAGTGTAGACCTTTCCCTTTATTAATTATATTATTGACTACATGTTTGAGAAATACAAGAAATATATTTCAATGTCGTGCATTAGAAAATTCACGTAAAATTGCTTGTAGATTATTAATAACACAATATACTTTCTAGTACGTCCTCGACTACGTATTTAGGGAAATGCAAACTTCATTTTGTAATACAGATCAATTAACGGTTAATTATTTTAAACCGTATACAACGCGGTCTGATTAGTAAAGCCTATGGTGCTAACCATTTCTACGCCATCGTCGCTAGTAGCGGTAACTGATGCATTTTTATGTCTGTTGCTTCTCAAGTGTGCGGCATCGGTAGTCTTTACCATTTCGAAATCGCATACTTTACACATAATTCGTGATTGTTTCGTACAAGACCTTTTAACAGCTGGCGGAGCTGAACGTTTACGGCTTAATAACATACCGTGCTCTTTTTCCTTGTGTCGCTGTATGCTGTCCATTCTCGTAAAAGCGATACCGCAAGACATACAGTTTAAGTACTTTGCTGCTGACAGATGTATAAGCTTAACCCTGGACGATGTTACACCACGACATTTGTTCTGGTGCCGTTTGAGAGCATCCCTCTTGGTAAAGTAGACGTGACAGGGCTCGCATTTAAAAACGTTTGCAGGTACCATTTTAGTACAAAACAAAATCCGCACTATAGGACTTTGGTAAAACTTGTAAATGAACTAATTTATAAACTAAAAGTTTACTTTTGCGTAGCTGCTTTATGCTTCCTATAGAATGCAAGATTGCCGAAGGCACTCGAAGAGTGCACAAGCGCGATCACTAAACCAATTAGCATTAATACCAAGTATTGCGTACTTTCGTACGTTACTCATTTCCTAGAACCAAATCTTCCGCATGGCGCTCGGTAGCACGTAATTATTTCTAGAACCGGTAAGTACTCGATATCGCCCAAATAGAGAATTAGATGCTCGATATCTGTTAACTTCCGATTCCCTCCTAAAAAGTAGAAAAAACTCGGTCAATCATCCATCTAACTTATACTTCGACCCGCCCCCGTTCTGATAATTTCCAAACATTTTTCAAACGACAATGGTCTCAGAATTTTTGAACCTCCGGTATTAAATATTTTTAAATTTTGTTATGTATGTCAGAATAAACATCTGAGAATAGTATTACATTGCTCTTTATTTACAAAAGACTGTGACGTTACCACGAAATAGCAGTCGCACAGAGAGGGGTGCGCATGCCAGCGCACATGGGAAGGGATGCGCACGCACAGGGGTGCGCATGGGCAGGGATGCGTACGCGCATGGGCAGAGGTGCGCACGGGCTGGGATGTGTCTGGGTGTACACGAAGGAAGCGGATGTTAACAGTCACCAAGCATCTAATTCTTTATTTGGTATGGAGTACTTGCCGGTGTATGTATCCGGAGTAAAAAAAACACGATTTGTACACGCAGATTATTAGTAAAATTAGTTTATCGAGCAAAGATAACAAGCGTAACGTCGTCCTGGAAGCATATCAATCTACGCATGGGGGGGCATAAAGATATAAATCTAAGATAGTTGTTTATATCTGTATAGATTTTGTAAATCTATTGTATATATTAGTTTTAAGATTCCATAATTTTTAAGTTCTTCTCCCACCTTCCAAATCCTTCCTGCTTCTATCCTGGTTGACAGAGTATACGTGTTATCTCCACTTGGTGTTCGCGGGACACATCGGTTTTAGATTTCTCGGGAAATAGATGGTTAAAGCATATGTCTTGGGTAGCGAAAAAAGGTTCTAAGGATGTAGTTAAATAAAGATAGGCAAAAATTAGAGGTTTGGCTTTTTAAAAGGCATAACTTTGTACGGGGATGGTCCTATTTAAAATCTATTTACAGGTTTGGGCTCCCTGAAAAAATCTAATATTAGTTGATGCCAAACAAAATATAGTTATCTTGAAAGAGTGACTACCCCTAGAATAATAAATACAATATACCGCTTATCAACAAAAAAGTTGTTGAGAAATTTGAAGACGAATTTAATGGAGTCGGTACAAAAACCAAGTCCTACTGTATTGTAAGCGAGAAAAACACGATTGAAAAGATTAAAGGGGTCTCACGAAGTGAAGTTAAGTAAAACCGCGGATGCTACAATCTATAACGAGCATATATTTCCAAAAGGGATGGGCATGCAACTACGCAACAGTGCGTGGGAGAATAAGGATTCTCTCCAATAAGAAATTAAAGCTTCCATGTACGTGGCACCAGTCATTGGGAAATGGTAAAAATGTTAAACCTATATAGGCGATTAGTAATTGTGGTTTAGAAAAATATGAGAACTTGTTCACAAGCCTACTTACGATATATAAAGTATATAAAGCATTTAAGCTTTCTTGGGCTTTGGACGCTCAGTAGGGAGTTTCTGTTAACTTTAATTTAGAAAACGACCTTTCTGCAATGCAATTAGTAATCACCTTGTACAGAAATAAACGTACCAGGATACCAGCATATCAATATTAGGTATAGTTTTACAAAATCGTTTTGTCGAATCCATCGACACAATTAAATTGCGTTTTTCGACAAAGCAAGCTAGTAATTTGCATAGCCATAAATGAAAGAATTTGTTTGTTTCATAAAGGGAATTAACATTCATCTACTAGTTTCGATCTCACTGGATCTCATCAGGATGAAGTGGTTTATAACCCTTATGAAACAACCAAAAACAATAAGCAGAAATAACTTCGAAAGAACTTCTATAAGATGGCAAGAGTAAAGCAAGAACGCCATCAGGTAAGTAATCACTAGTATTAAACTAGTCAAATACAGAAGTAAATTCGAAATTAAGTCGATATTTCATAGATGGCTATAACAAATACGTTTCACCTTTGGGCTGTTAGGTGTGCTAAATGCAAGAATTTTTGCAAAAATATAACACACCGTCCCTTGGCGGCGCTCGGCATAATACCCTAGAGGGGTAAAGATCAAAGTAAAAATGAAAAATAATTGCTTATAGCAAATTTTAATAAATAAAACAGTATATACGATGTATAAATAAACACAAACTTTGCGAAGAATCGAAAGAAAGGTATTAATTATACAAAGCAAGTTAGTAATTTGCATAGCCATAAATGAAAGAATTTGTTTGTTTCATAAAGGGAATAAACATTCATCTACTAGTTTCGATCTCACTGGATCTCATCAGGACGAAGTGGTTTATAACCCTTATGAAACAATCAAAAACAATAAGCAGAAATAACTTCGAAAGAACTTCTATAAGATGGCAAGAGTAAAGCAAGAGCGCCATCAGGTAAGTAATCACTAGTATTAAACTAGTCAAATACAGAAGTAAATTCGAAATCAAGTCGATATTACAGTGCATCTTAGCTGTAAAATCGAACCCTACAAATTGGGCGTCATATTTTACTGTAAAGTCTCCTTTCGATTACCAATATAGGGTCGTATATTTACTGTGAAGGTTTCCTCGTATGGGTCCTTAACTCTGTGAATTTATTACTGTTCGAGACCTTGTAAAACTTCTCTAATCATCATCTAAATAAATTTTAATTCGAATTTATTTATCACGATAGGTTCTACTTAGATACCCTCTGAAGATGCTCTCCATAAATGACACCACACGGCTAGCTCTTCTCACTGCTTGTTCACGGATACTCACCACGGCTGCTCATCTGCTCTACAATTGAGTACTACCCTTCTATTTAAAAATAAATAAAAATCCGACTAACCAAAAATACATCCTATTTTATTCTGACACAATAAAAACAAAAACCACAAAAATAACAATATTTACATAACGGATCAACATCAAATATTTAATTCTCCTTCTCAATATTAAATATCATCATTTTAATACAACAAAAATTTCCAGATTTGGCTATATTCATATGCTCATATCAAAGTAGAAGGACCTATCCCAGAACCTTACTTTACTTTTCCCTGGTCTATTTTGAGCTCAGTATAAACCTTTCTGTATATGCGTGCAAAATCTTAGCACTGACAATTTTCTAACAAAAGAATATGCAAAATATTCACAATTATATTATGTACACCTATTAACATTTTTAAATTCTTCCATCGCAAAAGGCAACTAGTTTAATTTTATGTTCATAATAATACGTTCCAAAATTACTGATAGTTTAAACCACAAATAAACATCACACCAATAGTTTTACAAAAAAGTCATTACCTGGAATGTTTTTCATCCGGCTCACTACCATGAAGCCACCTCTAAAGATGCTCTCCTTTATAGACTGTTCGTGCTAAAATCTCTCCACATTGCTGCATGCCAGCAGAAACAGCAACTATTCCTCGAAACTGTTTGGCATCCAAATTACTATACTCATACACCCTCTGGACTGCCGTTACAGGTCCATAAACATTCTCTTCTTTCAACCAATGTGCAACAAGCACCATCAACCAAATTATAAAGAAGTCATTACTTACAATTCATCCGGCTTCATTGTACAAATCAATTTTAGACGGTACACTCCGATTTTAAATATAGCACCAACTTGTACTTTAATCACCTGTAATATAAAATGTCGGACTGCACTAGTCCTGTACTGTAGTTTGAAGCCAGGATAAAGATGTTCAGCAGAATTATCTCACTTCTACTCGAAGCATAACCTCTTCCAGCCTTTATTTCATACCCTACCTAACTTTCCTATGTCATTTCTACTTTTCTGGTATCTTTGTCTACATAATGTTTTCTATCTTTTTTGCCTTGTCACTCTATAATCATCTTGTTCATAGTTGTGCGCCCTACTTTTCTGTGCACCTTGAAAATCAGTATCTTCTGCAAACACACTGCATCTTTATCCCGCTTATTGTCTTTAAAGATGTCCTCGCTTACATATGTTTGGAAGTCACTACAACTGACCATATGATATCTTCCCTTTGTTTCTAACACATCTCAAATATCTTCTCTTGCTTGATTTTAGCGATCTGTTTATACATGTAACCTTCCGTTTCCTCTTATAGACCTGTTTTCAGTTAACGATTTTTACGTAGAAATATATTCTTAACGTTTAAAAGCTTTACTGGAATCGCTTTATTTGTTTGTGCGTTTTTTCTTTGAAATTTATAACCGTTGTAGCTTGTTTTCGTATATTAAGAATGGACAACTTATATAAATGTTTAAGCTTTATATTACCCTTACGATTCACCTTCCTCGCGTAAATTATCGATTTACACTATACCCAATATGAAAAGCTTTTATAATAACACATTTGTACACTGTTTCTAACCTTGCTATCGATACCATTAAGAAATAATTATTATCCTAGTTCTAAATTCAAACACAAAAAATTAAACCTACATTATTTTATATTGTCCTATTCCCATTTAATTATATTAAATCATTTTAAATTCGAAATTGTTTTTTATATACAGGGTACCTACAAATAAATAATTGTTTGACTTATGTACATCTATTTAAGCCTAGAAATTCACAGTAATATATATATATATATATATATATATATATATATATATATATATATATATATTTAGACACACATTTATATTCACTATGCCCGGTAATTTATGATAAACCTTCGCTTCACGTATAGAAAACGAACTAGAAACCAATTTCCATTTATATGCCAACTTCCGGCGGTTCTAGTAAAAATCGAGACGAATCTAAAAGGACGAGTCAACACATGAATTACCTCGCCCCGTAGAACTTCCTGTGTTTATGTTGAGTCATAATCTTATTTCAATTTACGAAAATCGTTTATTTTAAAATGTTGATTACTCATTTCTCTAGGTGTGCGTGTACCTGCAACAACTGCGCTGCTTTAACACAACCCTTGAAGTTGTCCATACCAGGTTGCATTGATACGTAACACTATGATAAAACAAAATATGATATCATTCTTGAGAGAGACTTCAAAAGAACGATAACATTTTAATGTATAAAATGCCCGTAAATTTCCGGAAGTGAAGTTATAATCAGTATGTGTTTCAGTACATAGTTTCGTTAATCAAATGCTACAGTGCTGCAGATAAATATAATACAAAAGAGTTATCGTATTTTTGCTCCGAATTTAATCTACACCAATAGGTTAAGATCCTTCACGATATTTCTTAATCTTAACTTCTCCGTTGTCGGAACTTTGTATTTCTGCCTTAATGCAGAAGTATGTGTAACTTATATTCCGAATTTTCTTAATACGCCTTAAAATTTGCCGTCCTGAAAAATATGCCGCCCTGTACAATTACCCATTATTGTCCATTTATATACTTGGCAGTATTCCTACTCTCTAAAATACATTGTTTGTGCTAGTTTGGGCACGAATGTGCACAGTATAGAATGTTTGTGCACTTCTCCATACCGAGATCCGAAGCAATCCATTTGGTTGGGCTGTTTTTGATTTTTTTTAAGGGAAGTCGTTTGTGTCATAGCGTGGAAATATATAGACATGATGAAATAGCGTTTTTAGCACAAAATTGTGTAATGCATTATAAGTCTAGACGGAATCCAAACATTTGTAGCCTTCTGAAAACTACCTTCTTTGATTCGGTTCGTATGTTTATACTAAAATAGTAACATAAACTTTAAATTTCAAAATCTTGGTTTAAAGTATCATACAAGCTTTTCAACAGTGAATTTAGTTAAAACTGAAGTTCACGCATTATAACTAAATCTGGATTGCGTTTGCTTCAATGGATAAACATGTTTACATCGATAAAGTAACCCACTCATGCCCAATAATTCGTTTTCGACATGCAAACGCTCATTTTCTTACAAAAACCATCCACAAAAAGTGTACACTCTGTAAATTAATGCTTTGATACCGCTAACTTGATACAAGCGAACTCTTCCGAATAAACACGAAAGCTCCGTACCTTCGAAAAGCTTCCTGAATTTCATTCGGTGTTCCAGTTGAATTACGCATCTCGTTATTACCAGCTCAACTGAACACAACAGCTGTTATCGTTTTGAAAAGGCCAATCATATCATCAAGTGCTTAAGCTTTAGGTGAGTTTAATGTAATTAATAACTGCTGTCAATTTTAATTTTTGATAAGCACTATTGCTGCTTTTGCAAAAGTTTCAACATGAACCAACCGTTTAAAACAGCTTTTTAAAAAATATTTAACAACTTAAAAAAATTAATTTTGTTTAAGTGAAGTGACTTTTGAAGTAGTTTTAATTATGCAAATGAGCAGAAATAGAATGACTCAAAATGTCAACCGATGTATGGTTAGCTTTTCTGTTTAACAAATAATATCCCAACTAATTTGGTTTTCCAAATAACATAGGCTCTGTTTTTATTGAACTGAAAGATTAAAACAGGTTTACGTGCAAACGTAACTGAAAAGCGAGTTAACAGCCCCTATTTTTTCTAAGTTGTATTTTTAAGGCACACTTTTTCTAAGTTATGCCAAAGCTTCAAAATGTTTTCACAGCTTTGGCAATACTTCCGCTTATTGAACTGAAACATATGCTATTTTACCACTACGTAATATTGCATAACTGTAGTTTATGTACTTTGGGGATAGTCCTGCCAAAAGGATCCTGTATAAATTTGTTTAACGAAAGTAATTAAACTCTACAAGAAAGCCAGTATTAAATACAAAGGATTTTAAGAGATTTATTTTACAAGTGATTATCAAATTAAAGACTACTTAAAATAATAGGCATTACATATACAGGGTGTTCCAAAACTCAAGGATAAAATTGTAGTGTGGGTTGGAGGGGTGGGGTGTATTTTATATCAGAATAACCATATCATGTTGTAATACAATTGTGTACGGTTTCAAAGTTATTGCAATTTTTGCATTTTAGTAGAAATCATGCTAGTTTCGAGTAATAATACTTAATAAAACGATGTTAACTTTTCAACGTAATTTTTTTGTCATGTGGGCGAAAGTCAAAGCTGTCATAAATGACAGCTTTTCTAAAAATCAATCATCTCATAAGGACATCGTGATTATTTGCAGCAAGTATACACTGTGTCCGAGATAAGGAGGGCCACTATGGGGATCTTGAAAACGGTATGAGATACACATTTGGTTAAATGGGAGAAAAGTTGTGTATTCAAAGGCCTAAAAAAATGGCGTTTAGAAATCCCCAAAACAGTTTTTGGTTTATGAGATATTTTGAAAACATTGGATTTTCTTATTTTACATATTATTTGTTCTGGCTTTAATATGGCACCTAGACCAAAACTGAAGGCACTTCTCACAGCAACTTTTAATGTCCCTTAACATGGTATTGTCGTTTTTTCACCCGACGTTTCATCTTTGCGGAACCATCTTCAACTTTTTTTTTAAATACCGTCCTGGTGATCTGCTATCAGATTCTAAAAGCCCTTTTTATGCCGAATTCAACAATGTACTACACTTTATGGTTTAATTGCGTTTTCGTTTTTTTCCGGCCTTAATCAAGAAAATTTCTATTACGGACCTGTAGTGCATAGTTTTTAATTTTAAAAAATAAACAGTTAGCTATACCAATTAATAGTTTAGTCATTTCGGTGTTCAGTAATAGTCTACTGGCAGAGTTTATGCACTAATTTAATAGAATAAACAACGAACAAATAAAATTAAATTAACAGAAGACCAAAAAATTAAAAGCTTGCTTTGGAAAACAAATGAATGTGATAGTGGCGTATTTGGATTGACAGTAACGTTAGTTTTTGGTGCTTAATTTATTGTGAAGTAATTAGTAGTTCCTTTAATTATGTTATCCAACGAAGAAAAGTTTGATATGGTGGCATGCTTCATTTCGTCCAACCGAAATTGTTTTGTTGCAGAGCGTATGTATTTGCAGAAATATCCCGAAAGGAGACAGCCAAATAAAAGGACTTTTAGCAAATTAGTGGCAAACCTTAAAGCATATGGTAGTTTTAAAAAACCTGTAGTTTCTCGGAAAAAGACCAGCAATGAAGAAACTGTACATAATGTTTTGTTAGCCGTCACAGAGGATCCTGGAACACCAGTCCGGCGGATTGAACAAAACGTTGGTATACCAAAATCAACGGCACACTGTATTTTACAAAAACAAAATTTACATTCCTATAAGTACAGAATTTGTCAAGGACGTAGACCAGGCGATTTAGAACGTCGTTGCTTATTCTGTGAATGGTACACAAGAAAATGCCAAGGAGATATGAATTTTCCATATCAAATAATATGGTCTGATGAAAGCATGATTACAAATAACGGTATTTTCAACAGACGAAATGTTCATTATTGGTCTGAAACCAATCCACGTTTAAACAAAACATCAAGGCATCATCACCGTTTCGGTTTTAATATGTGGGCTGGGGTTTTACAATGTGCCATTGATTTTGGTATACCAACGTTTTGTTCAATCCGCCGGACTGGTGTTCCAGGATCCTCTGTGACGGCTAACAAAACACTATGTACAGTTTCTTCATTGCTGTTCTTTTTCCAAGAAACTACAGTTTTTTTAAAACTACCATATGCTTTAAGATTTGCGACTAATTTGCTAAATGTCCTTTTATTTGGCTGTCTCCTTTCGGGATATATCTGCAAATTCATACGCTCTGCAACAAAAATTAAGCACCGAAAGCTAACGCTACTGTCAATCCAAATACGCCACTATCACATTCATTTGTTTTCCAAAGCAAGCTTTTAATTTTTTGATCTTCTGTTAACTTAATTTTATTTGTTCGTTGTATATTCTATTAAATTAGTGCATAAACTCAGCCAGTAGACTATTACTAAATACCTAAATGACTAAACTATTAATTGGTATAGCTAATTGTTTATTCTTTAAAATTAAAAACTATGCACTACAGGTCCGTAATAGGAATTTTCTTGATTAAGGCCGAAAAAAACGAAAACGCAATTAAACCATAAAGTGTAATACATCGTTGAATTCGGCATAAAAAGGGCTTTCAGAATCTGATAGCAGATCACCAGGACGGTATTTAAAAAAAAAATCGAAGATGGTTCCGCAAAGACGAAACGTCAGGTGAAAAAACTGACAATGCCATCTTAAGGGACATTAAAAGTTGCTGTGTACCTTCGGTTTTTGGTCTAGGTGCCATATTAACGCCAGAACAAAATAATATGTAAAATAAGAAAATCCAATTTTTTCGAAATATCTCAAAAACCAAAAACTGTTTTGGGGATTTCTAAACGCCATTTTTTAGGCCTTTGATTACACAACTTTCCTCCCATTTAACCAAATCTGTATCTCGTACGTTTTCAAGATCCCCATAGAGGCCCTCATGATCTCGGACACAGTGTATAGTATAAAAAATTTTGTGTGGTCTTCAAATGCAAATTATTTAAAAAGATTGATTTTTACTATTTAGTCTAGTTTTATAAAGTAAGTTTCCCTAATAAAGGAATTTATATATTGTAATACAATACATTCTAGGGATGTGAGTAAGTTATCTATGGTGAAGCTTGAAATCACTTGTAAACCAATTACAAACAATGATATACACACATGTAACATTAGCGCAATAACTATGCATACACGGTATATAGGGAAATGCCAGTTCTAGCAGTTTAGAAACCGTAGTAAAAAGCAGCATGAATAATTTTATAGAATCTCTGGTAGTTTATAGTTTATAATGGCATTATCGCACCATGTTGTTGAAATATAATACTCAAATCCATGGTAAAATACGTAGTACATTCTTTCTCAACTAGCAATTAAGAATCGGGACTTCACGTTAAACATATTAAATTCAAAAAACATCAGAATATTTTTCATGACGCATAAGCTTACAAGCGCGGAACTGAAAATATTTCCAGGCATTGCACGTTATTGAAAACATTGTAAATCATTTAAATATACAGGAATGCATAAAATTTACTTGCGTAGGGTCAAAAACCTCGACGCAAATGGTTAGTAAACAGACCACGTGAACACTCCGATACATAACTTCCTCATGCATTAAAAGTATTTTACATTAATCACAAATACACTTTTGAACGAATTTGATGCGAATCAGTACACTACATTTGATTTTGTCCAATGTTCCACGCGAAGGTACTACATTGGCCAGAAGCGAGTTTTTTTTTACCTGTAAAATTTTTAATTTTGCCGAGGCCTTGCTGTTTCAAACAAGGTAGGGATCTTTAACGTGCGCAACAACACTCACATACGGGTCCTACATTTTACCTCTCATTTTGTGGAAAATACTCGCCTAACATTTATCAAACGGACCGTGTCGGGATTGGAACCCGGGAGCTTGGGCATAGTAGTCACGCGCATACTAACTACGCCACTGAGCCACCCTGTGAATCAGTACATTATAATGTGAATAAGGGACGCTATGCTTGCGGCTATGTCCCCAATGCTCCACCCGAAGGTACTACATTGGGTTTAAACTCGAAAAATGAACGTGCTTCAAATGTAATCTAACTCCAAAATTAATCGATCCTAAATAAAATTTTAACAAACTAAAACAACAACTAAAAATAGGGTTTGAATAATGGTATCCCTAGTGTTGAATTTGAAGTGGGTTCGATCAACAAAACACGGGCAAAAGTAAAATGGGAGGGATCCGTAGTACCAGATAGCAGTCGCCAGCTCTGCTTACCGGTGCGATCTGAAGGGTCGTCTTAAAACTATCTAATTCTAGCTAGCTAATTATAAAAATGGATTTAAATTTCCTAAGTATTCGCCAAATATTTTAATATTGAATCCAGCTATTTTGCCTGCTCTATAAATTTATAAATTCATGCTCCTTGATCTAAGTAATTAATTTTATCTTTAGCTTAAATACGTGCCTAACTTTCCCTATCATCTCCCAACTGATTTACATTATAATTACAATCTTCACAATTACAGTCTTTGTTCCTATAAAACACTGCTACCAAAAATGACGGCAAAACGTCAGAAAAACAAATCAATATATATATATATATATATATAAAATAAATAAATATATTAAATATATAAAATATATTAAATAAATATATCAAATAAATTATCAGGTGTACTCGCATGAGAATTATATCGACTAGCGCCATTACACACAAACGTGCTTGTTAAATTATTTCAAAATCTGCTTATTACTACAAATCAATGCCTATACGAGTACAGCCGCCTCAATTTTACTCTTACCTGGTATATAAATTTCTCCAGCATCCGAAGATCTGGTCGTTTGCCTACATCTATTTGTATCTTATTTCTAAGGGGATTTGAATATGCACCGTTAAAGACTTGGTGGGTATGCACTAAACGTTCTAGGGGGGTTCACAATCACTATCACTTCGATAGTCCTGGGGGATGCGCGGTTTCACTCTATTTTATTTCTTTATTTATTTTACTGATTTAAATTAATGAAAGTTTTCTGATTTAGTTTGTTATTATTTATCTATGTTTGATTTATTCCCGATACTTCGCGCGCTTAAGGAAAGACGGTAATTGTTTTAGTGGTGTGGGGGATTCGTCGTGCATAATAGATTTTTGGGTAACGATTTTTCTTTTGTTTTTGCTTTTATTATTTTTCTTTAATTTTTTTAATTTTTAATTTTTATTTATTTAACCGATTTTAAATCGTGCTCATATATCGTGCCAAGTCAAATCCTAGTTTTCCAATCCTCACTCCCCCCGCCCCCGATTTACGCTTGGTTATTACCGTCCAATCTCGCGACCCTTCCCGCAAATTCTTTGAAGACTGTTCAGAACGCTTTGGTTAGCCACTTCCCCGACTTCCTCTAGGCTCTTTGGCCATGCTAGGCCTACTATAGCTAACTTTCCATTAGCCAACCTTCGATTTGCCACCTGGAGCGGGTAGTCAAAGAGCACGTGCTCTGCGTTTTCTGCGCTCTCACCGCATTCGCAGCGGTCGTTGTCGGTTAAACCGAATCTTTGCAAATACGCCTTAAAGGCGCCATGCCCTGTTGTTAGCTGCACCATTTTATGGTCGAGCTTCACCTCGATCTTATCTCTAGCTACTGTACTTGGTATGAATTTATGTGTCAACCTGCCCGTGGCAGCGTTATTCCACCTCTCTTCCCATTGTCGTATTGATCTTTCCCGCAGCTTTCTTATAATCAGAGACATCGGTATCGAAAAGTGCGACATCCGGAAGTCGCCCGTCGCGGCCTCTTTGGCTAATTCATCAGCCCTATCACTTGCTACATTACCATCGTGCGATCTAACCCAACAGAACTTTAAATGTCAAAACCGGAGCGCTGTATGTGCTACCCTTCAGACGTTCGCTTGGAGGTCTGTCGAGGTGTTCATATTTGTTAGGGCCGTCAACGCTGATTTACTATTGCTGATAATGTAATACACGTTTCTACCCGTGTGATTTATCACATAATCGATAGCTTCCCGTATAGCAACCAATTCGCACTGTATGATAGGGCTCCAGTTCGTGAGTTTGGTCTGAAACCAAAACACTTCCCTTTGCTCATTATATACGACAAACGCCGCGCCTGCTTGCCCACCGTGAACCGTCCGTGTAAATCTTGTTCCCTACCGCGTCCTCATCACCTTCGACAAATTCGATACCTCTAACATGGACCGGGTGCCCTAACATCTGACACTACGATTTTCCTCTCAGCTTCCTTATTTGCAAGATTCATACTTTCTATAATTTCCTGTCCTTTCCCTTTATTAACTGAATCAGTACATTACATGTGATTTTCCAATGCTCCACCCAAAGGTATATTGGCCAGAAAGCGAGTTTTTTATCTGAAAAATTTTGAATTTTGCCGAACCCTTTCTGTTCCAATCAAGGTAGGGATCTTTAACGTGCGTGACAACACTCACACACGAGACCTCCATTTTACGTCTCATCCGAACGAGAGTACAGCACGAAAACTCCCGAAGGACACTAACTTATATATATATATATATATATATATATATATTATTGTGTAAGGGAGGGGGTTAGAAGGTTTCTAAAGGTATATTTGTATTAATAGGGATGTATGCCAAACGATAGGATTAATATTTCAGATTTAATAATTTAAAAACTATAAATTTTGCTATACTTTACATACGTTAAAGTATGTACCATTTCAGATTGAAACTTATATGCCAAAAGGTAGTAACATGACTTTATGACGTTGATATAATGCACGGTACTTGAGGTTTTATACTGAGTTGATATTTCATGAGCCAGTTGAGAGTACATTTGCCGTCGGAAAGCCGGACGCATTTATGGATATCTGCAATATAACAAAGCGTCCAGGTCGTGTATGAATTATTTGGCTTTTCCTTTTATAGAATCAAACTTTTAGACGAATTGTAAATCAAAATTTAAAGTGAATCAAAATGTAAAAGGTTATTGGAGTTTAGTGAAGTGTTTTGGACCAATGGTAAAATTTAAAATTATTATAAAGACTATAGCGAAGGTATGTTGGACACTGAAAGATAGGAGATTTGTTATTGGATGTTATATATGTAAAAATGTTATTGTAGTAAGCTAAGTTTGTTTAGTTAATAACTAAGTAATATAAATAAGAAAACTTCTTTTTTAAATTTGTTCAGATACAGACCTATTTATGAAACCTGCGTTAAAATTGTAAAATAGTTTTGAAATAAAAGTTTATTTGTGTATTCATCGAGTATTATTGAATTCAAGTATAAAAGGAAAGTATATAAAGTGTTTAAAAGTGAAAAGGGAAAGTCAGCGTGTATGTAAAGAAGATTTTGGAAGTGGTTATTGATGTAAAGGAGAAAGCGACGGTATATTATTTGAGAAGATTAGTGTTGGTTTTGGGATAGATTTGAGTATTACGGCAGCAGGATATTGGAGTGGTTAAAGAAGGCATCGACGACGTAAAGAATTTTGGATTGATTTGAGAAGATATAACGGCAGAAAGGACATCGTATGGATAATTGGTATAGCAGGATTAGGAGTGATTTGTATTAAGACAGCGGGATTGATTTGGTTGTGCGAAGAGAGAATTAAGGGGATACGGAGCAGAGGAACAGGAGATAGGAATACGGCGAGGAAGAATTGACGCAGGAAAGTAGATAAAGGTTTTACTAAATTCTAAATTGGGGTAACATTATTTCAGGTTTGGGTCATCAAAATTGTTTTAAAACACCTGGAGGCAGTGCGCAAGAGGACAATTTTGGAGAATCTTTTGTAAAAGTGCGTACGGCAATTTTGAACTTGAGCCAGCAGTCAAAGGAAGGCCTTCAGCGCGGTATATTTCTGGTAAGTACCGTGAATATATATTAGAACGTCAGAAATTAAAGTCATAAAAGTTACATAAATTAATTTGACATCAGGCATCGTTGATCTATTAAGATTTGGCATATCAAAATAAATTTAGTACATTTCAAAAGTGGTAAAACAAACGAGGGTGCAGTTTGGTTGGGTAGTGTACATCTACTCACGATTGAACCCACGGTGAGTAGGTGAGAAAACCCTGAGATTAAAGTTTCAAATAGTCGAGGCATATAAAATATAGTAATTAGTAAAAGAAAAACCAACCAAACGTTTGCTAAAGCACCTCGATTTGAAATCATTAGGGACGACGACAAAAGTCGTATAATAAAATCTTGTTTAAAGGAGGAGTAATTATATTATATAAAAATAAAATATATATTCAAGAAGGTGGCAAACCCAACGTGAGGCTCGAGAAAAAGGTTAAAAAGGTGTTAGAGCGAAAGAAAGTAGAATCCGGGAGCCCGAGTTAGGTGGGGCCCGCAAGTTTTTTTTTAATTTTTTTAGGAAACGAGTTCAAAACAAGGAAACAGAGATGACGGACGAGGACACAAAAAGAATCACAAGATCGGGACTAATATACGGGGTTGAAATGGATGTAGGGAGACAAGACATAGAGCTAGACGCAGGGGGCGACCTACAGGAGACGGACACGATGCAGACAGAGTTGGAGATGACAGACACGGACTTGGACCAGGCGACGGTACCGCAGGTGAGAGCAGCAGAAGCCGACGGAACCCAGGACATTATGAGATTTCTGATGAGCATGAAAGACGATCTCAATGCATCACGTAAGGAACAAAAGAACTAAAACGGAATTAAAATTAGAGTTTAAGACATCACAGACAGAATTAAAGAACGAACTGACAGACAAAATAAATGAATCACGCAAGGAACAAAAAGATGCACACACGGAACAAAAGAGGCGAATGCGGCGTTAGCCATAAAATTGTGGAATCACATACAGAACTGACATACAAAATTACGCAATCACATAACGAGTTAAGGGACGAGTTTAGGACAGCGCACGCGGACCTGACGGCGAAAATGAACCACACACAGGAATACTTACTAACGCAAATACAGATTGCAAAGACGACGTGCGGACAGAGGTCCAACAACAAATAGACAGGGTTGACGACAAGTTAGAACACACACGGGCACATTTGCAAGGAGACTTGAACGCGACACGGACTGACTTAAGAACTGAAATTAAGACACGGGTCGACACAGTGGAAGAAACAATGATTAGCGGGTTTTCAAATTTAAGCACAGAAATAGAAACGTGTGACAAACGACATGGGACTAACTACAAAAATTTAGGACAAACATTAGAAACCATACAAAATGAAAACGTACACGGTAGGACAAAACTGGACGAAAAACTTGACGACAAAGTCACGGGATTAGAAACTAGGGTAGGACATGACGTCAGACAAATTCACGAGAAACTCGACGACATAGAAAGGAGGCGAATTGAACTAGACTACGGACCGCAATTTCGATTAAACCGGGACACTTTACCGAAGTTTGACGGACGTAAGACAGAACAGCCCATGGGATTCCTGGACCGACTAGACGAGATCGTAGGGACAGAAAATGAACGGACAAAATTACAGATTGTTGGGGCTAGTTTGACAGGAAACGCCGAAAAGTGGCATAACATTATTCGTAAACAGTATGACACGTACGCGGACTTCAAACGACTATTTATAGAACAGTTTTGGAACACTACACATCAGACCGACATAAGGACGAACCTAATTACAGGACATTATAGCAGGACTCACGGCACGCGCGAAGAATACGCGATTGACAAGTTCAATCAGGCGCAACACTTAACACCGAAACTGAACGAGGACGACATCGTACTTCTACTGGCAGGTCATATGGAACCGGAGGTTACCAGAGTTGTAGTGGTACAAAATGTCAAGACATTGAGGGAATTCTTGGGAGTAATGAGAAATTTTGACCTAGCGACAGTACTGGAAGCGAAAACGCGGACACACCATTGGGAACAAAACAGGGTTACAGGGAAGACAGTCGACGACCACCGTACCACGAAAACAGACCAAATTATAGACAGGAAAATTTTAACTACGGACATAGGAATCATTGGGGACACGAGGCACATAGACGACCGTATTTCAATAGGGATCACCGGGATAACGCCTACAATGGACAGAACAGATACCGGCACGACAACGGCGAGGGTGACGGCCGGATTACAGGAGGCGGAATACAAAATGGAAATAGCCGGACGGACAGGGACGTAAACGTCCAACATATGACGACGAGCGCAAGTACAACGGACCCGAATAGGATTGAGGTGGTGGAAATTCACGAGTCGCCTCAAGAAAAAAAAACGCGAATTTTTGGACGACCGACTGCTTAGGAGTTAAGATTGATGTTTGCTATAGTATAAGGGATTTGTTGTTAAACAGTTACATTTTTAATAAAAAGAATTTGTTATTTATAAATATTAGTTTAAGGGACCGTGTTTATGTTGCTTTAGTGGATAGCGGGTCACAGTTGTCGCTGGTAAATGATAGGGTAGTAGTCGAACATGGAGAATTTTTAAAGGAAAGAATAGGAACAATTGAAGGGGTTAATTTATGGTCAGCGATGAACAAAAAGCTTACGACGATTTATAATGTTATCCGTGTACCGATATATATAGGAAATAAAGAAGCAGGGAATGCAGAGTTTTTAATTACGAAAGGGTTACAGTTAGACTTCATATTGGGTATGGATTTTATAGAGGATTTTGGATTGAATATAGATGGAAAGGATAGGTCAATTAGGATATTTGATAAAGATAGGTCATGGGTGGTGCCTACAGTTAGTGAGGAAAATAGGAATGGAAATGATATAGATAGTACAGGATTAGGAATGATTAAAGAGTATAATGATGGACAGGTTAAAGTACGATTATGTAATATGTTTGTAAGATTAATTAATGATGAACAGATAGGGAAAGTGAGTATTGATACTAAGATGAAGCTAGGAGAATTATTTAATAAATATGTAGGGTTATTTAATGAAGAGCCAAGATTTGCGAGGCGGTACACACATAAGTTGGAGGTCACGGAAAACATCGGATTTAATACAAGGGTGTATCCAATTCCGTTTGCCATAAGAAATAGGGTTAAAATAGAGATAGACAGGATGTTAAAAGAGGGTATTATAGAACCAGCGATAACGCAATATGTGAACCCAGTAGTTATAGTACCAAAACCAAATAAAAAGGATATAAGGATTTGTTTAGATGCGAGGAAATTGAATGCGATTACGAAACCGCAGTATGAGCAACCACAAGGGTTGGATAATTTATTGTATAAAGTATATGAAATGAAAGTTTTCAGCAAATTAGATTTAAAGAATTCGTTTTGGTTAATTCCGTTGCATGAAGACAGTAAAAAGTTTACAGGTTTTAGTATCGAAGGCGAGATTTATATGTTTTCTGTAGTTCCATTTGGTTTAAGTAGTTCTTCAGCAGCACTTGTAAGAGCGATGCAGAAGTTGTTTAATGAATATGAATGTTTCTGTTCGCATTATGTCGATGATTTGTTAATTTTTTCAAGGGACGAGCAAAAACACCTGGAGCATTTGGAAAAGGTGATCCAACGACTGGACGAAGGGGGTTTAAAGCTGAACGTAGAGAAATGCGAGTTGTTTAAAAGCAAGGTTACATACTTAGGGTTTGAAATTAGCGAACAAGGGATGAAAATTTGAAATAAAAGATTGGACGAGTTGAAAAACATTCAGCGACCAAAGAATGTGAGAGGGCTGCGAGGATTTTTAGGGGTGCTAAATTATTACAAACGGTTTATACCGAGGTATTCTGAAGTGTGCGTACCGTTGGTGAGTTTGTTAAAGAAAAAGGAAAGATGGAAGTGGACTGCTGAACGAGAGAAGGCGTTCCAAGAATTAAAAGGTGCATTTTACAAGGAGTTAGCATTAAAATATCCAAATTTTAAAGATGATTTTATTTTGAGGACGGATGCGTCGAAATATGCAATCGGGGCTGAGTTGGTGCAGATACAGGATGGAGTTGAAGTACCAATTGTTTTCATTTCAAGGGTGTTGAAAGACTGCGAAACCAGGTATGCGACGGCAGAGAAGGAGATGTTGGCCATAGTATACGCGGTGAAGAAGTTGCGTTTTTATTTGTTAGGTAAGAAATTTCTAATAGAATCCGACAACACGGTGGTAACGTTCATGAAGAAAAGGAGTTTTTAAACAGCAGGTTGTATAGATGGGCATTGGTGTTACAGGAATACGACTTCGAAATTAAGCATAAGCCAGGAAAGGAGAATGTGACAGCGGATTTTCTGAGCAGACCGCAGGTGGAATCAAATCAGGACATAAACGGGTGTTTAATTGCTTTGCAGGAATTCAGTGATGTTGGTCGATGGACAAACACCAAACTTATAGAGGCGCAGAGGCACAGCGAGGTGAGCTCGATACGAGAGAAACTTACAAGAGAAAATATGGAAGAGTACAGGGGTTTTACCATCGTAGGGCAGTTTGTGGTGAAAAGAATAGGGGATGCAGAGCTGGTAGTGCTATCAAGAGACGTTGCCGCTGAAATCATAAACGAAATTCATTTAAAATTCGGACACATAGGTATCAGAAAAACATTTTTAGTATTCAGAGAGGCGTTTTACGCAAAAAATGATATAACGGTGATTAAGGAAAGGATAAATCGGTGTGAAATTTGCATTCTAGGTAAAGACAAGAACGTGGTGCTGCAGAATATGCCGATGAGCGTGAGCGTAAATGGACCATTGGAATTGGTGGCGATTGATTATTTAAGCAACCTGATCACGAGTGAACAGGGTATCGACATATTTTGGTGGTAGTCGACGTTTTTTCTAAATTTGTAAAATTATTTCCTGCAAGACGGAGTAACACGGTGCATGCATTGCAGTCAATTGGAGAATTTGAAAGCCAAGTCGGGAAGATAAAAAGAATTTTGGTAGACAACGCAACGTATTTCAACAATCAAAGATTCAGGAACGGGTTAAAAGGGCAAATATTAAAGTATCATTTAGTAGCATACGACATCCAAAAGCTAATCCATGCGAACGTTACATACGAGAGGTGATAAAATATTTACGATTAGCGACACAGGAGCATCACGACAGATGGGTTAGGTATCTACCACAAATAGAAAATTTTATGAACAGCGTACCGAGTTCGGTTACGAAAACATGTCCGGTAACATTAATGCGAAGGATTATACCAGCTAGACCATGGAGGGAGGAAGTCGAGGTACAAGACATAACAGAGTTGCTAAGTAATGCCAGGCGTAGAATCGAAAGGATGCAGCGTAGGGACATCGAACGAAGGTGTAGAAAAATTAAGAAAAGAACGATTTTTGGAATAGGGGATTTGGTAGTCGTCAAACGATTAAGGGTTTCAAACCGCGACAAAAACATTTGTGCGAAGCTGTTGTATCCTTATGAAGGGCCGTACAGGATCACGCGTAGTTTTGCTGAAGGCAATACGTTTGAGCTGGAGAATATGACAGGGGGGTATCGCGGGCGTTTTCATTTGGAGAATTTGTACCCATATAGAGTAGTACAGGAAGAGGGTTTAATAGGATAGGTTAAAATGTGGTTCATGCAACGGAAAGTTTAGTTTAGTTTTTATTTTTGTTTTGTTATAGTAGTATAGTATAGGTTAGATAATAGCGTAGTGTAATAGATGTGAGAGAAAGGCGAATGCGGGTTGCCAAAGTAAAATAGAAACATCGAAAGGATGGTTTTGAATGAAAATCAGAAATTTTTGCACACCAGGGAAGAGAAAACATATGAAATTTCCAATTTCATTAAAACCAGTGGGGCCAAATATTGTGTAAGGGAGGGGTTAGAAGGTTTCTAAAGGTATATTTGTATTAATAGGGATGTATGCCAAACGATAGGATTAATATTTCAGATTTAATAATTTAAAAACTATAAATTTTGCTATACTTTACATACGTTAAAGTATGTACCATTTCAGATTGAAACTTATATGCCAAAAGGTAGTAACATGACTTTATGACGTTGATATAATGCACGGTACTTGAGGTTTTATACTGAGTTGATATTTCATGAGCCAGTTGAGAGTACATTTGCCGTCGGAAAGCCGGACGCATTTATGGATATCTGCAATATAACAAAGCGTCCAGGTCGTGTATGAATTATTTGGCTTTTCCTTTTTATAGAATCAAACTTTTAGACGAATTGTAAATCAAAATTTAAAGTGAATCAAAATGTAAAAGGTTATTGGAGTTTAGTGAAGTGTTTTGGACCAATGGTAAAAATTTAAAATTATTATAAAGACTATAGCGAAGGTATGTTGGACACTGAAAGATAGGAGATTTGTTATTGGATGTTATATATGTAAAAAATGTTATTGTAGTAAGCTAAGTTTGTTTAGTTAATAACTAAGCAATATAAATAAGAAAACTTCTTTTTTAAATTTGTTCAGATACAGACCTATTTATGAAACCTGCGTTAAAATTGTAAAATAGTTTTGAAATAAAAGTTTATTTGTGTATTCATCGAGTATTATTGAATTCAAGTATAAAAGGAAAGTATATAAAGTGTTTAAAAGTGAAAAGGGAAAGTCAGCGTGTATGTAAAGAAGATTTTGGAAGTGGTTATTGATGTAAAGGAGAAAGCGACGGTATATTATTTGAGAAGATTAGTGTTGGTTTTGGGATAGATTTGGGTATTACGGCAGCAGGATATTGGAGTGGTTAAAGAAGGCATCGACGACGTAAAGAATTTTGGATTGATTTGAGAAGATATAACGGCAGAAAGGACATCGTATGGATAATTGGTATAGCAGGATTAGGAGTGATTTGTATTAAGACAGCGGGATTGATTTGGTTGTGCGAAGAGAGAATTAAGCGGGATACGGAGCAGAGGAACAGGAGATAGGAATACGGCGAGGAAGAATTGACGCAGGAAAGTAGATAAAGGTTTTACTAAATTCTAAATTGGGGTAACATTATTTCAGGTTTGGGTCATCAAAATTGTTTTAAAACACCTGGAGGCAGTGCGCAAGAGGACAATTTTGGAGAATCTTTTGTAAAAGTGCGTACGGCAATTTCGAACTTGAGCCAGCAGTCAAAGGAAGGCCTTCAGCGCGGTATATTTCTGGTAAGTACCGTGAATATATATTAGAACGTCAGAAATTAAAGTCATAAAAGTTACATAAATTAATTTGACATCAGGCATCGTTGATCTATTAAGATTTGGCATATCAAAATAAATTTAGTACATTTCAAAAGTGGTAAAACAAACGAGGGTGCAGTTTGGTTGGGTAGTGTACATCTACTCACGATTGAACCCACGGTGAGTAGGTGAGAAAACCCTGAGATTAAAGTTTCAAATAGTCGAGGCATATAAAATATAGTAATTAGTAAAAGAAAACCAACCAAACGTTTGCTAAAGCACCTCGATTTGAAATCATTAGGGACGACGACAAAAGTCGTATAATAAAATCTTGTTTAAAGGAGGAGTAATTATATTATATAAAAATAAAATATATATTCAAGAAGGTGGCAAACCCAACGTGAGGCTCGAGAAAAAGGTTAAAAAGGTGTTAGAGCGAAAGAAAGTAGAATCCGGGAGCCCGAGTTAGGTGGGGCCCGCAAGTTTTTTTTTAATTTTTTTAGGAAACGAGTTCAAAACAAGGAAACAGAGATGACGGACGAGGACACAAAAAGAATCACAAGATCGGGACTAATATACGGGGTTGAAATGGATGTAGGGAGACAAGACATAGAGCTAGACGCAGGGGGCGACCTACAGGAGACGGACACGATGCAGACAGAGTTGGAGATGACAGACACGGACTTGGACCAGGCGACGGTACCGCAGGTGAGAGCAGCAGAAGCCGACGGAACCCAGGACATTATGAGATTTCTGATGAGCATGAAAGACGATCTCAATGCATCACGTAAGGAACAAAAAGAACTAAAAACGGAATTAAAATTAGAGTTTAAGACATCACAGACAGAATTAAAGAACGAACTGACAGACAAAATAAATGAATCACGCAAGGAACAAAAAGATGCACACACGGAACAAAAAGAGGCGAATGCGGCGTTAGCCATAAAAATTGTGGAATCACATACAGAACTGACATACAAAATTACGCAATCACATAACGAGTTAAGGGACGAGTTTAGGACAGCGCACGCGGACCTGACGGCGAAAATGAACCACACACAGGAATACTTACTAACGCAAATACAGATTGCAAAAGACGACGTGCGGACAGAGGTCCAACAACAAATAGACAGGGTTGACGACAAGTTAGAACACACACGGGCACATTTGCAAGGAGACTTGAACGCGACACGGACTGACTTAAGAACTGAAATTAAGACACGGGTCGACACAGTGGAAGAAACAATGATTAGCGGGTTTTCAAATTTAAGCACAGAAATAGAAACGTGTGACAAACGACATGGGACTAACTACAAAAATTTAGGACAAACATTAGAAACCATACAAAATGAAAACGTACACGGTAGGACAAAACTGGACGAAAAACTTGACGACAAAGTCACGGGATTAGAAACTAGGGTAGGACATGACGTCAGACAAATTCACGAGAAACTCGACGACATAGAAAGGAGGCGAATTGAACTAGACTACGGACCGCAATGTCGATTAAACCGGGACACTTTACCGAAGTTTGACGGACGTAAGACAGAACAGCCCATGGGATTCCTGGACCGACTAGACGAGATCGTAGGGACAGAAAATGAACGGACAAAATTACAGATTGTTGGGGCTAGTTTGACAGGAAACGCCGAAAAGTGGCATAACATTATTCGTAAACAGTATGACACGTACGCGGACTTCAAACGACTATTTATAGAACAGTTTTGGAACACTACACATCAGACCGACATAAGGACGAACCTAATTACAGGACATTATAGCAGGACTCACGGCACGCGCGAAGAATACGCGATTGACAAGTTCAATCAGGCGCAACACTTAACACCGAAACTGAACGAGGACGACATCGTACTTCTACTGGCAGGTCATATGGAACCGGAGGTTACCAGAGTTGTAGTGGTACAAAATGTCAAGACATTGAGGGAATTCTTGGGAGTAATGAGAAATTTTGACCTAGCGACAGTACTGGAAGCGAAAACGCGGACACACCATTGGGAACAAAACAGGGGTTACAGGAAGACAGTCGACGACCACCGTACCACGAAAACAGACCAAATTATAGACAGGAAAATTTTAACTACGGACATAGGAATCATTGGGGACACGAGGCACATAGACGACCGTATTTCAATAGGGATCACCGATAACGCCTACAATGGACAGAACAGATACCGGCACGACAACGGCGAGGGTGACGGCCGGATTACAGGAGGCGGAATACAAAATGGAAATAGCCGGACGGACAGGGACGTAAACGTCCAACATATGACGACGAGCGCAAGTACAACGGACCCGAATAGGATTGAGGTGGTGGAAATTCACGAGTCGCCTCAAGAAAAAAAACGCGAATTTTGGACGACCGACTGCTTAGGAGTTAAGATTGATGTTTGCTATAGTATAAGGGATTTGTTGTTAAACAGTTACATTTTTAATAAAAAGAATTTGTTATTTATAAATATTAGTTTAAGGGACCGTGTTTATGTTGCTTTAGTGGATAGCGGGTCACAGTTGTCGCTGGTAAATGATAGGGTAGTAGTCGAACATGGAGAATTTTTAAAGGAAAGAATAGGAACAATTGAGGGGGTTAATTTATGGTCAGCGATGAACAAAAAGCTTACGACGATTTATAATGTTATCCGTGTACCGATATATATAGGAAATAAAGAAGCAGGAATGCAGAGTTTTTAATTACGAAAGGGTTACAGTTAGACTTCATATTGGGTATGGATTTTATAGAGGATTTTGGATTGAATATAGATGGAAAGGATAGGTCAATTAGGATATTTGATAAAGATAGGTCATGGGTGGTGCCTACAGTTAGTGAGGAAAATAGGAATGGAAATGATATAGATAGTACAGGATTAGGAATGATTAAAGAGTATAATGATGGACAGGTTAAAGTACGATTATGTAATATGTTTGTAAGATTAATTAATGATGAACAGATAGGAAAGTGAGTATTGATACTAAGATGAAGCTAGGAGAATTATTTAATAAATATGTAGGGTTATTTAATGAAGAGCCAAGATTTGCGAGGCGGTACACACATAAGTTGGAGGTCACGGAAAACATCGGATTTAATACAAGGGTGTATCCAATTCCGTTTGCCATAAGAAATAGGGTTAAAATAGAGATAGACAGGATGTTAAAAGAGGGTATTATAGAACCAGCGATAACGCAATATGTGAACCCAGTAGTTATAGTACCAAAACCAAATAAAAGGATATAAGGATTTGTTTAGATGCGAGGAAATTGAATGCGATTACGAAACCGCAGTATGAGCAACCACAAGGGTTGGATAATTTATTGTATAAAGTATATGAAATGAAAGTTTTCAGCAAATTAGATTTAAAGAATTCGTTTTGGTTAATTCCGTTGCATGAAGACAGTAAAAGTTTACAGGTTTTAGTATCGAAGGCGAGATTTATATGTTTTCTGTAGTTCCATTTGGTTTAAGTAGTTCTTCAGCAGCACTTGTAAGAGCGATGCAGAAGTTGTTTAATGAATATGAATGTTTCTGTTCGCATTATGTCGATGATTTGTTAATTTTTCAAGGGACGAGCAAAAACACCTGGAGCATTTGGAAAAGGTGATCCAACGACTTGACGAAGGGGTTTTAAAGATGAACGTAGAGAAATGCGAGTTGTTTAAAAGCAAGGTTACATACTTAGTGTTTGAAATTAGCGAACAAGGGATGAAAATTTGAAATAAAAGATTGGACGAGTTGAAAACATTCAGCGACCAAAGAATGTGAGAGGGCTGCGAGGATTTTAGGGTGCTAAATTATTACAAACGGTTTATACCGAGGTATTCTGAAGTGTGCGTACCGTGGGTGAGTTTGTTAAAGAAAAAAGTAAAGATGGAAGTGGACTGCTTAAAGAGAGAAGGCGTTCCAAGAATTAAAAGGTGCATTTTACAAGGAGTTAGCATTAAAATATCCAAATTTTAAAGATGATTTTATTTTGAGGACGGATGCGTCGAAATATGCAATCGGGGCTGAGTTGGTGCAGATACAGGATGGAGTTGAAGTACCAATTGTTTTCATTTCAAGGGTGTTGAAAGACTGCGAAACCAGGTATGCGACGGCAGAGAAGGAGATGTTGGCCATAGTATACGCGGTGAAGAAGTTGCGTTTTTATTTGTTAGGTAAGAAATTTCTAATAGAATCCGACAACACGGTGGTAACGTTCATGAAGAAAAAGGAGTTTTTAAACAGCAGGTTGTATAGATGGGCATTGGTGTTACAGGAATACGACTTCGAAATTAAGCATAAGCCAGGAAAGGAGAATGTGACAGCGGATTTTCTGAGCAGACCGCAGGTGGAATCAAATCAGGACATAAACGGGTGTTTAATTGCTTTGCAGGAATTCAGTGATGTTGGTCGATGGACAAACACCAAACTTATAGAGGCGCAGAGGCACAGCGAGGTGAACTCGATACGAGAGAAACTTACAAGAGAAAATATGGAAGAGTACAGGGGTTTTACCATCGTAGGGCAGTTTGTGGTGAAAAGAATAGGGGATGCAGAGCTGGTAGTGCTATCAAGAGACGTTGCCGCTGAAATCATAAACGAAATTCATTTAAAATTCGGACACATAGGTATCAGAAAACATTTTAGTATTCAGAGAGGCGTTTTACGCAAAAATGATATAACGGTGATTAAGGAAAGGATAAATCGGTGTGAAATTTGCATTCTAGGTAAAGACAAGAACGTGGTGCTGCAGAATATGCCGATGAGCGTGAGCGTAAATGGACCATTGGAATTGGTGGCGATTGATTATTTAAGCAACCTGATCACGAGTGAACAGGGTATCGACATATTTTGGTGGTAGTCGACGTTTTTCTAAATTTGTAAAATTATTTCCTGCAAGACGGAGTAACACGGTGCATGCATTGCAGTCAATTGGAGAATTTGAAAGCCAAGTCGGGAAGATAAAAGAATTTTGGTAGACAACGCAACGTATTTCAACAATCAAAGATTCAGGAACGGGTTAAAAGGGCAAATATTAAAGTATCATTTAGTAGCATACGACATCCAAAAGCTAATCCATGCGAACGTTACATACGAGAGGTGATAAAATATTTACGATTAGCGACACAGGAGCATCACGACAGATGGGTTAGGTATCTACCACAAATAGAAAATGTTATGAACAGCGTACCGAGTTCGGTTACGAAAACATGTCCGGTAACATTAATGCGAAGGATTATACCAGCTAGACCATGGAGGGAGGAAGTCGAGGTACAAGACATAACAGAGTTGCTAAGTAATGCCAGGCGGAGAATCGAAAGGATGCAGCGTAGGGACATCGAACGAAGGTGTAGAAAATTAAGAAAAGAACGATTTTGGAATAGGGATTTGGTAGTCGTCAAACGATTTAGGGTTTCAAACCGCGACAAAAACATTTGTGCGAAGCTGTTGTATCCTTATGAAGGGCCGTACAGGATCACGCGTAGTTTTGCTGAAGGCAATACGTTTGAGCTGGAGAATATGACAGGGGGGTATCGCGGGCGTTTTCATTTGGAGAATTTGTACCCATATAGAGTAGTACAGGAAGAGGGTTTAATAGGATAGGTTAAAATGTGGTTCATGCAACGGAAAGTTTAGTTTAGTTTTTATTTTTGTTTTTGTTATAGTAGTATAGTATAGGTTAGATAATAGCGTAGTGTAATAGATGTGAGAGAAAGGCGAATGCGGGTTGCCAAAGTAAAATAGAAACATCGAAAGGATGGTTTTGAATGAAAATCAGAAATTTTTGCACACCAGGGGAAGAGAAAAACATATGAAATTTCCAATTTCATTAAAAACCAGTGGGGCCAAATATTGTGTAAGGGAGGGGGTTAGAAGGTTTCTAAAGGTATATTTGTATTAATAGGGATGTATGCCAAACGATAGGATTAATATTTCAGATTTAATAATTTAAAAACTATAAATTTTGCTATACTTTACATACGTTAAAGTATGTACCATTTCAGATTGAAACTTATATGCCAAAAGGTAGTAACATGACTTTATGACGTTGATATAATGCACGGTACTTGAGGTTTTATACTGAGTTGATATTTCATGAGCCAGTTGAGAGTACATTTGCCGTCGGAAAGCCGGACGCATTTATGGATATCTGCAATATAACAAAGCGTCCAGGTCGTGTATGAATTATTTGGCTTTTCCTTTTATAGAATCAAACTTTTAGACGAATTGTAAATCAAAATTTAAAGTGAATCAAAATGTAAAAGGTTATTGGAGTTTAGTGAAGTGTTTTGGACCAATGGTAAAATTTAAAATTATTATAAAGACTATAGCGAAGGTATGTTGGACACTGAAAGATAGGAGATTTGTTATTGGATGTTATATATGTAAAAATGTTATTGTAGTAAGCTAAGTTTGTTTAGTTAATAACTAAGCAATATAAATAAGAAAACTTCTTTTAAATTTGTTCAGATACAGACCTATTTATGAAACCTGCGTTAAAATTGTAAAATAGTTTTGAAATAAAAGTTTATTTGTGTATTCATCGAGTATTATTGAATTCAAGTATAAAAGGAAAGTATATAAAGTGTTTAAAAGTGAAAAGGAAAGTCAGCGTGTATGTAAAGAAGATTTTGGAAGTGGTTATTGATGTAAAGGAGAAAGCGACGGTATATTATTTGAGAAGATTAGTGTTGGTTTTGGGATAGATTTGGGTATTACGGCAGCAGGATATTGGAGTGGTTAAAGAAGGCATCGACGACGTAAAGAATTTTGGATTGATTTGAGAAGATATAACGGCAGAAAGGACATCGTATGGATAATTGGTATAGCAGGATTAGGAGTGATTTGTATTAAGACAGCGGGATTGATTTGGTTGTGCGAAGAGAGAATTAAGCGGGATACGGAGCAGAGGAACAGGAGATAGGAATACGGCGAGGAAGAATTGACGCAGGGAAAGTAGATAAAGGTTTTTACTAAATTCTAAATTGGGGTAACATTATTTCAGGTTTGGGTCATCAAAATTGTTTTAAAACACCTGGAGGCAGTGCGCAAGAGGACAATTTTGGAGAATCTTTTGTAAAAGTGCGTACGGCAATTTCGAACTTGAGCCAGCAGTCAAAGGAAGGCCTTCAGCGCGGTATATTTCTGGTAAGTACCGTGAATATATATTAGAACGTCAGAAATTAAAGTCATAAAAGTTACATAAATTAATTTGACATCAGGCATCGTTGATCTATTAAGATTTGGCATATCAAAATAAATTTAGTACATTTCAAAAGTGGTAAAACAAACGAGGGTGCAGTTTGGTTGGGTAGTGTACATCTACTCACGATTGAACCCACGGTGAGTAGGTGAGAAAACCCTGAGATTAAAGTTTCAAATAGTCGAGGCATATAAAATATAGTAATTAGTAAAAGAAAAACCAACCAAACGTTTGCTAAAGCACCTCGATTTGAAATCATTAGGGACGACGACAAAAGTCGTATAATAAAATCTTGTTTAAAGGAGGAGTAATTATATTATATAAAAATAAAATATATATTCAAGAATATATATATACACTATCGAATAGAAATAGTAGAGGACTTTAACACACCGTCAATCAGTCTCTGCTTTTTTCGAGAAAAGTTCACCACCAACCAAATTGAGCGATTTTAAGTGTTAAGTAATCAATGTACGATAGTTTAAATTCGGGTTTTTTAGTGGA
Source organism: Platerodrilus igneus (assembly GCA_036346225.1). Classification (NCBI taxonomy): domain Eukaryota; kingdom Metazoa; phylum Arthropoda; class Insecta; order Coleoptera; family Lycidae; genus Platerodrilus; species Platerodrilus igneus. Next base: position 3,726,967 of record JARFIW010000884.1, on the reverse strand, counting down.
AAGCTCCCCAAAACACGTTTGCTGCTGAATTAAATGAATTACCCGTACTAGATGAAAGTAACCTGGACTAAAAAGGAATACCTAGTGACACCAGAAGTTTGTCTTGCTTTGAAACATGGTGATCAAACTTTGCAGGAAACCCGAAAGTTGTAATTGATAAAATTTTTGGCATTCTACCTGCTATTTTTTGTTGATATTATGCACCTTTAATTTAATAGTACTCAAATTTTTTACGTTGATGCACGCTTTATATACAAACGAAATGTACCACGGTTGCATTTATAGAAATTTATATTTAAGCAGTAAAATTTGTAGGATAGTTAAATAAATGTAAGATGTTCTTTTCTTAGATATACGCAATTTGGCGAAAATTGAATCCGGAATCTAGTTGGAATTAATTCATCATCATTTTGTTTTCGACCTTACAAGGTCGGTTTGACGCAGCTCTAACTTCTTTTCTATTCTGTGCTAATCTAAAAAGTTCTACATACCCTTCACAACCTAAATTTTTAATAATTTGACTAATATAGCTTGGTCTAGGTGTTCCTATATTCTTCTATCTTTTTCTTATCTACCTGGCTCCATATAGATATTATGGTTCTTAAAGAACTTCAACATGTTTACATGATTCCCATTTATAAGGAAATGAAATATTACCTGGTTATCCCCTCCAAAAAAGGAAAAGTGTTAAATTATGTGTTATTTGTGCTTAGGTTGAAGTAGTAGAGTCGTGAGTTAGGTTCCATTAGTCTGCCAAAAAGCTTTGAAATAATATTTTAGTCGTCTTGGAGGTCATTCACCATCTACGAGAGAAAATTAGAACCAAGTGAGTTAGCGCCCAACATCTTATGGATAGACTGACCGTTTAGAGAGCTTTTTTCCCGGTAGGTTACACGTGTTAAAATTGAACGCCCCCGAAAGAATTTTCTTTGTTGTTATTAAACTCCCCCCACTAGAGCTAGCTGACTGTAAATTCTTCTGTTACGTTTTAGGATATAGAGTCAAATTTCGACTTTACATTAAATAAATCGTTCAACAGTAATGCATATTAATTGTATTTTAGGTACGGCATACGTTTCGCACTTTTTGGTATTTAACATATTTCTGTATTTAGTATGTTTTGTTGTATGTACAACTATGTGTTCTTCAAGTGCACGTTAGTTTGTCCTATACATTTTAATGTACTAATTTTTATTTTGGTACATATTGTTTGCTGGTTTATTGTATTATGCACATTCTTTTTTAAATTTTACACTACATTTAATTTTACAATGCTCTACCCTAAGGAAGCAAGTTTTTTTTACCTGAAAAATTTTGAATTTTGCCGAACTCTTGCTGTTCCAAGCAAGGTAGAGTTGTTTAACGTGCATGACAACACTCACACACAGGACCTCCATTTTACTTCTCATCCGAACGAGGACGTATTTTTGTGAAAAATGCTCGCCTAACATTTTTCCAGCGGACCGAGTCGGCATTGGAACCCGGTACCTTCGGCATAATAGTCACACGCATATCAACTACGCCGCGGAGTCACCTCCGTAAATTTTACATTACATTTGATTTTCCAATGCTCCACCCGAAGGTACTACATTGGCCAGGAAGCAAGTTTTTTTTTTACCTGAAAAATTTTGAATTTTGCCAAACTCTTGCTGTTCCAAGCAAGGTAGGGATCTTTAACGTGCATGACAACACTCACACATGGGACCTCCATTTTACCTCTCATCCGAACGAGGATGTATTTTGTGAATAATGCTCGCCTAACATTTTTCAAGCGGACCGAGTCGGCGTTGGAACCCGGAACCTTTGGCATAGAAGTCACACGCATATCAACTACGCCACGGAGTCACCGCCGTAAATTTTACATTACATTTGATTTTCCAATGCTCCACCCGAAGGTACTACATTGGCCAGGAAGCAAGTTTTTTTTTACCTGAAAAATGTTGAATTTTGCCCAACTCTTGCTGTTCCAAACAAGGTAGAGATCTTTAACGTGCATGACAACACTCACACACGGGACCTCCATTTCACCTCTCATCCGAACAAGGACGTATTTTTGTGTAAAATGCTCGCCTAATATTTTTCAAGCGGACCGAGTCGGTATTGGAACCCGGAACCTTCGGCATAGCAGTCACACGCATATCAACTACGCCACGAAGTCACCTCTGTAAATTTTACATTACATTTGATTTTCCAATGCTCCACCCGAAGGTACTACATTGGCCAGGAAGCAAGTTTTTTTTTTACCTGAAAAATTTTGAATTTTGCCAAACTCTTGCTGTTCCAAGCAAGGTAGGGATCTTTAACGTGCATGACAACACTCACACATGGGACCTCCATTTTACCTCTCATCCGAACGAGGATGTATTTTGTGAATAATGCTCGCCTAACATTTTTCAAGCGGACCGAGTCGGCGTTGGAACCCGGAACCTTTGGCATAGAAGTCACACGCGTATCAACTACGCCACGGAGTCACCGCCGTAAATTTTACATTACATTTGATTTTCCAATGCTCCACCCGAAGGTACTACATTGGCCAGGAAGCAAGTTTTTTACCTGAAAAATTTTGAATTTTGCCAAACTCTTGCTGTTCCAAGCAAGGTAGGGATCTTTAACGTGCATGACAACACTCACACATGGGACCTCCATTTTACCTCTCATCCGAACGAGGATGTATTTTGTGAATAATGCTCGCCTAACATTTTTCAAGCGGACCGAGTCGGCGTTGGAACCCGGAACCTTTGGCATAGAAGTCACACGCATATCAACTACGCCACGGAGTCACCGCCGTAAATTTTACATTACATTTGATTTTCCAATGCTCCACCCGAAGGTACTACATTGGCCAGGAAGCAAGTTTTTTTTTACCTGAAAAATGTTGAATTTTGCCCAACTCTTGCTGTTCCAAACAAGGTAGAGATCTTTAACGTGCATGACAACACTCACACACGGGACCTCCATTTCACCTCTCATCCGAACAAGGACGTATTTTTGTGTAAAATGCTCGCCTAATATTTTTCAAGCGGACCGAGTCGGTATTGGAACCCGGAACCTTCGGCATAGCAGTCACACGCATATCAACTACGCCACGAAGTCACCTCTGTAAATTTTACATTACATTTGATTTTCCAATGTTCTACCCGAAGGTATTACATTGGCCAGAAAGCGAGTTTCTTTTTAACTGAAAAATGTTGAATTTTGTCGAACTCTTGCTGTTCTAAGCTAGGTAAGGATCTTTAACGTGCATGACAACGCTCACACACGGGACCTCCATTTTATCTCTCATCCGAACAAGGGTGTATTTTTGTGAAAAATGCTCGCCTAACATTTTTCAAGCGGATCGTGTCGGGATGTGAACCCGGGACCTTGGGCAGAGTAGTCACACATACGGCACAGAGCCGCCCCCGTAAATTTTACAGCTCGAAATGCCCTATCCTAGTGGGGTATGTGTAGTGACGCATTTTGTGTATGGGCTTTACAATAGCAATGCTCTGTAAGCTGTGAGAGAGTTTAGGATACATAACTCTAACCAGACTAATAATCGCGATTACAAGGTGTAGCAGTACACCTGGCTCATCTAGAATTTCAAATTTACTATTTTCTTTCTATATTTTCGCTAAATGTTGACACTGTGTTTTTTGTTTTTCCTGAATTGGTGATAAATAGATTTTCACACTAAAGTAATTGTTAGAGAAAAATTATATTTTGTGCTCTCACCACTTATGTAATTGAGACGTGACATTCCATGAACTACACGGATACCAAAATTGTTTTTAGAAAACCAAATTATCATAAACGATTGTTTTTAAAAATGATTGCATTATTAATAAAACCTAAGAGACTAAACAAGGAAACAAATACACAAACATTAAACAATATTTATTCTTATCTAATATCGCTGTTAAAAGCAATAAACATCCACTTTAATATTTTAACAATTTAGTTTAATATTGTTTATTATATTAACTTTTTATACATGTATAAGCACATCAAGATAAGTAAAGTATTCAAAAAAATAAATTAATTATTTTATATAGTCAGTGACTTTTACAGCATATCAATGAATTTCAAATTTTCATGACTGTAATGTTAAACAGCTATTATCAACAATTAATTTTATATGTATTAGATTCCTAAACAATATCATCAATTTATCGAAAGCTTGAATAATTAAAAAAGTATTTCTTTAACCCTTCAAATTTGACTGATTTCCCTAATATTAAAAATAAAAAATATTAAATAGTTATTCTACCACTTATTTTTCTATATATTTCGGCTTGCTAGATGAGAGAGCTGAAGTCATGCTGTCCAATTTACCCTACTAACATAACTGTATTAGCTATAAAATTGATTCTCTAAGAACGTACTTGTTCTTAAATCGAGACTGGCACTCTTTACTTAATGGAACTGAAAGTTTCCGGAGGGACTCGAAAGCTTTATACTTTAAAATTATATCTCAAGTTTCATTTAGGTTCTTTTATCGATTTCACTAAACCTACCAACTGTAATTATTTTGAAAAGAGGAAGTTACCATATCATTTTCAAGTTTGTTAACTTTGGGTGAGTTTTTGTTCTTGATGTATATTTCCCAAAGTTTAAACAAGCTCTATTCTTAAATCCAAAAGTTTTACAATATGCTAACATTTTAAAACTTTGCCTATTCGAAAACTATGTAACTCAGGATGTTGCTCTGGCTAATTGCTTGGAAACCTCAAGGGTAACTTTTCCGAGATTCAGTTCAGAATAGGAGAGTGTAATGGACCTGGAAAATAATGGACAAAGCATTCTACTGAACATATAAAAAATCCAACAAGGTCGTGTCCCTTAAATTTCGCTTATTTTGCCTTCTAGCTACTTCTAACATTTAAAGCACATTCATTCCATATACCTAATAAAGGAACGTATGCTCCATGTATGCTCCATTTAAAGAACTTGGAAAACGTGCAGTCGAGAAGGAGGATCACGTTGGAGATGGTGTCCATGTAGAGAGCACTTGAGACAAAATTTTGTTGGTGATTTTCTGAGTGACAATTTTGTGATTTTGTGTATTTATTATGTTATAAAGACATTTAATTGATGAGTCAATTTGAAAAGGACTTAAATGAAAAATTTTATGCAATAATTTGATGATATCACTTGAAGGTGGAAACTTAATTTCTGTAAAAAGTAAAAGGGTTTTAGAAAATTGCAGTGCCGTTGTTAGCACGTAGATAAAAGGAGGTTTACTATGAGCTCATATTTGACCTGGGCTATAAAGTAAAGGTTGGAAATAAGTCCAGTTACTTTGTTTCAGGATTGATGTAGTATGATTTTAAATTTATTTTCTTTAAACTGAGCTCTTATTTACCACAAGTAATAAAATGTTTTTGAGCTTGAAATACATGAGGGATGTAAATTGAATTGATACGTAACGAATTGGAAATGTTAATAAATATTGATGTACTTTTGGCAGTCAGCGTTATTTTTAGTAGGTTAGGATTTTCAGGGAACGAATGAGCAGCCGTGGCGGATATCTTTGAGGAAGCTGGAGGTTTTGGCGTCCGAGTGAAAAGCATCTTCAGAAGATATTGTTATTAGATGGTATAAATTGTAAGTCTATGTGGTAGGGCTTCAATTTTAGGTAGGTGGAAAATTTTATAATTACTTTAAAAATTTTGGGGAATTTCCGAAGGTGAGCATCATAACAGTTTTGGAACCCAAGCGAGGGACTCGATTTCAAACCTACACAGCAATTTTGACAGCTCAACAGTGGGTCTCGAAGGAGAGTACACAACAATTTTGGCGCCCGTTTCGTGGGGACCCGATTCAGAGAAGTACACAACAATATATATATATATATATATATATATATATAGAGAGAGAGAGAGAGAAGAATAATCCACATTTGGAATGCAAATGAATGCTTAATATATATTAATAGTTATTAAAAGTTATTAAAAGAACGGCTACAGCCGTTCTTTTAGTGGTTTTCAATTACTAGTTCGATTTGAAATGGTAATTCAACTTTAAAATACAAAGTTGGGTTTTCATTTCATCTTAATAACTATTTATATATATATATATATATATATATATAAATAAATATATATATATATATATATATATATATATATATTAAATAAATACATATATATATATATAAATAAATACATATATATATATATATATATATATATATATATATCTATATGTATATATATAAATATATTAATTGGTATGTAGCTTACCTGGATGGAAGCCCAAAAAATTCATGTCGTCACCAAAATTTTGCACCTACCTGAAATTGAAACCCTACCACCTAGACTTGCAATTCATATCACCTTATAGCAATATCTTCTGAAGATGCTTTTTGATTCGGACGCCAAAACTTCCAGCTCATAGTAAAAACCTTCCTTTACCTATGTGCTGACTAGGGCACAGAAATTATTAAAAATCCTTTTACTTTGTACAAAAAGCCAAAATTACACCTCCATTTTATACCACCAAAATATTACATAACTAAGGTTTCATGTATTCCTTTTTTCAAGGTAAATAATCAAATAAAATGTCCTTACAATATAATAAAATACACCAAAAATCACCAAATTGTCAAAATCACCGACAAAATCACAAAAAGCAAAAGTTTTACAAAGGTAGAGTTACCTGGATTGTAGCACCACCAGCTCTCTACGTTGAAACTATCTCCAACGTAGTCGTCCCTCTAGACTGTACGTTCAAAACCTTTCTCCAGGTGGGTTCTCACCATCCGAAGCATCACGCTTCTACTTAGATTCCTCCATACAAATGCACGGTACTTCCATGTTCCGCTACACAAAGCGCCTTCAACCACAAGTAGTAAAATTGTACTTACTTTGTATTTAGCTTCAATTATTTACAGAATTTTATTTACTTCAGAGTTGATATATACTTTAGCACCCACTTGTGCTTATTAAATTTTAATGAAATCTAAACTTACTTAATTATATTTCCACTTGTAAGTAACTTGGTTGGCGATCGAAAGTACAAGAGAGAAGAGAGAACGTTTACCACCTCCTTCGGGTTTATATAGCCTCCAAAACTACCTCCATGCATCTATTCTCACCACCCCTATAATATACTTTCTCGGTAACGTTTCTAACTGTCCACAGGTTTCAGAAACTAATACAAAGCACAAACAACAAACGGTCGCTCAATTCTCACAAACACACGATTATCCTTGAGTTATTCTACGTAAAACTTCTTAACCGTCTCAGAAATCTCAGAATTTTCAATAACAAACCAGCACTTTACGAAGAACTGCTCATTAAACATTGTCAACGGCCACCGCTTTCCATGAAATTGTCCGATAACTGTCGTTTATTCTAGCCTCCAAAATACGCCCCTAATGCACGCGCATATTTGTCATTTTCCTTTAAGCTGCATTTAAAGTCTTCCATCTTTTGTCACTTTCCCTTACTTAATTTGCAACATTACTTGCGTCTTTCTCATATATTTGTCTAACCCGTATGTTATATCTAGTTGTTTTATCCCTCCTATTCATAAACTCTGTTCTACCTAACCTATCGATACTATCGTTTATCTTGCTTTTGTTCACCTAATCTAACAATCGTACTCTGTTGGTACCGCTTTACAGATTTCTTATTCCTATTACAACCAATATCTTCAGAAAACACATCGCGTCTTTGTTTCGCTCGTTTTCCTTGTCTAATAGACGTTTCAAAGTCAATGATCACTAAACATATGCTATTGTCCTTTCTTTGCTACCTCCTGTAAAATATTGTCTTTCTCATTATATTATCGATCTGCTTTTCGTACGTGCCTGTGTTTGTTGTTCAACTGTCTTCTTCCAACAAGTATAATACTTATTAACAAGTTTTATACTCGATACCTAGAACCTTCTTACAATGCTAAATCTACCTAGAAATGTTATACGTGCTCAAGCTTTGTATTTTACGCTACACAAATCAATAACTGACGCTTTGAATATGCGTTTACTAAATAATTAAACCCTCTTCAATTATCGATTTTTATGCTACAAACATAAAAGCTTTCGTATTAACACATTTATACGCTATTTTAAAGTAAATCTGAACTATCCTTTACGGACTTACGTTTCCTATATATTTATGCAACTATGCTCTACGAAATTAAGTTTCCTACCTAATTGTAATTAATATATACAGTGAATTTTACAACTACGTACAATTAACCCTAATATTTAATGAAAATTGGTAAATTATTATCCGATCTTTCTGAAAATATCTGAAACCTTGCTTGACCCTTATATACACGTTTTACCTTGCAATAACTCATAATTGGACCTTGCTAATACCTCTAATAACCTATAAAACCACACTAATAATATATATATATATATATATATATGTATATATTTGTATATATACAAATAATGTAATTTATTTTTGAAAAGAACCATTTTAAAAAATATCCAAGAACATAAACAGTAGGGTAGCTAAGCCGGTTTGGCAACAGAGATCCACAGCAAGATATGTATACGCCGATTCGAGAACAATATGAACAGCTAAGCCGCTTTGGGAAACAAAACGTGCAGCAAGATATGTATACGCCGCTTTGAGAACAAAATTGTCTTTGTGTGTAAATTTGTTGCGTCGGGGGTCGTTAGGTCTTTGGGGTGTGCGTTCGGCGGGTCGTTAGATTTTGTCGTGGGGTGGTGCGCGTGCGCTGGGGTGGAGATATTTTCTTAGGAAATTTTTAGCAGCGTTCCCGACGTTAAATATTAAATATTAAATTTTAAAAAATGTTGTGTGTGTAGAAAATGGAGTTCACGTGTTGGTTCGTATTTTTCTGGGGTAGGTTAAGCTAAAATTAAAACGCCGCGGTAAGGAATTTTTAATATTAGGCAAACGCGTGCAAGTGGTAAAGAGTGTTTTAGCTCTCCTCATAAGCTGCGTTTTGTACGAAGTAGATAATAAAATTAGGAAATATACGAAATGTTTGTATGATGGAGGTCAAATTTTTTAAACGTTTGCAGGTAAAATCTTGTAAAAAAGAAGTCGTTCACTTCTCGCGATTTCAATGTCAAGATAAAATAACAAGAATTCGCAGTCGAATATAACCTCGTGTTTTTATTGGGATTATAGATCTCTAGTAATATATATGCAAATCATGCCGACATTCGACTTTTAATATAATGTATTTAATTAACATAAGGTGTGTTGCAAAAACTTGTTAAGACAGGTATGCCGTATATTTCCTTCTTGATTAAATCACCCCAAAATAATTTATACAATTACACTGAACTTGCAGTCGGATCTAACGTATAATCTTTTAATTATGAATTTAAAATATATGCAAATTATACCACTTTTTATCACGATTTATTTGACTCTCAAATTATTTGATTTGATCTTATATCAAGGATTTCTTGTTTATGTATTAACTTTTACAACTCAAGGTGTAGCATCAAGGTTTTTACGTCACTCTCAAACTATAGAACTTAATAAAAATAGCTTTCTTAGCACCAATATCATTTAGAAAATATGTGTTTCATTAACATATACTTATTTATTAAATATTTCCTACCAAAATTTATTCAAAAAATTTAAAAGTTTTTCATTTTCATTTACATATAGGTAAAATCACCACTTTGCTATGCTCTCGGCTACCTAGTTCCGGCTAATTTTCCAAGGTCGTTGTGACGTCATAGCCTTTATAAATATAGAGCAATGTAATACTATTCTAAAATTCTAAAAAAAGTCTTTCTTACTAACCACAAATACATACAGCTTGTAGAACGCAAATGTATCTAAGTTAGTCCATCGGCACATAAAATAATCTTTTAATTCTTTCCTCTTTCTCTAATAAGATGTTCTTTGTCTAACACATCTTTGTATTGTTTGCGTATTGTCGCAGTGTTTTCCATTTAGTCAAACTTTCGCCTTTTGCATCTATTTCCTCTAATTCCAGCTGTTTTTTTTTCCACTTACAGCGTAAGGCGTGCATAATTGGGCAATTTCCTGCAGCGTCAACGGAGAGAGTTTACTGCTAATATTTACGCGTTGTCGTACAACCTCTGGGCGAATGTTAGGCGTACTTATCAACCCCGATACCGAAATGATTATTTCTTTTGGCATTGTAGAATATGGTGTAACAGATTGTGTAAAATATGTTACCTGCTTTAATGTAGCACTTGTGTAAGGTTTTTATTTTATCTTGGCTGTCTTCCTACTCTACTATCTCCAAATAATTTACAGATAAATAGTTAAAATTAAAAGCTGAAAGCACATACTTTATCAGTTTTTCCCTTTTCTCTGGTTTTTCTGACAACTTAATTTGCAAGCCCGTCAATTTTTTGTATTGCCGTTCCCCCAATACATGTACTGTAGCAGGTTATTATACACTAAACAGCAGCTATTTTGTAACTTGTCCGATAACTTACTCCACATTTTGGCAAGTGGTACCGAGTACATTGACGCCTTTAGGAAGTATAACTTACTATCTTCCAATAACGCTAAACAGTCTTTTAAGGGATTATACACCGTTCCGCACTGACATAGCTTCCAATTGTACAGTTGTATATTGTCGCTTCCAATTGCGTAATACCATGTTCTTTGGTCAAAGTAGACGTGAATGTTGCTCTTAAACGTGCATCTGGACAACGTAAAAAATCTAGTATATAATTTCCAAGTTGTTTACTAACACCAGGATTTGTTATCTGACACACAAATTTGTTGTATATCTTAATTCTTGCATTGGTTGTTAGCCATGCTAAACAATCGAATTTATATTAAAATTAAGTTTAAACGTCTCCATGCTTGACATTAAATATTTTTAAATTTTGTTATGTATAATGCCAGAATATAAATTTTAGAATAGTAATACATTGTTCTTTATTTATAAAATGCTATGACGTCACAACGACCTTGGAAAAGTAGCCGAAACTAGGTAGCCGAGAGCATAGCGAAGTGGTGATTTTACCTATATGAAGAATTTTGTTATGTTAAGTAAAAACGTACAAGTGGTAAAGAATTTTAGCTTTCCTCAAAAGCTGTACTTTGTATGAAGTAGCGAATAACTTTTAGAAGATATACGAAATGTGATATAATGGATCTAATTATAAAGTCTGCATGTAAAATCTTGTGAAAACAAGTTGTTCGTTTCTCACAATTTCAATACCAAGATAAAATAACAAGAATTCACAGTCGAATATAACCTCGTGTTTTTATTGAAATTATAGCTCTCTGGTAATATATATGCAAATCATGCCGACATTCAACTTTTAATATAATGGATTTAATTAACATAAGATGTGTTGCAAAAACAAGTTGAGACAGGTATGTCGTATATTTTGTCTTGATTACATCACCCCAAAATAATTTATACAATTACACTGAACTTGCAGTCGGATCTAACATATAATCTTAAGCTTTTATTATATTTAATTATACCCGTATGAATTTAAAATATATGCAAATTATATCACCTTTCATCGCGATTTATTTGCCTCTCAAATAAAAAATTAATTTGATCTTATATCAAGGTGTTCTTGCTTACATTTATCAATTTCAATATATTTAAATATTTAATATGTGTGTATATGTAAAAACATGAAGACAGGTCACTCGTTATTTTATTCATGATTGCATCACCTAAATAATTTATACAACCACACTAAACTCGTACCCGGATCTAAAATATAACCTTTAAATGTATGCAAATAATGTCGTTATTTAAAACGTGGTGAAGAATTTGGATGGCGATGTACTCATTCTTAAATGCGGAATGGGATTCCATAAGGTTTCTGAACGGGGGCTTTGCACCCATTAGGTGATTGAATACTTCAGAGATTTTAGGTTAAGCAAAAACATGCACGAACTGAAGAAGCTCCGAGAATTTCAAAAATTATTTTGTATTAAATATATAATGTTAAAAAGAAACACACAATATTTTAATGTTTTATTTACAAAAAATTACATTCTTTAGTTGTCTCTATCTTTTTGTAGGTGGCGGTAGCAGTCTTATTTGAATAAAATATAGATAAGACTTCCACATTAAGAAAAATGTATCTTAGTTAAATGTACGGGGATTTTATTAATTATAGTTTAGTAAAGTGCATGGTAGTTAATGACCTCGAGGTTGTGATATGTATAACAACATACCGATATATGTAAATTATATATGGCAACTGCATAACTTCAAATCATTTTAGTATAATTGTTAATTACCAAAATTCACAATTTCTACTTCCGTTAAAAACACATTAAGTAAGTGCATCTTAAAGATTTTAATAACTATAGTAAGTAAGTTTATACATACCGATAATACAATGGTAAAAATTCTTCTACAACACATTAAACAGCTTATTTATATTTGCTACCTTAAACATCACGACTGTAAATTCTTTTAAAGATTTGATATTTATAGGTAGTAACAATGTTGGTGCTATGTATATAAACGACTTTTATGAGCATAGTTTAAATTAAAATAACACCGAAATTTATGTAAATTTAATAGTTCTGGTTTATAGTTGGTTGATCTTTGGAGGATAAATTTTATGAAACTTAGGTTTAAGAAAGTAATCATTTTACAGATTAAATAAAATGTACTACTTTGATGATAAAAACCTATCCAATGCCTTTTTTTGTTTACACAACTATAACATACTTTAAAATTTAATACCTCGGTAGTGGAATATAATTTTTTAATTGTATTATTGTAACATAAAGTTTGCGTAAAAAATGCAAAATACATATCCGTTTTAAGAGGAATTTTTCAATATGATACTTACAGATTCGTTAGTAAGTTTTACAATTAAACTTATTTCGAGACATTTTTTGAAAAACATCTTACTAGTCTCAAGGAATATGTATGTATGTAGGTATAAAATATACAAATAAAAGCACTACTTAATGTAAACATTATTCTTTATTAAAATGAATAATTGGTTATATGTACAAACCAGTTTTTGAGTACAATTACATCTGTGGTTGCGCAATTGAATGACGAATGTCGTGTGGTATGCTAAAACACTTGTGTGGATTGGTGTAATACTTTAATTTATGTAAAGTACACCCTAAATCTTCTAGGTTAATAACATTTAGGTGTGGAAATTCATTGTAAATTGCCATCATCCCAAGATATACCGTGAAAGTTTCGGCTTAACCATATCTTTTGGTATTTGAAGCGAGCTGATAGACAGTTCCAAGAATATGGTGGTTTCAGCACATATGTTATTGCAACTCCATTCGATAGGGATAGTAGTAAAACAGCCATTTCTTTAAACACAAAGTTATTATGTGCAATTTTAAACTTTGAACGTCGACAACTAATGGACTATTCATTTTAGACTTCACTCACAATATTGGTTGCAGGATTGTAGCGGACCAAACGATCGTGTAGAATGAGGCAGTACGCTGTAGTGTGAGCTTTAAGCGCATCTTTCATTTGAAATTCTAATCGTACGTCAACCGCTCCCACTTTCACTATTTCGTTTTGATGGGAACAATCGATGACTACAAGTGGAGCGTGCGTTTGAAATTCATTGGGTGTTAATATCGGTTCGCTGATACCTCCGTAGTACGATTGTTGAAACTGTGCATACATTTCATATAGTATAGAATAGCGATTGGTATCGAAATCAATGTTAAGATTATCGTAAGGATACATAGATGAACCCAGATGTAATTTCATATTGGTCAACTTACAGTGGTCGAACTGACTGCGTCCCTTTTTGCGCGATGTATCGGTTTGAAAGCAGACAATAACAAAACGTGGTTTCTCCACTTGAGAAGCCGTCTTCACAGCCCACGTATGCGTGTGTGTTGTATGTAATTCTGGATATTCGTGTAGTTCCCAACTGCGAAAGCTTATGTCCATGGTGACATTGCGTTGGATATGTTTGAGTAGTTTTAAGCGCTCTGCATCTGCAACGGTTATATGTGGAATCCGCCATGATATATGTGTAATAGTAATTTTGATTGACTCTTTGTTATCAGAATTCGATATAGCTGCATCGTCAGAACTACTTCTAATAAGAATAAGCTCCTGTTTGATATTCAAAAGAATTTTCGGTAGTCCTCCGCAAATCCTAAAACCATGCGCAAGGGAATGCATACGTTGAAATGACCATTAGCATCAACGAGATCAAGCTTATCGATGGGGACCAACCGGCGTTTCTAAAGCGACGACTTTCGCTATAATCGTAGGATAGGAAATTTTTAATAGTCGTAGTTATACCTGGATTACGAACGCGGTCAATAACCTTTCCACCAAGTTCATAACGAATTTCATCAAATAAAATAAAACTCCGTTGTTGACAAAATCGGCTGTAGGCGAAACGCCACCATCTGACTTATTCATTGTACCCTCAATATAAATTACGCTGTCCCATGGTAGTGTATAGACATCTTCGTTTTCTATTGGAATCCGTATAACATCGTTTTTCTCATACGTGGTATTGGAGTACGGAGTATGCATATGTTTGTCGGCATTGACGATGGTTGTATCAAATATAGCACGTTGCGTAACATTTAAAATATTACTATCCATTTTAGCTATGTAGCACTTTGAGTCCTAATGTTTGCAGAAATTTAACGTTTTCCGGTGTTAATCGGTGCACTGGTGTCTTGTTACTGGTAAAGGTGCTGACAATGAGTCTATTAATAGGTTTTGGTGGTTTATGCTCATAGCGCAAAACCATTGTTTAAAGACGCTTTAGATAAAGTCTAATCGTGATGGTTTCCCGACGAAAAGTGATGAGATTACCGTTTTGATCAACTATTTTAACAATGATGCGATCGATGATTCGTGTATTAAGTGGCATATAGGTGACGTTCACGGGGTTTTCAATAATCTTGTACCCTGCAGCAACTGCAGGAAAAATTGATGCAAAATGTGTACAGGTTTGCTATTCCGATACGATCCGACCACAAGATTACATTCAATACATATAGAATTGATTGGAAAGACCTGTGCCGGATGGTCCGAAATAGCAGTAGTGAGAGCTGGTAGTTTACGTTTCTCAAAACCCAGCAACGAAGCAAGTGAATTTGGTTGTGTAAAATCCACTATACCTGATGCTTTGATTTCTGTATGTAAACTGTTATTATTGGCTCGAATATCAATAAGATAACGTTTGGATGAAGTGCGTTCACGGGGATCGTTCAGATTACGTCGTACGAACTTATTAATATCTGCCACTTCATAAGTTCCTTCTGGTAAAGTAAGCACGATGTCATCAATGTAAAATTTATTGTTCGCTTCCGTTACATTGGGAATTGAAAATATGTATCAAAGTTTGTAAGACCAATAACGTATTCATGGTCATCATCGAGAACAATTGGTGGGTTGATGATTGCGGTGAGCGTAGATTCAGTTCCAGTTAAAGTAAATGTGTACATGTTCGGTGGTTGACGATAAACTAACAACTAGTCGTATTCGTAGTTGGGATGGGGTATTAAAAGCAAATTCCTGAAACACTTGCAATATATGGTTTTTAATTAAACACTTTTATACAAAACAGTTAAAAATACACTAAAATCAAATAATATATAACGTTGTTAGAAACTTAATGGAGGACTATTTTGCAGTAAAATTTCAAAACGAAGTGTCCACAGGTAACAGTGTTAAGCGGTTGAAATTGTTCATAATTATAATAGAGAGTGCATGGTCCTGATGAGGTTAAGTATTTGACAAGTTCCCTCGGAGGTCGTAGATTACCAATGCTATCATAATAGACTGCTCTTGAACCATCTTTTTTGTACGCGGTCCAATGAGTTCCCACACCACGTGTAGTATCATGATTAAGAATACCACATTCTCGCCAACGAATTGTGTTTGGAAGTGAATTGCGCATGAATATTCCACGAAAGTGGGATATTGGTAAACGTTTTATGTATTTGTTCAAGTCAACATTGGTCAACGCTCGCATAGGTAGGTTTAACGAATGCGTTGAGTTTTTTTTCGTTGTCTTTGTTTACGCAAACCTTGCCCGTGTGTAAGAAAAGGCTTTAGGTACAGTCCATGTCCACGGCGATAAGGTTTCAAATAGAGACCCTTTCCAAGTGTCACTGCTTCTTGTGCCATATTATGTCGTTTCGCTTCATCTAATTGTTGTTGTCCAAGTTTAGCATCGTTGACAGCTTTTGCAATCCCAGCTGCTCCACCCGACAACGCTCCAATTGCGGAAAGGGCTGCAAAATAGGTATCAAAGGTAGGAAACCACCAGTTTTGGGTACAGGGATTACACGTGGGATGCCACGAATTTCATCCGTTATATCTTTAATCGGTGCCACTGCAAGTTTAGCAGTTTTAATAAGATCGGTCGGACGAACGTTTTAATGCGTTCCCAAATGGTGCGAATTAAACGTTTGAATGGTATACCACTTCCTGTACGTAGACGCTGACCACGTCGTTTGCCTTTACACCTTATCGTTTTCTTGCGACAACCCATACCAAATTTAACTTTGGCATTCATTGCAGAACCAACAGCAAACGCAGCAAGTTTTTCACCTAACGAAGCGTCGGATGCAGTACGACGTTTTGTGCTGTTTCGGCAAGACGTCGATCAGCTTGGTGTCGGGTTGTTAAGTCTGTAGAAAGATCGTAGGCGATGTCGTGTAGTTTGCAGGCTTCGTCTAAGGGATTACGACCTATATCACCACGCTCGAGGCGTTTCTGAAGCTTAGTACCCGGTCCACAGAAGCGATAGCCTGGTAAATGTAATTCTACCGGTAAACGATTGATAGCACTATTGAGTAACCCGTAGCCACGATAGGATTTCATTAATCTTGTCAGTCGAAAGGTTTAAAGGAGACTGGTCATGCGTGTAGAATTACTCGCTTAAATGCTTACCATACTGCAATTACGTTTTAGTATATGGATAGAATGCGTCTGGTAAAGCAACAATTGGCGTTGCCAATTACGGACCACAACTGCAGCAACAACACTAACGTGCAAAAGCATGGATTACTATTACCATCAACAATACGGTGTATCATTACAGGTCCATCCAATTGTGGTAAAACTAATGTAGTCATCGGTCTCTTGAAACATCCGAATGGTGTACGCTTTGAAAACGTTTATCTCTACTCAAAATCCTTGTATCAACCAAAGTATCAGTACCTAGAGAGGTTATTACAACCAATAAAAGAAATAGGATATTTTGCGTTTAACAAATGGGATGCAATTGTTACTCCAGCGGATGCAAAACCTAATTCGATATTTATTTTCGATGACGTGTCGTGCGATAAACAAAATGTAATGCGAGAATATTTTTCTTTGGGTCGACATAAGGCCATTGATTGTTTTACCTATGTCAGACCTATTCCAAAATACCTAAACAATTGATTAGAGACAATGCTAATGTCCTAGTGCTATTCAAACAAGACGAACTCAATTTAAAACACGTATACGCTGACCATGTAAACACGGATATGTCGTTTAACCGGTTTAAAGAATTGTGCGGCGTATGCTGGCTAGATCGGTATGGGTTCCTGGTGATCAATAAAGATGGCGATTTGCAGAGCGGTCGCTACCGAAAAGGTTTTGACACTTATATATACTTATAAAGCACATAAATAGCATATCACTTCCTACCCGTTTCTAGACGATGGCAGACGACGTGGAAACCAAACGAGAACTCATAAAAGTACGAAAGGCAGTCAAGAGGAAATTACAAGCGCTAAAAGCAGGTGTGGTTGAAAAGGAGCTTGCACTAAGTAAAGCCTATGCACCTATTACAAAACGTTTACAAACAATTCAGACCGGTCTGCTGAAAGATATTAAACAGGAGTCCAAGATCGAAAGCCAGCACTGGTCACCACCACAACATGACGTACAATCTACTCCTAAAAGACGCCCTAAATTTCTCGATCAGGTGCGCAGTTCCACACCAATCGCCGCACCACCAATAGAGGAGGCATGGGAACACAATCCTCATAGCCCAGTCCAGTATGTGGAGTCCACCTTCGAAGAATCGGAGAGTAGCGGCAACATTCCAGAGACCCATACAGAGTACGAACGGTACCTAAACAGCGAAGAACATCAGGCCTACTTACAACGATTCTTACCATCGGTAAGATACTATGTCGATAATCTGTTTTCCAACTTTACTGGTAATTATAACAATGACACGGAGCACTTGCGCAGGGATAAAGTACGTTTTAATCCGGAGACAGGAAAATTAATGATTGGTGATTCGGACATTATCTTCGGGATTGGTGAAAAGGTGTGTAGAACGATTTTGCTACAACGGTAGCAAAGGGTTGTACGAGCAACTGTTCCTTCTCAATCCTTTGGGTAAATTCTCACTTAAAGAAATTAACGATTATGCGGACATTAAAAAGAAGTAATGCAATGTATAGCTTACGACAGCAAACTATAAACCCGAGTGGTCGTGGTCTGCTCATGGATTATAACGAGAAGCCACTAGAGTATGTATACTTTGATGATCCCAACGAACTGTGCGAACGGCTCAAGCTTCTGGTCGCCTCGCAAGATGCAGGTAACACCGGTCACACCAACGAAATTACATCGATTATGGAAGAATTACGCGAATTGCGTATAATAGCGTAGATTGTGCGACTTGTTATTCATTATCACGATGGTTATCGACAAGTTTGGACATGCGTCTGACTGTGCTTCATATATTTCTTATGATGATTACTACGATTTTGACAACATGAGATTAGCGCGCGTCGCTACACCACAAGAAGATGATGATGCAGTCACGAAAGCGTACTTAGAATCGCGGTTAGCAATGCTACACCGGCAAGAGGGCGAACCAACGCTTGGAAGTGGTTCCACTATTCAGCAGTATATAGACACGCTTGTGAAGGAGACAACAAACAGTATGATAACACAATTCTCGCGCGAGTATGTTACAAGATCAGACTTTAACCATTTTGAAGAGATGATGAGAAACCTTGTTCCAGCCACTGTGAACGCTAATGTTGCACAAATCGTAACCAAACGGATAGATGATTCTATGAATAGCATATATAAGACATTAGACGCTGCTATTCAACAAGTGAAAGCACAATTTAGAATAGACATTGCACGAATTCAAGCAGATATTCAACAGTTGCAAGAGAAACTTAAAAACGCACGCATATAACCGTCAACCATACAGACACACACAGTAACATATTAGCAATATGTTTGTAAAGGAGCAAATCGTCCACGAGTTACATAAGCCTGCTCGCATTAACTTTCCTAGAAGACATGTAATCACAAAAGGATTAAACGAGCTGTTTCAAGCCGATTTGGTGGAAATGATCCCATATGCAAAGATGAATAAAGGATTTAGATACATTCTAGTTGTTATCGATGTATTTTCTAAATACTTATGGGCCGTACCGGTTAAGCGCAAGACGGGTAAGGCTGTTTCAAACGCTTTTCAATCAATTTTCAACAAAGACCATCGCATTCCACGGTACATTCAAACGGATTTGGGAAAAGAATTTTATAATTCAACATTTAAGGCTTTAATGGAAAAATATGAGATTATACATTATAGTGTGTACAGCAATAAAAAGCTTGCGTAGTAGAACGCGTCAATCGTACCTTAAAGTCAAAATGTGGAAACAATTCAGTTTGAATGGTTCGTATCGATGGCTGAATATACTATCCTCACTCGTGACTGCATATAACAACACCAAACATCGAACAATCGGCATGCGACCTGTAGATGTGTCAAAACGCAATGAACGCAAACTTTTCAATACAGTGTACAGTACGATCAAAACAGTTAACTTAAAGAGTAAAAAATTTTCAGTTGGGGATCATGTTCGCATTAGTAAACATAGAGGTCAATTTACCAAGGGATACACACCAAATTGGTCTAACGAAATTTTTACGGTGTACAAAGTGCATTTGACTAATCCTTTAACATACCTATTGCGCGATAGTCGAGGACAACCAATATTAGGCGGCTTCTATGCAGAAGAACTTCAACGAACACACTATCCGGATGTATATTTAGTGGAAAAAGTATTGAAGAGAGTTAAAATCAAGTATATGTGAAATGGTTAAATTTAGATTCTAGCCATAATAGTTGGATATCCAAAATCATATTTTGTAGATTTGCTGTTACGTGTTTGTTTACCATCATATGTCATTCATCAATAAAAATTTTTACTGTTATATGATTTATTATAGCGACACACACACACGCACACAAATTACATCTATGTACTACTAATTACTACACTAGTTCTACGTCAAGAAAGTTGTTTATAATTCCTCATGCCCGAAGCGCAAAACGTTGATGTAGGTTGATTTTCGCTGTTTTGGTTGAACTTGAGTATTTCAATGTCCGTGAATATGTGCAAATAACAAGCAGGTAAAACACACTACCTTCTCAGCTAACAATTTCTCCCGTACTTGACCAACACTCGAGGTATATATATTTATTGTAAAAGTATGCTACACGTACAATAACATCCTCCATTATATCTAATAAGTGCTATCTATAGCGCATTAGCTAAGACTACCAAGATGAT
Source organism: Platerodrilus igneus (assembly GCA_036346225.1). Taxonomy (NCBI): domain Eukaryota; kingdom Metazoa; phylum Arthropoda; class Insecta; order Coleoptera; family Lycidae; genus Platerodrilus; species Platerodrilus igneus. Next base: position 3,706,508 of record JARFIW010000884.1, on the reverse strand, counting down.
ATGATTTACATACAAAAAATAGTACTAAACTAAAACAATAACTTTAATAGCATATACACTTTTTTATAATCATCTATACTATTTGATGGCCATTTTCCCGAATCCGGACCACACGTCCATCCTGGTTGCTGTTTTGAACCCTCCATTGCCAAATTCTTGAGGAGCCAGTTATACGTTGTTCTATGAGAGCCAATTACATTAGGTTGGTATTTATAATTTACCTTATACTTTAAAATTAACTTCAATAGTTTTTCTAATACCATAGGTTGTGCAAAATATACAACATCTACAATCATTTCGTCAATCGCTGTAACCAGTGATTTATAGTTGCATTTTATATTCACGATAGGATATGCCTTCGTACTCAATACAGCTCGGTTGGTTAGTAATTCTTCAAGGAAATATACATCGCTCAAACTATAATTACTATCTATTGCGTCTAGTACACCGCGCACCTGATGACATTTTAACTCTGTTTTGCCATTGCAAGCATCAATGAAGTTTGATACAAATTGATCGCACCTACTCTGTTGATTAAACAGCATGTCCATTACATCAATGGATGTATCATTGGTCAGCGTTAGCCATTTGAAGGCTTTAAAGGAACATGAACACCTACTCTGAACAGTATTCGTTTGATTTTGTCCACATCATTCACTACTATGGCATGTTTCAGATGTTGGTGTAAAATGCGTTGTTCACTCGAACAAATCGTACAGTACATTGTCCATGTTAACTTGAAAACTTCGCACCACTATCGTCACTATCGTTGTTGTTCCACTCACTGCGAGAACTATCCAAGTACCTAGCTTTTATGGCACATTCATCAAAATAGGTGATGCTAAAGTGTTGTGATACTGAGCATCACCTAGTTATTTGTCTGATAAACCCCCCACTAGTTTTTGTAACAGCATCAACAAATCAACAACCTCGAGATGATCTCTGGCAAGGCGACTCTTAAATTTGAGCAATATATTTAAGGAAAATCCAATTAGAGGTGTGTGTTGGTGGTGATAGATTGTTATTCAAATTATCTATGGGAATATCCTTCACTTTTAACGAAGGATGCATGCCCGGTAAATTGCAAATTAACCAAAAGAGCATAACGTTAATCATTACTCTACATACAGCACAAAAAGCTGTCATAGCCATGCGAGAAATATGTTGCCTGATAAATACTCCCTGTATGATTGTTGTGGTTTTGACAATTTTGACAACGATCCTAGGTCATGGATCGAAACGTAAAGAAAGATGATTTTAAAAACTATGAGTGGTTTAATTCCCAACGAAGATTAAGGAAAAGGTTGCCTGATGTCGCTAAATCTATATATATACCAATGTTTAATACCTTGAAAGTAATAGGAAAATAAAATTTAAAGTTGTCAACCATGTTCGGGTGGGAATGTTGATTCGGTCATTGATACCTACTGCAAGTTAAAACAAGTCGTATACAATGATGAAAAGTTTTTGAAACTAACTAAATGTAATCTTGAATACATCCTTTTAAAAGCGATATAGTTCAGATTCTGCTACGATTCTTCAACAGACGGCGATAACAATAAAAACTCTGTTTAAATTAATTTTTAATAACGACTTAACATTGCGTAATTCTATTAAAATGATTTGAAATATAACGGTATTATTTTTATTGTTTAGCATCAATTTAATAACATTTGTTGATATAAGATGAAAATTGTGAATTTTGGTAATTGACAATTATGCTAAAATGTTTTGAAGTTACGTAGTTGCCATATGTTCCATTTAACAGAATTAAAACTCAGACATATTATAGACATCTTTGCAATTATTTACCATATGTGTATATATTTCTCCTGACAATAATTATTAATTTAAGAATAACTTATTAAATTAAAGTAGGTTATTTATAAGCACTAAATTCTACAATAATTGAAACGAGTTTGAAAATAAAATGTATTGACAATATAGCTATACTTGTAATTTATTCTGCCAGGATCAACAAAATATAATGCAAAATAGTTGTTTTAGGTATAAACCAGAACCATATAATTTACATATAGCAATATGTTGTTATAATTATACTATAAATAGCACAATCGCCGAGGTCATTAACTACCATGCATTTTACTGAACGCGGTTGTTAAAGGGCGTTATATGAACGTTTTTGCAAAGAAATAAGTAATATTTATCTCAGTTTGCGAGATGTTGAAACGTTTAGATCTGTAAGTTATGCATATCTTTTAGAAAACATATTTACTTTTATGGACAAATTTTGCTTTACATTCCTTAACTTTAATAATTTCACTAATCATGTTTACAGAGTCTTTTAAATAATAATATCCTTTGAACATACTATCATCTGGAATACAAATTTTGTTATACCTATATCTAGTACTAATAATAATTAGTGTCTCTAGCACTGTAAAATTTAACTAGAATAAATAATTCACAATCTTTTATAGCGTTTAATTAAATCGGTCTTTGAACAACAAAAGAGGTATTTTGCACATTGCAAATTATTATTACCATGCTTGCAGCAATAAATATTACATAATAAATTGTTGGTTATTCACCTAACAATAAAATTTTACACTAAGAAGATATAATTGGTGTATGCTGGGTTGCCTGCCTTAGATATGCATATATTTTTAGAATTCAATTAAATTTAAGTAAACTTAGGTATATGTGTGAAAGTTACTTTACATTTCAGTATTCAGCTGTATTGTAAATAGTTACTGATATTATATTGAAAAACGACACCCAGTATTGCCAGCTGTGTAAAAATGTTTTGTTTCGGCAGTGAATCAATCAAACTGTATGAAAATATATGAACTCATTAGCATGTAATTAAAATATGCCGGTAAGTAAAACTAATATAAATAAAACATTCAAATTTTGTGTGTTTCTTTTAACATTATATATTTAATACAAAAACATTTTTTAAAAATTTCGGAGATTCTTCAGCACGTGCACGTTTTTGCTTAACCTAAAATCTCCGAAGTATTCAATCACCTAATGCGTGCAAAGCCTCCGTTCAGAACACCTTATGTAGTACCATTCCGCATTTGAGAATGATTACATCACTATCCAAATTCTTCACCGTTTTAAATAACGACATGATTTGCATACATTTAAGGTTAAATTATAGATCCGGGTACGAGTTCAGTGTAGTTGTATAAATTTTTGGGTGGTACAATCATGAACAAAATAACGAGTGACCTGTCTTAACATGTTTTTGCACACACACCAATATTTTAAATTAAAACCATTATAAAATACGAGTCGAATAATTTCTCCTATTTTTTAATATTTAATACAAAAATAATGGGGTAGAGCCTCGTTTAGGACACGTTTAGAAGCTCCTTCCCCACCATTCATCATTTTGAGAGTGATTATGTCATCCACCATATTTCCTATTTTTGCTTAACCTAAAAATCTCTCTTTAATTAACTAAAGCAACGAGAATAAAAACAAAGACGAAGCTCTAAAATCACCGCTAAATTCTTCACTACATGCACGTTTTTGCATAACCTATAAATTTTTATCACGTTTGTAAAATTAAACGAGTTATATATATACAATGTCTAATAGGTCATCTACATACAATCACCAAACCGCTAAAAGTAAAAGAATTTATATTGCCTCATAAATTAAATGTATAATTACATTTAAATATTTAAATATATTCAAATTGCTAAAATGTAAGCAAGAAATCCTTGATATAAGATCAAATTAATTTTTTATTTGAGAGTCAAATAAATCGTGATGAAAGGTGGTATAATTTGCATACCAAGAAGGAAATAGTTTTAACATGTTTTTGCAAACACACACCTTATGTTAATTAAATACATTATATTGAAAGTTGAAAGTCGGCATCATTTGCATATATATTACCAGAGATTTATAATTCCAAACACGTTGTTATATTCGACTGCATGCAAATTCTTAGTATTTTATCGTGACATTGAAATTGCGAGAAGTGAACGACTTCTTTTTTACAAGATTTTACCTGCAAACGTTTAAAATTTGACCTCCATCATACAAACATTTCGTATATTTTCTTAATTTTATTTGCTACTTCGTACAAAACGCAGCTTATGAGGAGAGCTAAAACACTCTTTACCACTTGAACGCGTTTGCCTAATATTAAAAAATTCTTCACCGCGGCGTTTTAATTTTTAGCTTAACCTACCCCAGAAAAATACGAACCAACACGTGAACTCCATTTTCTACACACACACAACATTTTTTTAAAATTTAATATTTAATATTTAACGTCGGGAACGCTGCTAAAAAATTTCCTAAGAAAATATCTTCACCCCAGCGCACGCGCACCACCCCACGACAAAAATCTAACGACCCCGCCGAACGCACACCCCAAAGACCTAACGACCCCCGACGCAACAAATTTACACACAAAGACAATTTTGTTCTCAAAGCGGCGTATACATATCTTGCTGCACGTTTTGTTTCCCAAAGCGGCTTAGCTGTTCATATTGTTCTCGAATCGGCGTATACATATCTTGCTGTGGATCTCTGTTGCCAAACCGGCTTAGCTACCCTACTATAAACGATAAAAACAAAAATAAACAAGAACCAGCAATACAACAAAATGACAAGATGTCGAATGATAAATGTTTGGATTTGCAAGAGAAACTGGTGGCAACGCCGTACAAAACTACCAACCTCTATTATCTTAAATGACAATATTCATCAAGCATAATTCGAGGTATTCATTTGCATACAGTTACCCACACTTCATTACTACGTTTGACGTCACCCTATAGCTATTTTGAATGGACTATACTACCTACTATTTTGTGTTACATCCACTCGGAAACTTTAGGGCACATGAAAACTGCAAAAAGTTTTTCGCAAAACCCTGTGCAAATTCGAAATTATTTTTCCCGGTCTAAATTAATACTAGTAAGTACACGCGGGTCATTTAATAGACAGCGCCGGTTAACCTTGCTAATTTCGTTACCACGTTGCAAACTTTTTTTGGAAACACTTACAGTTAAGTATTGGTTTGTAGATATAAACCTATTTTGTCTATTAAATATTGTAAAACCTTTTGATTTACTACCGTATTAAGTCTACCATACGTTCTCTATTTATTAACGGCTTTGTTTTCTTTCTTCCTCTCCTTCTCTTACCTTGGTGATTGATTACGGCCTTATTGCTTTGCGAAGTCTGTTTTTATCCTACGGTGTATCGTTGGTGTCTACCGAACTCTTATTTCTTGCGTGTTCTGTTTACACCACTCTACGCAAACAGCTAACCGTAACCTGGGCAATTTCTAATCAACCGACCGATGGTCCATCACTCAATCCTAATCATGTCCCTTTAATGTCTATAATTTGTCCTATTATTGTTTTCGACACCGCACTTTTGGTACGTTCTCCCAGTAGAATGCACTTCAAATTAAACATAAATATCAGTTCCTTCACTTAAAATTATTGATCCTACTGTTTGTAAAATCAAAACCAACTCCAAAGAAAGACACATAACCGTTCTCAACACAAAATGCAGAAATATTCCATCGTCATCAGTAGGTCTTTAGTCCTGGAACTGGTTAGACGCGTACTATCATTGTTTCCTATTCTGAACTAACCTACAGATTTCCCTGAAATTTGCACAGTCTGCATCTATCACTATCTGATCTAGGTCAACATCTACCTCTTTTTTCCTATCTCTGCTTGTAATATATCCCATACTATTCCCCAAAAATCCCTTAGAACGTATTCTGCCCTTCTATTTCTCTTATCTTTTTCCCCAGATATCCTTGTTTCCCTACTTTTTCTATAACATATTTGTTATTATCTTTGTCTGTCCATGCTATCGTCCTCATACATCTGAAGCACAGCATTTCAAAAGACTGCTACCGTTTTTCTGTCTGCGTTTCAGACTGCCCGTATTTCATAGGCATACTGTGCTGTGCTCCACACATATGATGTCAACAATTTTCTTCTTGTTCTATGTTTGTTGTCTTTCCTCATAGGCGCTGTTCTTTCTTGTTAGATGCCGTTCGGTCATCTTCTATTGTTTTACAATTATATACCCTATTTCTTCGACCTTCAGTGGTTGCGAAGGTAGGTAAGCAGCCTGTGGCTGCCAAGTTCCCCCAACACTTAACCATTTACCGATTTAATATATTTTCCAATATATCTTTTCGCACAGTCAACATTAGTTGCAGATATTTCGCAACCAACAACTAGTTGTTTATACTAACCATCAGATTTATCTGCGCTTATTTTTTCGTCATTAGATTTTCCGTCTCAAAACTGGTTGGACACGTACCTGCACTTATTTATATTCTGAGCTAGCCTACATAGTTCCCTGAAATTCACACACAGCATGTGTATACAGCTCCTTCCCCTTCTATTGTTTTCTATTTCACCGAGATTCGGTGAAGGGGGTTAAGCAACCTGTGGCTACCAAGATCCGCCAACACTTAGACATTTGCCGAAATAATCTTTTTCCAGTAAATCCTTTCGCACACTTAACATCATTCGAGAATATTGCCCAACCAATTCTTGTAGTTACTTATAATAATCATCATGTTTAAGCACAGTTATTTTTTTGTCATTAGTTTATCCATCTTGGGATTGGTTAGATGCGTACCTCCATTGATTTCTATTCTGGGCTAGCCTACACATTTCTCAATTCCTGCAGCCTACATCTTTTACTATTTGTGTGCAGTAGTCTAACTTAGGTCTGCCTCTTCTTCTCTTTTTTCCTATCCCTGCTTCTAATATATTCCGCACTATTCCCTCATGCCGTAGTATGTGGCCTATCATCGTATCTCCTATTTTTTACCGTTTTCCACATATTTCTTTCTTCCCTTACCATTTTTAGTACCTCTTCGTTCTTAACTTTGTCTGTTCATGATATCTTCATCAATCGTCTGTAGCACCACAATTCAAAGACTTCTACCTTTTTCTTGTCCGCTTCTCCTACTGTCCAGGCTTTACAGCCGTACAGTGTTGTGCTCCACACATATGTTTTAAGCAATCTTTTCCTTGGTTCTATGTTTGTTGTCTTTGAACACAGTAGTTGCTTTTTCTTGTTAAATATAGCACGTCCTTGTGTTAATCTTTATTTTATATCTTTTGTGCTTTTCCCATCTTGCGTTATTTGGCTTCCTAGGTAGCAGAAATCCTTAACCTCTTGTAAGTTCGTGTTACATAATTCTATTCTTGTTTTTGATTTATTTTCCCCTCCTTTGCATTCTAGTTTTAGTTTTGTTAATTTTCATACCGTATCTCTCTGTTAGAAGCGTTTCCATTTCATTAACAGCATCTTCTAACTCTTCCTTGCTAGACGCTACTACCGCTATATCATCTTATTGCTTGATGGAGCTTGTTCAAAGTTTCTTTATACAGGTTTGCGTTGATATGCACCCGAGGTTCTGTAAATTCTATCAACAAGGGTCCTTCATGGTCGAAAAAAATGTCAACATGACCTTACCGGCAGAAGGTTGAACTTTAAACTTCTTTGGTGGCGGAGAATTTGCGTGTTTCCATTGCATCGATGACAGCTTACTGGATGGTTCAAAATAATGACACCAAGATTCGTCGCCAGCAATTATTAACGAGAGACAATCGTTACCATTTTGTCTGTATTCCGTGAGGTGTTGCAAAGATAAGCCCATTCGCAAGCTTTTTTGGTGCTCTGACAAAAGGCTGTAGCCTAGTTTTTGTACGATGCTATGAACACCAACATTTTCTGAAATTATTCTGATTGAAACTCGACTATTTTCTCTAATCAGGCTTTCCACACATGCCATATTCCTGTCTGTTGATGCAGTACACATTGTACCTGGTCGCGGCTAATCATTCGTCCCTTCGCGCACATTCTTAAATTTTCAACACCATTCCTTGACAGTTGGATACGCAAAACATGCGTTTTCATACACTGCTTGCATTCGTGTATGAATTTCCAATGGTTGCAAACCTTCAGTACACAGAAATTGAATGACCGCAAGCTGATCACATTTGGACGGATTGTTAACAACAAACGTCATTTCAAAGTCACAATACTTAAAATCGCAGTCAAATATATACGAGAGAAACTGACCAGTGGGAAATTTACAAACACCACTAACTTTGCAAAATGTCAGTTGAGTGATCACAATTGTTTCCAAGACAAACCTGACCAAAGATGAGTTTCAATTGAACAAGCGTCGTATTTTTTTACAAATTCTTAATGAAATTTCTTGAATTTATTCAATTAACTTAAATTGGAAAAGATTCAAGTTAAGCTTAAACTAACTACCTTCAAAGTTGCATATATGTCTTTTAAGTCTTGAATTTAATTCACCGTTGAGTTTGCAATTTAATATCATAGCTGACTACAAAACTTAGTACAAGAATAATCAATTTATAAACAAATTTTCCGTGTTTCCCTAAATTTCAGTTCTGCCAGTTAAATAATTAGCCCTTACCAACCACAAAGACGTTGTATCTTTACACTTTATTTTGGAAGCATGAGTTGGAAAATTAGGAACCTTATTAAATCGCCGGATGTGCCCTCCCTTAATAGCTAAACAAACTAATACGTATTTTTAAGTCATCGAACCCATTTATTAGTATTTTTTCTTAATCTTCTTTGGGAAATAAACCACTCATAGTTTTTAAAATCATTTTTATTTACGTTTCGATCCATGACCTAGGACGTTGTCAAAATAATAAAAACTTCAAGTTTGACATTTATGACATAAATTGAAGGCGACTTTGATTTATTGATGTTTGAGTACATTAGGTGAAGTTTAAAAGAACTGATTGCCTTCAATTTGTGTTGCGGCCTGGGACCGACTTTTTAGGTAGCCAATTCGCTTAACGTGTAATCATTTGATTAATTTTTATTGGTACTTTCAAATTAATTTTGAAATTACCAATAAAAATTAATCAGCTGATTTTACGTCAAGCGTATTGGCTACCTAAAAAGTCGGTCGCAGGCCGCAACACAAATTGAAGGCAATCATTCTTTTACACTTCATCTAATGTACTCAAACCAAATAAATCGAACATCAATAAATCAAAGTCACCTTCAATTTGTGTTATAAATGTCAAACTTGAAGTTTTTATTATTTTGACAACGATCCTAGGTCATGGATCGAAACGTAAATAAAGGTGATTTTAAAAACTATAAGTGGTTTACTTCCCAAAGAAGATTAAGAAAATGCTAAACAAACCACAACAAACATACAGGGACCATTTATTAGTACACTAGCTGCAGAAGTTGGTTTCACTATTAAAATTTTTTGTGTTTCGTTTTTGTTCCAATTCATTTGGATCGCATTCCTGTGTGGATGTGGATAAAATTAAACAGGCTGAATTTTTGAAAATGCCTTCTATGCAACCACAATACTGCTTTTCACAGAAAAAAAAATTATTAAAAAGTAATAAAGGAACAATATTTTGGCTGCGATTTTCATTCACATATACCCAGAAATACGATACAAAAAAATTAGAACAAAAACAAATTTAAAAAATCTACGTAACTACTTTTATAAAACTATGGTCACACCAATTAAAGATACGATCAAATACGTCATTGTTGTTAAAACTTTGAGGGAAAAATCGACAGAATTGTACTTTTTGATATTCCTTTATTTTAAATGCATACAATCAAGATCTTCAGTACGATGCTAAGACTGGGTTTTGTATACTAATATTTAAGCGTTGCGCTAATCTAACGGAAGTTAAAGGTTTTCCTTTGATAGCGTTTTTCGCTTCCCATAGAGAAGGCATACATGCACCTTATGCGTGCTGCAGGGATTCGCTATGATACACGTATACTTCTTGGGGGAACATCCCTAAAGTGCAATGTCACAAACAAGAATGGGCGAAATTATAGAAATTAAAGGAAAGTAGAAAGGGACTGAATGATATAGAAGCAATGTTTGTAGCAAAAAAAGAAAAAAAATATATTGGCAAGATTAACCTGCACTGTTAACTAATTGGTCCACGTGCACCAACATTAATTTAGTACTGGAAAGGTAATTTCAAATTTGCGTACGAACTTCGCAAAGCGCTTCCCGCAGTCTTGACGCTCTCCCAAGCTAACGGCTGAATGTTACACAAAATAGTGGAAAGTTTAGGAAGAAGGTAACGCCTAGAGCGCGGCCAAATTTGCTGTGAACTATTTATCAATTAATAATATATGCAAACACAAACTAAAGGATAATGACGGTCATTAAACTTCTCCTCTTTGTTATAATAAAGGGATAAAAATTGCTAGTATGATATCTGTATTATTACGGATTATCTCCTTTAGTTGAACAACAACTAATGTTTAAAACAGGACATTTCGTCCTTGTATTTACGGTGCAGTAAACCAGGAACAACATACAAGTAACAAGAATAAATATCAATAAGCGTGTCCTACGACAATAATCATAAGGGTAAGAAAAGAACACAGCTGCCTATATGGGGGCCGTGCAAAACCAAAATAGGGTTAACTGACTTAATTAGAGAATTTAGTAAAATAAGTCCTTTTTAGGTTCCGTACCTTATAAGGTATAACGGAACCTTTATAAGATCACTTTCGTGTCCGTTCGTCCGTCTGTCACAGAAGTTTTTCTCAAAAACTATGTAACGTGGAGGTGGAGGTGGAGGTGGGGTGGAGGTGGAGGTGGAGGTGGAGGTGGAGGGGGAAGTGTAAGTGGAGGTGGAGGTGGAGGTGGAGGTGGAGGTGGAGGTGGAGGTGGAGGTGGAGGTGGAGGTGGAGGTGGAGGTGGAGGTGGAGGTGGAGGTGGTGGTGGAGGTGGAGGTGGATGTGGAGGTGGCGGTGGAGGTAGGGGTGGATTTGGAGATGGAGGTAGAGGTGGAGGTTGATATGGTTGGTATGAGCAGTGGTGGAAGTGGGGAAGCAAAGAGCTTGCCCTGCGCCTCAATCACCCCAATTCCTCTACAGAAATTTTACCCACATCATTCATTCAGTATTAAGACAAAATTTCAGATAAGAAAGACTTCTTTATTTTATTGAAGAATTGCATTAGTTTTCAATATAAAGTACTACAAGGAAGAAGTTATGTACTAGCTCGTTATCATAAAGTAGCAATTTTATTATATATTTTAAATAATTATGTAACAACAAAAGCTGAAAGAACTAAAGTGACAAACCTTTCAAAATTCTAGGGAAAAATTTAAATATGCGTTAGGTTATTGATATTATTATTTCTTAGTAATATTATTAATTGTGGTCAAGAAAAATTGAAAATGCACCCTAGAATTATTTTTAGAATAAATTCTTGCAAGAAAAATTAAGATAAGATAATTTCTTTGAATCTGTAAAGTAAGTTTTTTTATTCCACATGATGTAAACACATTGATGTCATGGGAGTAAAAATTTTCTTTAATTCATTATAAACTAGATTGAGTTATGACTTGAGTCCTTAGCTTTTGGTTTATTGTGTAAAGGGTAATTGGTTAATATCTGCTAAGACTTACGAACTAAGAACTCTTAGACTCCATTTACTTTTGCCAAAAACCAAGCGATGAAATTAGTTGTCCTGTAAACAAATAATGTTTAATATTTTTAGTAGCCCATTGTCAGGGTGTATTAACTCTTTTTGTTATCTTAAATTACTTTCCTCGTAATTAATTAGCAACTACAGCGAGTAAGTAAATTTTATAAATTTGGGCTAGTGCAAGATATAGAATATTCAGTCAAAATAGTGAACAAATTTTGAGTTATTAGGGTAATATAATTTAAATTAAAGCAAACTAGTAGTTCAATGGTAAAACAGTAAAACGAAAAGTTAAAATAATCGTAGTTAAGGGTAATATTCAGGGCGAAATATATAATTTCTTAATAGTTTTGAATTATAAGTTGTCCGATTAGGAATGGCAGTCCCATTAAACGACGACAAGCAAACGAAGACTTTTTGGTTGCTTATTATCTTGTTCTTTTTGTTAAATAAGTCTACGAGAGATTAAGACCAGGATAGCTTTAGAATGTGTGTTATAACCTCGCGTCGCGTTCAGAGCCACTACCACACTGATACTATCCACCTTTACATTATTGCACAACAAAGATATTATGACATAATTGCGTGTCAAATTGTATCACGTACCAAATACGTTTACAATGATACAAGTTGCACCTTAAAAAGATAAAAAGTACTCACTTTAAAATGTGGAACACTTCACGATTTTGCGGGTCATCTTTGCGCAGGGGCCATGCTAATCTCAGGGTATCTCGTCTGGGTGTTGTTTGGTGTGGGTTACGTCATGCCCTCGTTGAAACCAGATTTAACGTCTTTCCTCTTCTTCGTTCGTAGGCAGGGCGAAGGAACAACCATGTAAGGAACGATAAGGCAAGATAAGGAAAAAACCTACATTCTAAAAGAGAAAAGACAAAAAAAGATACAGGCAAACGTCGCCGTTCGACGTCTCGTTGGCTAATCATTGTAACGGGTTTATTTTCAAGTTATAACGTTGCAATAAATTGCGAGTCTAATTGTAAAAATTTTTTTTATGTATTTGGCTGTTATGCTGGTATGTATCTATGGTCACTTCTTTATCATTGTGTCAGGTAACGTGAATGTTAGTAATTTAATGTTAGTTTGGTTATTTGGTAATGCTGTTATTTTCAGTTCTGGTATTATTTCGCATGAGCATGCATGTGGAATTTAATTTAATAATTTACTTATCGGAGTTATTTGATGTATTTGTGATGCTATTGAATGATTAACTGTAAGAGTTGTTGTGATTGGCTATACGAGCGTTAATAATTTATACGAATGGTCAGGTTTTGGAGCTGTTAGGTGTTGTTACATTTTTGTACGTACGCCACTGGTCGAGGATGCCTTGTTCTGTCCTTACGTTTTAATGCTAGTGACTTTCTAGTTTTGTAGTATAATCCTGATCTTTTACAGTTTACTTTGGGTGTGGTTGTAATTTTGTGCTGTGTCAAAAAGGTATTGGATAAATTAGACTGAATTTCAGTTTCTACAATAATTCTTTCAAGTCTTGAATAGGATTGGCTGGTATATCAAAGAAAATGGATTTCCTTCTTCCATCTTGCAGAGTGTGGTGTGATCTGCCAACTAGTCCAGTGTGGTATGGTTCTAGTGGAGTTTTATGGTCGTTTATCTTGGCTATTCCGTTTGGGATCTTTCTACTAGGCCTTTATTGTGATGCAAATTCCGCATTGGTTTGTGCGTTGAAGTTGCACGTTAAGCCGGTAAGCTTGTGGCTTTGGAATTGCATTAGTAACCTCGTGGGATATTATTCACCTGGGGGCGTAATCACACAGATCCATATTTGTACGCAGATGTTGGAATTCTTTGTCTGCAGTGGGATTAAGGTTTCACCAACTGCACTAGGCATCCTCGCATCTGTATCCTCAGTTTCATCTTTATTCTAAAATCATTGTTAAACATTTACTACTGCGTTCAACTTCTGCAGCTCCTTGCAGATCTGCAATTATCAACACACTGTAATATGCAAAAGTTATGGTAACATTTCAACTATAGCAACCACCGTTGCGTTATGGTACATGTCTTATTCTGCAATACCATCATTCATGTCAGGCATCGCCAGAGGAGCATAAGTTATTTAGTAAGCAAAAGAGGTAAGCCATTGCTTCGATAATTTGTAGTTATAAAATAATACTTTACTTGTGTGTCGTACTTAAGTTTGTCAATTATTGCTTGATTACATTTATGTAAGTATTTTGTAAAAACGAATAGAGTTACTTTGTGTTGACTTGTGTTCTCTTAATACTACTAAGCTGACCAAACACCCCCTGTCTAAAAGTATCAGTCTCATGCTCTATAAATACTTTGGGGCTTAACCCCGTTTTACTAAGCTGATTAGAAAGTAGCAAAAAAGGGTTGTCACATCATATCCTGTCGTGTCCAAACCGCGCCCTTACCCATCACTCCACGTCTGCGCATTTTTTTGCGCCGACGCAACTGTCCAAAATGACGGAAATGAAGAAGTCTATTTTAAAAATAATGGCGGGAATTCAGTCACAAATTTAAAAGTGTACATCTCCAAATTTGGAATCTAGCATGAGATTTAATTATGTATGTAGGTATAAGATCAAGTTTTTAAAATATCCATATTAACACTATAGGCATTATCAACATCACCTCGGATGACAACTGAAGGGCCATAATTGTGTATGGTTTTAAATCTTGCGCCGAGACAAGTGTGTTAACTCCCTAAATGTTTCCTGTGGTCGATATCGTTCTGATTACATGTTCACTTGATTAGAAATTGTTAGTTTGAAAGCAGCTGCCTCTTAGATGGATAATAATTTTTCTCCTGCACATTTTAAATTAAAAAAAATCTTTCCTCGTGGTGCAAACTAATGTTTATTAGAACGGTTACATTAACCTCAACAGAGCAATATGTTACGTATTGAATCACTAAATCACTAGATTATGCTTACCTTTGTGTATTCTAAACAAATCTACATGAATAATTATTACTTGACCTGAGCTAAGAAGGATTCTTATATCACGTTTAACTATGTAATTCGGTAGCAGGCAGCTTTACATCAATTTTCTCGTATTAAACTTCAATTTTTCTCAAATTAGGGATGAGTGGAGAGGAGAAAAGGGCATTTTCCACATACAGGAAGAGTGCTAATGCCTCGAATTACCTCCTTTGTTGTATTAAGTGCATGCTGAACCCATCGTCAGCAACAAACATAATTATCTGATTAACGAGTCGTCCATAATTTCTATTAAATTGAAAAAATTTATTTAGCAAATATGATCAAATATGAACGTCAACTGCTGTCAAGATTTAAATTTTTGTATTTACAAAAGCCATAAAAGTCTATCTAATTTTTGACCCTACCAAGATTCAAAGTTTCAAACTTTTCAATTCCAAATATGTTTGGTTTGTATTTTGCTTTGAAGTTCATTAAAAACAAATTCAACTATAAAGTTAAAGGTTAAATTACTGCTTCTGTCACTTTTGTATCGTTGGTTCGATGTGGAGACGCGTGGGTATAATGTTTTACGACGACGGGTTTCAAATTATTGCAAAGAATAACCTAAAATTTCTTTAATTAATCAATATTAATACAAGTTGAATCAAAGAATAAATGCAGGAGCTTTTAACAAGATTTTAATACACAGAGAGAGTAAATAACGCGTAAAGCACAAAATTTTATTGGAACAGAAAATCCTAGATATGTCTAAAGGTATCTGCAAGCCAGTTATAATCCCCATGTAGGCGAGAAAGCACACGTGCTTAAGGAAAATAATCCATTGTCTCTATTCTAAAACGTTGTCAAACCTTTATCAAAAGGAATTTAGTTATATGTCTATTATAGATTAGGCGTTTGCGACAGAGGCAAGTTTGATATTCTCGTTAAAGGAAACAATAAAGTGTCACAAAGATTTATCATCTAACGGAGCAGAAATCGATACACCACAAACACATCAGCTGCATTTTGAAAACAGATGCTCAGAAAGTAGTTGCTCTGCAAGATCGAAATAAATAACCAACATTTGTTGTTCAATGTATCTATGAATGCTTAACGTTTTTTCTAGGATAGTTCGACTGGTTAAATAAATTATTGTCGTTTTCGAACTTTCAACGCGTTTCAAAGCTCATGACATTTTTACCACTCGGTGGTGAATGACGAGTATAGTTTAACAGATCTATTACTAGATTAGCGGTGAAGTAATATGGGTTGAGATTGGCTGCACGGTAACGTGTTACATTTAGTATTTTCATAGGGCATAATGTGCTGATAGATTTTGTATTCATTTTGATATTGAGATTCGAGACCTCCAATTGTTATAATGTGGGCATTTATGTATGCGCCTTTAAGGGTCCATCATATAATGGAATTTGCTACGTGCCACAAACCCTTACTTAGTAAATTTTACAGTTCAAGCATGCAAATTTCTATATAAGAGTTATCACAGATTATCACATGATTATGTCCTTCTGTAGAGGAGTCAATGTCTCAGGTTCTCGTGGGCCGGTTCTCAGAAGATATATGGCGTGATGCTTGCCGATAGTGGCTTTTGTGCCCTAAGGGAAAGGTAAAGAGGAGGAACGATAAACTATGGGCACTACGTTGGCTCAAGCGGTAATACACACTCTGAAAACGCAGTTGCTTCTCCGAATTTCGGTACTGAAGTGATCAATTTAAGTTCTGTAAATTAGCTTCGTCATTGCAACACTTGTTCGTCACTCCGTGGGATTGACTCATTCAAATTGGATGATGTCCTACAACCAATTAGAATAGAAAACTTTGATACTTGAATAATGCATGTTAAAAGTACATTCCTCGAGAGCGAAAAATCGCCTAAGGTATCCTAATGTATTTATACATATTAAAATCTTTCTAATCCTATAATGTGACCTATAATTTATAAAATAAACAGGATCGAATTCAGGAAACAAAGGTAATTTCTTTACTCTTATACAAAAAATAATAGTTTTATTAAATATAAGAAATGGAACCTGGTTATCCAGTAATTGAAAAAGACACGTTGCGGATTATTCACTTAACGTGTAACAAATTTTGGTAATAAGTATTTTGTTGTAATAATACTTTGTGACAATAGATTGAGAAAGTTTAATATGCTACAAAAATGTACCTACTTTTAATGTATTTACTAGACGCTGCCACAATATTTTTAGATCTTTGTTTATATTCTGTTGAAGGTTTTATATGGTTTCTCAAAAGCTTTAAGTTTATTTTGTGCATTTTGCAATCTAATGACGTTCCTTCTATTTTTAGTGATTAGCTATTTTCAATAATTTAAAGAATTCGACCATGTGTTGTATAATTCTTTGAGGTTAATCACAAACTACACCGCAAGCACCCCCATTGTAATATGTACCTCCAATTTTGTGAACTTCAATGCTTTTAGATTAATTTATTTTTATTAGCTAATGTATATAAAAGAGCAATTTTATAAAAAATCAATAGATGGATTTCATAAAATAGTAATTTCCATTATGGTGTTTGAAGGAATAGCATCTTTGTGGAAGCTATTTAGTATCATAAAATTTTAGATGTTTCTAAATGCAATTAGCAATGTATCTTTGTCATATATGAGAGTAAAATGGTATACCTGCTAAATAATATTTAACCTTCTAGGTCATAAAATCAAGGGTTAAATACCCTTACTTTATATTAAAAAAATAGCTACGTGAAGAGCTATGTCAATGAAACACGTGGCTACTAACTGATACTACGTCTACGAATAAAATTGTCCGCTAGATAACGCTTTAGTGATGTCTGTAACTTGTATTACAGCCGCTACCAATTTAATTTTAGATTACAAATCCTCTTTCTTCTAGTTCTTAACCATATAGGGCCATTAAAATTTATTCTTCATTATATTTTTATTTCATACCAATTAGTGCTTCAAATTTTATGCAAGCGGGTCGAACGAATTACATTTCATAATGTATATACTTTATTATTTATGTCTTTGTAAACATACAGCAAACAATGCTACTAAATGACTTGCTACTTCGACATTGTAAACTATTAACAGCTTAGACTTGAAACAAGTGACTTCAAAGAACAAAAATTAAGAGAGAAACCCAAAATTTTGCTGACATAGTAAACGTTGTTTTCAAAGTTTTAATAAGAATCGTTAATTATAATCAGCTACTTGTGCTATAAA
This sequence comes from Platerodrilus igneus, assembly GCA_036346225.1. NCBI lineage: Eukaryota > Metazoa > Arthropoda > Insecta > Coleoptera > Lycidae > Platerodrilus > Platerodrilus igneus. Next base: position 3,688,903 of record JARFIW010000884.1, on the reverse strand, counting down.
AATCTGAGGATTTCAGTCGAGCTGTGGCTTGTTAGCATTCGAACATTAAGCTTTTCTGTGAATTTTTCACACCTGCGTCTCCTATTTCAAGCATATGTGTTTATAAACTAATTTGTTCCTTGAATTTTTAAAATAAAATTTGCTGTTATTTTTTTATAAAGCTCTACTGGCAATATTTAAGTGTAGTGTTTATTAATTCCGACAATTTATATATGTGTGCATGTAAAATGTTATAACCGTTTCTACTTTTTTATCTATTATCTCACACTGTTGGTGCTAGGGTGGCGTAATTTTTTTATGATGGTAATCGCTATCATATGGTGGTTTCCTGAATATCACGATAGGCCAGGGTGAAATTGGTTGGTAAGTGGATAAGAGAAATAGGAAACTTCTGTTCAGGAAACGGTTAACTTGGAACATTACTTCATAGCTCTAGCATGAGACGGGGTTGTGGCCCAATTTAGTTTCATTTCTCAACACACTAAAAGAGAAGGCGCTAGGCGTTTGCGCTAAAATAATACGGAAGCAAGAATCCTGGGGAGAATGCAAAACCCTTTTGTCTCTTAAATGTATCTCAACACTAAAAATGTGACTATTTTACCAATTCTTTATACTCTATGCCTGAAAATAAAATAAATAGTTAATTAAACCAAGACGACGATTTGTGGTTCTCCACCTAGACACAAATAAACACAAAACAATACTCTCCTAGAGTGTAAATTGTCCACCAATACTTTAATTTTAAGGCATTAATTTTAGTGTGAAAAAACACTCTTAAATAAGGACCTTCTTTTTAAATCTATGTTTAAATCTGTTGGTAAATTTCAATAATTATGGCATTTACAAAAAATTGAGAACTGTGTAATAAAAGCATTATAATTAATTTCGCAATACAGAACAAATTCGGGGAAACGTCTCATAAAGAACTGTTTGAAAATTAACACTAATCATGTGTAAAATTTTAGTTGGTCATAAATTTGTGGTTTACAGATAATCAAATTCAGACAATATTAAGGAAATCTGGTATTACAAGTTGTTTTAGTCCATTCAGATGTGATTGGCTTTACATGTACTATATCATCAAGTTAGAAAACATATTAGAATATTAATCAAAATATCTAACGTCTAAGAGTTAGTATTTTCTTAAGCAAAATGAAAACTAGAGGTTCCTTTACTTTAAAAATTTAAAGTATCCCGCTAGGAAAGATGTAATTCTTTAATGAAATGGTTAGCTTCAAGATACGGATAATGTGTTTATGACTTCCGATAGCATAGGAAATAAATCGCTTACCACTTTGCATACATTCGAAATAGAATGAACCAGACCACTCAGAGGGCGACGGCCAGTAACACCTGTCACTTTCCTCGAAAGTTCGACTGTATAAGCTAAGCTAATTCCATAAGGTATCTTTGTAACGTTATCTCAGGACAACGCAAAATTATTTTCCATTTATTTATTTTGATTTATGTTCATTGTTCTTCTTTATTCTATGGCTAACGCTGCGGTCAGCTTCAATTTTTGCCGTCCGTAGCAGCGTTCGCCCTGCATTCGCCTAAAATTAGCGGGAAAATCGGAAAGTGAGACAATATAATCTAGAATGAGGAGGTAGGTGATACCGAATTCCCTTAGCCTGTTCGAACATTTGGCATAGCACCAAGCATGCTAGAAAAGTGAAAGAACAAAATAATAAGATAATTATTAGTATGAGAAAAGAGAGTACCTTTTTGGTCAGCTACATAGTAAATAGGAGTTCCGAGTCTCGTTGCGGTAAAAATTTTTCCTCGAGTTGTTCTTGGCGTAGTTCTGTATGTGTATGACGTCATTGCTTGTTAAAAGAGAGTTATAATGTTAGCGTTACCGGTGGCGAGACTGTAATATATTCAATAAAAGTTAACGAATTGGGAAGACATAATAAAAATGCATAATTTTTTTAAACTGTGGTTATAACTTGAAATTATCCAACCCTGGAAATGAATTTTGATTATATGCAACCAAATGGCAAAAATGTAGGTTAACAAGTAAAAACTTAGCATTTTACTTCTATTATTTAGAAAACGTCTAAACAAAATAACATTTTATCATAAAGTTGATCTGAAAATGGTTCATTAAATCTCTAATAAGAATTCAAGTGACTGCCACTAGAACTGTTATGTTTTTGGAGTGCAGTAAATGTAAACTCTATGTAAAGCGTCAACGTCGCCTTAATTTCATTGGCATAGGAGCAGTCTGAATATTCAGACCTACATTTTTACGTTAACTTGAATTTCGAGTAAAACGACATTCTTAGCCTAATCAAATTAACTTTAAGTTGTTGAAACTAGAGACTCGGCAGTGCGCCAAATTTGATTCTTGCTAATGTAAAAGACATATAATCCCCATCTAATCTAGTTAAAATTGAAATATCTTACCTAAATGTATCACTTCTTGTTACGAGCCACTGAGTCTACGTGGAGAATAATTTAAGCTACAGATGATGATGTATTAGAATTCATCTTTTCGTTAAAGCATATGACATGAGCTCCAGATAAATTATTCGGAAGTTGACTAAGGCAGTGAATTTAAATGTTTTCCGTTCAGCTTTATATATTACTGCAGCATTGTCTCTATGTAGCTATTTATTAAAGCGGTCATTTGAAAAGCTCGTTTAAAGCTATTTCAAAGTACCATAAAATGTTCTGTAACTATTCAGCGATTTTTTGGCTGTAGCTTGTAAGTAATAACGAACAGAAATAGATCAGATTTCATGTTAATAAATCATTACTTTTATCAGCTACTGTTAGTGTTTTTAGCTTTTGTAACTACAATAGTTTTCAAGTGTGGGCTCATTCTTAAACAAATAAGTTAGTTACTCGGTCTATAGAATAAATGCTGCTTTTGGAGTATTTAATACCTTTAACTAATGTGAAATTTCGGACCTTTAATATATTTGAGAAGTGCCAATTAAATATAGATCATTGGAAAAGTTATCACAAGGATGACTTTAGTAAATTATTTTTTGCTACAGAACTAATGCAATCTCATATCATCGTTTATACCTTACATACACCAGAAGAGGTTATCTTTCAAGCGAGAAAAACTGTTCTTTGTTGTGTATTTTGCAGCAGTACTAATATTCTGAACATCTTTAACTCTTGACGCTAGATAGGTTTTGGGCCTTTGGAAGCTTCTTTTTAAAAAGACTTTTATTCCAAAAAACACTTCTATCAAATTTATTTTATAATAATTACAATAATGTTTTTTTAATTACTTCGACGTTATATTCATTAACGTAATTCCAAAAATATTCAAAGCCAAATATTAAGATTACTCCTAATGCCGTAGTATGTGGCCTATCATCCTATCTCTCCTATTTTTTACTGTTTTCCACATACTTCTTTCGTCCCCTACCATTTCTAGTACTTTTTTGTTCTTAACTTTGTCTGTCCATCTGTCATCATTCGTCTGTAGCACCACATTTCAAAGGCTTCTACCTTTTTCTTGTCTGCTTCTCCTACTGTCCAGGCTTCACAGCCATACAGTGCTGTGCTCCATACATATGTTTTAAGCAATCTTTTCCTTGTTTCTACGTTTGCTGTCTTTGAACACAGTAGTTGATTTTTCTTGTTAAATGTAGCCCGACCTTGTGCTAATCTTTGTTTTATATCTTTTGTGCTTTTTCCATCTTGCGTTATTTGACTTCCTAGGTAGCAGAAATCCTTAACCTCTTGTAAGTTCTCGTTACCTATTTGTATTCTTGTTTTGATTTATTTTCTCCTCTTTTGCATACTAGAACTTTGGTTTTATTGTTGTTAATTTTCATACCATATCTCTCCGTTAGTACTGTTTCCATTTCATTAAGAACAGCTTCTAACTTCTCTTTGCAAGATGCTAATACCGTTATATCATCTGCAAATCCTAGCATATCATTCTTTTGTCCCTACATATTAATTCCAAATGTCTTCCTGCATTTGACAGTATTCATTGCCTCTTCTATGTACAAGTTAAAAATTAACGGGGATAAGGCACATCCCTGTCTCACCCTCTTTCCTAATATTTACTTCTCGCTCTAATTCTATTACCGCTGTTTGGTCTTTGTAGAAGCAATGCACTATCCGTCTATCCCTAAAACTCATTCCAATCTTTTTGAGTATATTTACATACACACACACACACACACATATGCGATAAGGGGTTGTTTAGGGGTGTATTGAGTAGTAAGGGTCGCGTAGTAACTTTAAATAGCAATGGGAATCAGAAAACTGCATTCATTTAGCAGGAAAATAAATGATTTGCACACTATGTAAATAACAAGCATTTAACACCCTGTATATGGACCTTAATTAACTTTAATCAATGCCAGCAAACATATCTTCCAATAATAGAACGCATATTCAGCAGAGAAATAATCATACATGTAATTAAACTACGTTGAGAAGTGTTCAACAAGTTTATAAAACAAATACGTTTGTAATAAAGAAGGAACAATAAGCGCTTTAATAAGAAAACGTAATTTCAAAAGTGAGTTTAACAATCATAAACGAAAACAGCACTTGTGTTACATCATTTGTTTTCGTACAATTCTCCAAAAGCTTTATCTACACAAAACAACTGACATAAGCTAAAAGTCCAGCGACGATAACAAGAATAAGGCGGTCAAAGGTCGTAAAATAATAGTAAATAATAGCATGATACGAAACTCCCAAATAGTTTCATCAGAAATCAGCTTGAAAATATATTAGGTACATCCAGAACAAATATGGCTGGTCACAACAATTTGCAAGGCTGTTTGGAAAACCAATCCAAGTGTAGAGGGAAAAAACTATATAACGCCCAGAGGTGATAAGAATCAGGCAGTCTCAACTTGAAGCACGTCGAATCCACAACACTTTTAATCAAATATTTACGCGTCAGATAAATAAATTTTATATTATAGTGAAAAATATAGTGTTGTGTAACAATTACGTTAAGAATATATGAAGAGCTTTTGCCGTTTTTGCAAAAAACGTGAGTAGATATTGGTTAATTAATTTAAATTAAATATTTATAGTGATATAGAGCTTCTAATACTATTCTAATCCGCGTCTAAAACAATTCTGGTCCACGTCTAAGACAATTCCAATTCTGGTCCACTTATAATACAATTCTAAATTCATAATACTAAGAAAACTACGAATTCCAAGTGGTATTTAAGGAAAGAGGTTTAAAGAGTATACAGAGAAATATAGAATAAAGCACGAGGTGAATCTTGGAAATAAAGAGCAACAAAAATATTGATTCAAACATAAGGAGTACAAAAGAGAGCATTGGTTTTCGATTGAAAATAACAAGGGGGTATTGATCCACAACACGCAACAACTCATCAAAATATCACAGGTCAGAGATACCTAGTTTTAAGGAATCTTTTCTAATTTAAATTTTAACCCTGCATATATTAATTTTCCCACTAGTTTGTAAGGAGTCAACAAGAAGATTGAATACGTTGAAACTTACGTAATAATCATAAAAAGGTTTCGAACATTCCAGATTTTTTTGTAAACGGTGTCGTTTTTGGCGACTTTAAGTTATATTAAAGTGATATAAATTTTGGGATAAATGATCCATATAATATTAATTGACCGAAGAGTGTATTTAAAGGATTATAAAAATTGTGAAGTATAAATCATGATATGAATATTGATTGACCTCGTTTTATCAATTCACACATATAAGAGTTAAACGAGTAAATGAACATTGATCATCGTAACGTTGTGCACTCTGTGTAAATTAAAAGGGCTAGCCTTAGCATAATAAAATTAGAAGATTAGAGAGAAACATAGAGCGGTGGCGATCAGCTGGACGTTTATTGCATCCGGCTGCTCAAGCGTGGGGGAGTACTACAGCAAATTTTATGGCGACCCGAACGTAGGAGCGAGAATATTTTACCGCGATAAAATACAGAGACCTGAACAAAGAGACTCGAATTAAATCAAATAAATTTGACAATACGACCGTGGGACTTAAACATACCAAAATAAAATTATTAAATTAAACTGGGACTATAATTAAAGAGTTTTAATTTGAGAAAAATCACCGAAATCAAAAATTCAGAGAAATTTGTACATTAATTAAATTATTTTTTAGTATTTGAGATTTGGTGTAGATATAATTTTTTCAAAAATGAACAAAAGAATACGGGAAACTAGGGAGACACTAAGAAATCAAGGGGTGGAAATAGGATTCCAAGATAGTGTGACCATCCAGGAAAGGAGTTCTAGCGAGGAACGGCAGACTTCACAAGAAACAAAAATGATGGAGATTTTGATGGCACTGAACAGTAAAATGGACAAAAATGAAGAGGCCATGAAAAACATAACTACAAAAATGAAAGAAAATAGTGAAAAATTAGGTAAGTAAATCAAAATTCTGAGCGATGGATTAAGGGAAACCAACCAAACAATTGCGGAAATGAGAGCACAAATGCAAGAGAAAAGGTGAGGATTACGGAGGAAATAGACTGTGTATGGGATCTTGTTGGAACGGTGAAATCCAAACAAGAAAAATATGAAAGTGAGACAAACGACAAATTCACAAATTTAGATACTAAAATACGGAATGTGGAAGAAAATTGTGAAACAGAGTTCAGGACGATAAATCCGGAAATAGGTAATTTAAAAACTAATCTAGGAAATGTTAGGGAACCCATGAGGCTAATTCAACCGAATCTCCTAATCGACCAATAAACAAAATTTTACGGGGACGGTATATTAAATACAAAAATCTTTTTGAAAAATATTAAAATGTTAGTACAGGGCTCAACAGACGATCAATATAAATTAAACTTAGTAAAATCAACGCTAAAAGGGGGAGCAGAAATGTGGTATAACTTAGTTGAAAGCGAGATAGAAATATTTCAGTTCGAACAAAAATTTTTACGATACTTTTGGGGGGATAATCAACAAGATAAAGTTAGGAATGACCTGAGCATGGAAAAATACAATTCAGATACATGAATGACGCGGGAATTATATGCTATTGGAAAGTTTAGCGTAGCAAAACAATTAGATCCTCCTTTACCGGATAAACAAATTATAAAATATTTGGCAGGGTATTTCAACGCAGAAGTAAAACGATATATCACAATAGAGAATATAGTAGACAGCAACGTATTTATAGAATATCTTCAAAGGTACGATGAGTTGGAAACAAATTATAGAACGGAAAATAGCACTAGGGATCGACGCACAAATTTTATAAAGACGCAAAGAAATACTGAGACTCGAAGAATTAATTATCAACGAAATAATTATGATCATGGGAGAAATTTTAATAGGGGTAATTCCAATTATTTTAATAATAATTTCAGGAGTAGTAGAAACTCAGGTCAGATACCAAGGCAACAAATAGAACAGACTAATCATGAGGGAAATAATAACCGAGAAATAAATAGACGGGAACATGAGGGTCGACGCACACAAACGAGGAATACTAATTGCACACAAGCAGAGATAACGAGTCAAGCAGGACCTTCCACGCAAAACCAAAATTTTTAGATTCGGATGAACCAAGTAAACTTCTACGGATAAACGGATATGAACATCAGCGCGAATTTATGAAACATGATACGGAAAATGAATTAGGAGGGAACTTATTACCGATAGTTAATGTAAAGGTGGAAAATAAAAGAGTTAGAGTATTGATTGATACTGGGGCAGAAGCATCATTTGTTGCAGAAAAATTTGTTAAACGAGGGAAATTGATGGATAAGGCGATACTTATAACGAGGTGTAATTTGGTGGCACCAAATAATAAGAAATTTGCTAAAATCAATGAAATGGTAATTCTGAGATGTGAAATGGGAGATGTAAAATGGGGAAATGATTTTATGGTGGTACCTGGACTAAAGATAGATATTATATTTGGGATGAATATTATAGACAAATTGGGGTTGAAGATAAATGCAGAATGCAAAGAAATAGAGTACAATGGAGACTATATTAAATGGTATGAAGAGGGTAATATAGAAGTAGAGGGTGACCTCGTAAATATTAATCAATTTGAGGATGAAATAGATAATGAGGGGAATACAAATGAAAAGATTAAATGTCCAGAGATTTCTGAAGCAAGGTGAATTTGTTATTAGAAAAGCATTCAGAATTAATAGGGTCGAAATCAAGAATAGCCACAGGTTATGAGCACAAGTTGGAAGTAGTAAACACGGAACCGTTTAACACAAAATTATGTCCTATTCCAGTAGCATACAGGGATACAGTAAAAGAAGAAATAGAAGAAATGTTACTTGGAGGTATTATCGAAAGCTCCAGTACACACTTTGCGAATCCATTAGTCGTCGTGAAGAAAAGTGATGATAGCATCAGGTTATGCTTAGATGTAAGAGAGAGACACACTACCGCGATGTGGGAGGCAACGGGAAACCACCACATTACCTCCCAAGTACACAGCGTACTTAAATTGTAATATACACGATGGCATTCTCTGGGGTCAAAAATTCCGGAGTTAAAATAGTCCTTACATGTGATTTTCCAATGCTCTACCCGAAGGTACTACATTGGCCAGGAAGCGAGTTTTTTACCTGGAAAATTTAGAATTTTGCCGAATCCTTGCTGTTCCAAGCAAGGTGTGCGTGACAACACTCACACACGGGACCTCCATTTTACCTCTCATCCGAACGAGGGAGTATTTTTGTAAAAAATGCTCGTCTAACATTTTTCAAGCGTACCGTGTCAGGATTTGAACTCGGGACCTTGGGCGTAGTAGTCACACACATACCAACTACGCCACGGAGCCGCCAGTTAAAATAGTCCCACATTCGGATCTCCGGAAGAGGACTACTTCGGAGGATGCGATCGGAAAGTTTAGAATAAGAGTCGGGAACCTTTTCGAGTCGGCGCGTGGAATGTTAGAAGTATGAGAACCAGAAAATTAAAATGAATAGGTTAGGACTAGACAGTAGGAATCAGCGAAGTTCGGTGGCCAGCGGCGGAGGATTTTTGGAGTAGAGACTTCAGGGTATTCATATAGGAGCAGAGGAAGGAAATTCGGGCGTGGGGATAGTTATGCAAAAAAAGATAGGAAACTGTGTAGAAAATTACTTACTAAAGAACGAAAGAGTACACATGGTTAGATTATAATCTAAACCGGTAAACACAGTAATAATACAAGTATACATGCCCACCTCTAACTACAGTGACGAAGAGGTAGAAACGATCTACAAAGATATTGAAGACATGCTAAGATACGTAAAAGGACATGAAAATTTAATAATTACGAGAGATTTTAACGCAATAGTAGGTGAGGGTAGTGAAGAAGCGGTAGTAGGTTTATTTGGTTTAGGCACGAGAAACGACAGGGAAAATAGACTGGTAGAATTTTGCAACAAGAACAATTTAAGCATCACAAACACATTATTTCACCATCATGCTAGAAGAGTGGAAGATGCCAGGAGATATAGAAAGATATCAAATAGATTACATTATTGTTAGACAACGGTTTAGGAATCAAGTAAAAGACTGTAAAACTATCCAGAAGCAGATATAGACACTGACTTCAACATCATAAATATGAAGGCCGCACTTAAATTTAAAAATTTGAAAAAAAGAAATGGAAAAAAGTACTTGGACTTTGAGAAACTAAAAGATAAAGATATTCAAGAGAGATTCGAAAAAAGTCAAATGAATTGCTGAGAGATATCGGGAAAATATCTGATACTAGGGAAGTAGAAACAGAATGGAATAACATTAAATCCAACTTAGACATGGCGGCCAGAGATATTCTGGGGTATACACAAAAAGAAGATAAGAAACCATGGATAACAAAGGATATCCTGAATCTAGTAGAAGAAAGACGAATATACAAAAATAAATCAGACGAAACAGGAAAACAGAGATAAAAAGCAATAAAATGGGAAATTATTTGCAAATGCAGGAAAGCTAAAAAACAATGGATTGATGAAAGGTGCAAAGAGCTACAAACTAAGATGGAAATAGGAAAAACAAATGAACCATACAAACTAATTAGAATCAATTTTAGGGATATAAAACCATACAGCAAAAATATAAAAGACGCGGGAAAAAACGTCCTTATAGAAGATGTAGGAAAAGCGGGTAAATGGCAAGAATATATAGGAAATTTATATGCAGGAGAGGAACTAACAGCATTAGAACGTGAATTAGACATTGAAAATGATGACTTGGGATATCCTATACTTAGAGACGAGTTTGAATTAGCAATAGAGGGTCTGAAAAATGGTAAGGAGCAGAAACTCTAAAAGCCGCTGGACAAGCAGTATCAGAACGTCTCTTCCAACTTGTAAGCTACATGTATGAGACAGGCGAGATACCCAAAGATTTCAAACGTAACATCATAGTAACTATACCAAAAAAGAAAGGCACGGATAGTTGTGAAAATATTAACTAGAATTGTACAAACACGAATGGAAAAACGAGCTGAAGAAATTCTAAGAGAAGATTAATTTGGATTTTGGCGAAACAGGGGATCACGGGAGGCTATTTTAACTCTGAGTGATAATGGAGAAAACAATACAAAAAGGGAAAAAGCGCGTATATAGGGTTTGTAGATCTGGAAAAACCATTCGACAATGTAAAATGGATAAAAATGTTTGAAATACTCAAAAAGATTGGAATGAGTTATAGGGATAGACGAATAGTACATAGCTTATACAAAAAGCAAACAGCAGTAATAGAATTAGAACGTAGAGAAGTAAACATTAGGAAAGAGGTGAAACAGGGATGTGCCCTATCCCCATTAATCTTTAACTTGTACATTGAAGAGGCAGTGAATACTGTCAAATACCGGAAGACATTTGGAACTGCTATGCAGGGACAAGAAATTGATATGCTTAGATTTGCAGATGATATAGCGGCATTAGCATTTAGCAAGGAAGAGTTACAAGCTGCTCTTAATGAAATGGAAACAGTTCAAACAGAGAGATACGGTATGAAAGCATAAGGTCGTGCTACATTTAACAAGAAAAAGCAACTACTGTGTTCAAAGACAACAAACATAGAAACAAGGAAAAGATTGCTTAAAACATATGTGTGGAGCAGAACACTGTACGGTTGTAAAGCCTAGACAGTAGGTGAAACGGACAAGAAAAAGGTAGAAGCCTTTGAAATGTGGTGCTATAGACATATGATGAAGATATCATGGGCAGACAAAGTTAAGAACGAAGAGGTACTAAATATGGTAGGGGAAGAAAGAAGTATGTAGAAAACGGTAAAAATAGAAAAGATAGGATGATAGGCCACATACTACGGCATGAAGGAATAGTACAGAATGTATTAAAAGCAGAGATAGTAAAAAAGAGAAGTAGAGGTAGACCTAGGTTAGCCTACTGCACACGTATAGTGAAAGATGTAGGCTGTAGGAATTTCAGGAAAATGTGTAGGTTAGCTCAGAATAGAAATCAATGGAGGTACGCATCCAACCAGCCCCAAGATGGATAAGCTAATGACGAAAAGAATAACTATACTTAAACATAATAATTATTATAAGCAACTATAGGTATTGGTTGTGCAATATTCTCGAATAATGTTATTTGTGAAAAACTATTAATTCGGCAAACAAGTGTTAGGGGATCTTTGGCCACCACAGGTTGCTTAACCCCCTTCACATGCCTTACATGTGATTTTCCAATGCTCCACCCGAAGGTACTACATTGACCAGGAAACGATTTTTTTTTACCTGGAAAATTTGGAATGTTGTAGAACCCTTGATGTTCCAAGCAAGGTAGGGATCTTTAACGTGCGTGACAACACACACACGGGACGTCCATTATACCTCTCATCCGAACGAGGGTGTGTTTTTGTGAAAAACACTCGCCTAAAACTTTTCAAGCGAACCGTGTCGGGATGCGAACCCGGGGCTTTTGGCGTAGTAGTCACATACATAACAACTACGCCACGGAGCCGCCTCCCCATCACATACCACTGAATCTCTATGAAATAGGGCATATAATTGGAAAACAATATAAGAGGAACCGAGTTGTATATTAGGCTGTGTGAGAATTTCTGGGAACTGTACATGCTAGCTCAGAATATAAATAAGTGAAGGTACGTGTCCAACCAGTTTTGAAGCGGAAAACCTAATGACGAAAAAATAAGCGCTGATAAATCTGATGTTTATCATATACAACTACAGGTGTTGGTTGTGAAATATCTGCAACCAATGTTGTCTGCGCGAAAAAATATATTGGAAAATATATTAAATCGGCAAATGTTCAAGTGCAGAGGGAACTTGGCAGCCACATGCAGCTTACCCCCCTTCACAACTACTGAATGTCGGAGACATCGGGTATATAATTGTAAAACAATAGAAGGGTACCGAACTGCATCTAACAAGAAAGAACAGCACCTATGATCAAAGACACCAAACATAGAATTAAGAAGAAAATTGTTGAAAGCATATATGTGGGGCACAGCACAGTATGCCTATGAAATACGGGCAGTAGGAAAAGCTGACAGAAAAACGGTAGCAGCCTTTTGGAATGTATAAAGATGGATGAAGATGTATGAAGATGATAGCATGGACAGACAAAGTTAATAACCAATAAGTTACAGAAATAGTACCGGAATAAACATTCTGTGGAAAAAAATAGGAGAAATAGAAGGGCAGATTACGTTCGAAGCCATTTTTTGGGACTAGTATGTGATATATTACAAGCAGAGATAGGAATAAAGAGGTAGGTGTAGACCTAGATCAGATAGTGATAGGTACAGACTGTGCAAATTTCAGGGAAATGTGTAGGTTAGTTTAGAATAGGAAACAATGAGGGTACGCGTCTAACCAGTTCCAGGACTGAAGACCTAATGATGACCATCAAAACTAGAACTACTCAACAATATATAACTATGCCATACGTTAAAAATGTTTCAAAAAAATTCCATTGTTTACTGTAACTAATATTTTACAGAATATTCTTCGTACATATAAATGAAGACAAACTATTGCCTTTCTAATAATATTTTAGTACAATAGAATCTATTTGATGATGTAAATGTAACTTTCGTGATTTTGTCTTTATTCAAGCTTCGAAAATTTAAACATTGAAGACGCTTAAAGAATTCGGTTTTGTGCTGGTTCAACTGTTAGTAGTATCGTACACGCTCATAGCATGAACAAGTACGTATAATTTTTCCTCAATTCAGTAATACCAATAAATATGTATTGCTATATTTGAGTGAGACAATTTCGAATGACAATCATCAACACAATACGCAGATTAGCTCGTTTAAAGGGCCATTTTATATTAATATTTTACATTTTGTACTGTCGTTTCATTATACCCTTGGTAAAAGACCCATAATTTTTCGTGAGTAACGGTTAGTATATCTTAAGTTACACGTCTGTGGGAATAATAAAACGTGCGGTCGATTTTATTTACAACTACCAACTTTAGGAGACCATAAAACTTTATAAAGCACTCATATGTATGTGGCTGTATTTATTGACGACATTAAACTCTAACTGCCACAACAGAACATCTCAATTTGCAGTTATTGTTTGGCCTGAAGCGCGTTTTTCATTTATGTAAACGTAAGATTTAAAGTTTATAGGAAGGCATGCTGGTTACTACAGCTTAAGACTTTATATCCACTTATTTCAACGAGCTTTAGTATATTTAGAAAAATGTTTGACATAAAACACCCCGATATCAAACTACGGGCTTTTAGAGCAAACAAAAGACTTAGAAGACAAAGGCGTTCGTTGTAGAACTGCAATAACTTTTTAATGTTTAGTTTCTCTTGAGCACAAACATAAAATGCAATACACTACCATTAATTTATCCAAATAATGGAATCATTTTATGTCGACAATCACCATTCTTACAGTACAAATAGATGGAAATTAAAAATTATAGAGCATAAGACGTAATTGGTAGAGCGTAACTTGGATCTTCTGAAAAAACCTTAACCTTCATGCATTTTCTTAAAAAAATACGCAGATCAAATAAAGTCAGGTTATCTATTTACAAGATAATAAAACTAATCCAACAAATCGTTGTTTTATTATAGAGAGCATTGTACAATGACAATTAGTGAGCAAATTAACGTTTAGGGCATGTACTACGACGTGTTGAAACACTGTGACTCGACTTCACTTCTAACAAAGGCACTATCCCCTCTGGTAGAAAGAAGCTTGTCGGTGTAGAAAAATTTAACAAAGGTAGAATGAAATGTTCCATGTTAATAAAAATGACAGCGCAAAAACTAGGGAGAAAAATAAACATGGCGAATCTGACGACATTTCAAAATTTATAATTCTAAATAATACAATAGCAACTGAAATACAGACAAAAAATCAATCAAATTCCAATGCTGAAGTTTACTTGTTTAAGCATATTCTGAAATTTAAACTGATTTATAGTCGAAAATATAATAAGGAAGTAATAAGCATTGAAACTTGATCGATATTGTGCCTGAATTTCATTTAGTATGGTAATATTTAACTTAATAAACTTTGAAACTTGGACATACTGCACTGAATGACGGGCAGGGGTGCTATATTTGGTTAATACAGGGGTTACACCACGTGGGAAACATGAATTTAAAAAGATACACAGTCAGCATTGATGCATCTCTGAAATGTAACAGATGCTGCATTTGTGAAACATGAAACGTGTCTTAAAACATAAACAGAACCATTGCAGTAACGTTACTGAAACCCCTTAATGTCATACTTTGTGACGTAACATTGTAATTGTATTAATGTTAAATTTCTGAAACAATACCACAGTAACATTTATGTAACGTGTCCTTTTTAGGTTTCTGAAACTCATTCTAGTTGACATTTCTGAAGCATTTCCACCGTTACGTTTATGGAGTGCATCTTTGTTAGATTCTGGAAACGCATCATAGTTTCAGAAACGCGTCATAGCCACAATTCTGAAACATATCACAGCCGCAGCTCTGGAAGCTGTCATAGCTACAGTTCTGGAAACATATCGTAGCCACTACTCTGAAATACATGCAAAATTTGATTTTAGGCAAATTCCATTGTCAAATAGAACCTTTAATTTAACACAAAGTTTCAAACTCAGGTGACTTTTATACTTTACCCTTGGTATTTTTTTTCTATAAAATTCACATTCTGCGAGTCGGAGCGTGGAATGTCAGAAGTATGAAACAAGTAGGTAAGGTAGAAAACCTGAAACTCGAAATGGATATGTTAGCACTAGACATAGTAGGAATTAGCGAAGTCCGCTGGCCAAAGGCGGGGGATTTTTGGCGTGGAGACTTCAGGGTAATTCATACAGCATCAGAGGAAGGAAATTCGGGTGTGGAGATAGTTATGCGAAAAAAGATAGGACAACGTGTAGAAAAACACCTACAAAAGAACGAAAAAGTACTCATGGTTAGATTTGAATCTATTCCAGTAAATACAGTAATAATACAATAATACGCGAAGCCTAAAGCTTAACTTGTATGCATGAAGTGTATTTGGTATGGAACGTTAAGTTTGGGACAAGGCAAATATCTGAGATTTGGATGGTGGGGATCAGTTGGATCCAGGCATAATCAAAGTAGATGGACACAACGACGAGGGTTTCTGGTACCCATCTTCAGAGGTGACGAGGGACGGAGCCTTCTACAGGTAAAGAAACTTAATTTTCTGTTTTTTGTATAAACATTTGTGTTGATATTTATGTGTTTGAGTGTTTTGACTTATTGGGGGTGTATTGATTACCATAAAAACTCGTCTACTGGGGTATATGTGCAGGACAATTAATTTTGATTATTTAAAAACTTTTATTAATTTTATATAAATGTTTATTCATGATATAAAATGTTGTTGTAAAGGAGTAAACGGGTCTTTAAATTTGTTTTTAATAAAAATGCAAGGTTTAAAAGCATTTAGAGGAACTGGGTTATAATGAGCTCAAAATAGACCAGAATAAAATCAATCTAGGGTTGCATGAGGGGCCTATCTACTCGTATTAAATAGAATTTGTTGAAATATACTAAATCAAGGACTTTAAAGTATTTAATGATTAAGGTGGTAACAATTTTAGCAAACTGTCTGTACCAAGGTGCAAATATTTTATTAATAATGGAAACTTGTTAATATGTGTAAATAAAAAGGTTGTATGTTTGTTGCATTATTTGAGTGGTAATTGCATTTGACTGTGTTTGTGAGAAAGGAAGGTACTTAGGTGGGTAGGTATGCCCGAAGAAGCAGATTGCTGAGCTAGCTAGGGTGAGCAGAAATAAGGAAACGTTTAAAAAGATAGTGTAAAGATTTTTTAAATTTTTTTATTAATTCTTTTTTGAAAAGTTTATGCTGGCCCAATTCGTGGGGCTTGATTGGTTTTTAGGAAGAATTACGAGTGTTCCTGACTTCTACGGCAACTTTTATGGCACCCAATCCGTGAGGCAAGAAACGATTTTTTGACGATCCACGGCAATTTTATGGCACCCAATTCGTGGGGCTAGAATTTTAAGAGCATAATCCCGATCCACTGCAATATATTATATAATGGTCTAAAATGATTTAAACGATAGTTGTTAGTACTGAGGGTAAACACATTAATTTACCACGCCGGTCGATGTTTTCTAAAATTTAAAACACTACAATAAACTAAGGATTGATAAATAATTACTTGTTAAACTAGGCTAAAATTCTATTTACTCGTGGTGAAGCGTTTGAGATTTGAAAGAAGCATTTTGGTTACTTGTTCTTCAATAAAACGTTTATCTAATGTAATTCCAACTGAAGGTGTTTCGGTTTGTTAAATATATAATGTTTGTAACTGTTTGATGGATACTGTATGTCATTAATTAATTAATGAACCATAATACCTGAAAAGAATTTAATTTAGCATGTTAGTTATCATAAAGTAATGCCAAGATTTGTGGAATGTCAACCAATGATCAATTAATATAAGTGACACAAGGATCTGTTCCAAAATAGGAATTAGGCATAAATAATAATGACATAATGAATGTACTTCTTAAACATTGGTATATAGTAGGCAAGAAAATTTTTTAGGTAACGGTTTTAAAAAAATAAGTGGTTGATTTGGAATTTGTGTAAGGAATAGATGTTTTTGCTCAGAGAGCTTGTAAAAAAATTATGTAATAGAAAATTAATATATCTAATAGAAGTTTATTTTTTTTATTTAATCGACGTGTACCAGTAGCAATAGTACAAAGAAGTTAATGTTTGTGAAAGAAAAGCAATATTATAAAGAAGTTAATGTTAGTGGAAAATAAGTGTGTTTCGTATAAAAATAAAAGGGTTATACAACCAAGTGCAGTAAAGAAGAGTGATTCCAGTTATAGCGAACCCAGGGTCATCTTTAGTGGTTGTGAAAATAGCTTCAGAGAGTTTCGCATAAGTTACAGTGGTTTACCAGTCTAACAGGACTACGTTTTATCATATGTGGTGGAGTATTGCAGGAATACATATGCATCTAGCGGATTCTAAGTATAATGTTGCTGAGTTATTATTTTATTAGCTGTAGAACCTAAAATAAAGTGAGTGTAATCAGAACATAAAACTAAAACCTACCTTCAACAGGTATTAACTGCAGGCGTTCGTAAGACGATTTGTTATCCTGTAACAACGCCCATGTGAAACTCAAGCACCTTCAGAGGAATTACAGGTATTTGAAGTTATCCTTATATATATATATATATATATATAATAGTTATTAAGATAAAATGAAAACCCAACTTTGTATTTAAAGTTGAATTACCATTTCAAATCGAACTAGTAATTGAAAACCACTAAAGGAACGGCTACAGCAGGACTTGAACCTGCAACCTCTGATTTTCCGGATCAGAGGTTGCGGGTTCAATCCTGCTTAACCGTTCTTTAGTGGTTTTCAATACTAGTTCGATTTAATGTAATCTTTAAATACAAAGTTGAATTCATCTTAATAACTATTAATATATATTAAGCATTCATTGCATTCCAAATGTGGATTATTCTTCTCTATTATATATATATATATATATATATATATATATATATATATATATATACACCATTTAAAGTTACTTGTTAGTATTTGAATCTCAAACGTTTATCTAAATTATACATTTGTGATTATATTTATCAATCTTTGAAAATAACCACGCTATACATGCACTACGAGAGGTTAAGTGGTTTTAACTAGACGACGCTTTATGTGAATGTGTTTAATGTACCTGTAAGATGACAAAGAACCCACGTTTTCTTACACAGTAAAATATCTAGATACAATTATTCCTAAGTGACTTTCAAAAGCCGTGGCATAAATAAACAAAATTTTCCTTTATTTAATTTTACAGAAATAAAACGTTAATAGAGTATTTTGCAGCGTGGTTAAATACATGCATGTAATTAAGGTTGCGGTACTACCAGGAAAGATTTGCCGCCGTTTATAAATATTTAAAAGGCCGACAGAACTTTTATCTGTGAAATCATTTATTCTTTTAACCCTTTGATTTAATTACATTTTTATCAGATTCTTTCATTCATAATAGATATATATATATATATATATATATATATATATATAAATAAATATATATAAAAGGATTTTATATTTTTTGTTTGCAAAGTTGGGGTAATAGAGTGGACAAGTTGATGATGGTACGAGTGTCCGGACGGTGAACGTGTGCGGTTATAGACGCATAACTAAAACGTTGCTTTTGATATTTACTGCTTTTTCTACAACTGCTATTTCTTCAGCAACGGTTAGTATCACCGAATACTTCTGTTACTATCGCAATTTCGTTTAATACCACAATTTCTAGTGCTAGCGCGATTTCAATTATTACTGTTGATTTTGTTTTCTCAAACAATTCACACTGTTAACCAATCCGCCATATTTAAGTTACAGATTGCCAGTTAATAAATGCAAGATTTTATAATTAAAACGGAAACTCCACTTCAATTCGGATTAGAGAACTCTTTGTAATTGAAACATGTGTTTAAATTGTTTATTATTATTGTAGAATTTATTTTTGATTGATTGATGTTTGTATTGTATTATTTATTGCTTATACCAAGATCTCAGTCACATATAGGGAAAGAGTATTTCAAAGTTAAGGTCAATTTTATTTAATTAAATCGGTAAGATTATAGTGTTTGTTCGGGTATTCTCATTAAAAAGGGTAAAACCAAAAATCGGTTGATACGCCGTAAGTTTCGCGTTGTTTTTTTGTGATTTACACATTACATTTGTAGAGAACCTTTTTTAGCTAGTCATAAAATCTTTTAAGTATCTCTCCTGGTTTTGAGAAAACCTTTCTCACCTATGCAAGGATTATTTTTAGATAGACGTGTACATTTCTGCTTTTTAAGGCAAATTTGTTTACATCACTTAAGAAATTTTTACTTTTTTCTTTTATTTTATTTATGCTCTTCAAATTTCCAGACAACCATATAAAAGTATCAAAACAATGATCATAAATACTGTTATGACTTTATTTTGAATATTGTATCGAATCGTTCTGAGGGATAATGGTTCCAATAGTAGTATTTTTTAATAATTTTATTTGTCCATGTTTGTGAGAAATAATTATTGCTTTTAGTGCATTTTAGTGTCCATATGGGTTTTTCGTAATGGTTAAGTCTCGTTCAGTCACAAAATTTTTATTCGATGTCAAACAAAAAACATTAGGTATCTTTCTGCATCTGACATTTATTGGTGTCTCAATCGCGTATAAAGTTACAAGTTATGTTAGCTGAACTTTTAAGGGTTAGCAAGTCTCATTTTCTCATAATGTTGACTTCCCAAAAAATTGTCTGTAGTTAAAGTTTCATAAAAAGAAAGTTGTTTTGATGTTGATTGAAAAAGTAATCCGCAATTGTTACTTCTGAGATTTTCAAAGCGGATAGATCTGTTTTAAAATTTGAAATAGCTTTGTCTTCTGGAAATTTTAATCCTGTCGGAGGCTTTCACGGCCGGAGTCATTATAAATATTGATGGTTCCGGGTTGGGACCGTGTCATTTTATACATTAAGGTCGAAGTTTTGCCCACTTTTGTAAGGGGCTTCATCAGGACAAGTAAAGAAATAAGTAATAAAATAAAATAAATATAAAAATAATAAAGGTAAGAATGATAATATTAAGCAGACAAGTTAAAGTGTAAAGAGAAGAGTTACTCCTGAACTACCAGACTCACTAGCCCATTAAAAGTCAAAAGGTGTCTTGTGGCGAAGTAACTGGTGAAAGTAGCAAAAGTGGTAGTTTATATAGGGCGAGAACTTGATGCATGAGCGATCATGAATAGAGAGGAGTGTCGTAGCGGATCAGTGAACGTCACTGTTCCGCTGTTGTGGACATAGGCTTGTTTTGCAAATGGGAGAAAGGTAGTAGCCATTGTCTTTGTTTAGGTTATTAGAATTTTTATTGATTTCTATAGATCCTCTAATTTTTCTATTGTAGGAAAATGGAATTCTGCCAATTAGTTTCGTCTTGTCAAAGTTAATGTTATGGCCTGTTTCATGTTGGTGTTCGGCCACCGCTGAGCGATTATACTGGCTTGTTCTTAAGCATAGCTTATGCTTGTTTAGTCTGGTCTGTACTGACCGTTCTGTTTCTCCTATGTATACTAAACCGCAACTGCAAGGTATACTATACACTGCTGGGGCTTTAAGACTATTTTCGGAATCTTTTGGGGTTGGTAATATTTGTGAAATTTTATTGGTGGGTTTATATGTTGTTTTGATGTTGTGTTTACGTAGAATTTTGCCAATTCGGTCTGTTACTCTTCTATATATGGAAGGATTGCTAAAGATTGTGTATCGGGATTAAAGCGTGGTTTGGGGGTTCGTGTAGGATGCAGATGCCGGTTTATTACTCTGCCGATATCTGAGTTACGATAGTCGTTTTTTATAAGACTGGTTTTAAGATGGGTCAGTTCATTAGATAAGTGTTCTGGTTGTGAAATCTTAATTGCACGGTGGACTAGAGAGTTGATTACCGATGATTTTTGTGAGGGATGATGATGTGACGACGCATGTAGGTATCTGTCTGTATGTGTGGGTTTTCGACATACGGAATGACGTAACATCCTTATTTACAAACGTACCTGTCATAGACACTGTCTCCATTATTAAACAACTCCTACCTCAAGAAAACGAATTTGAGTACCTGACCACGCTCATTGAAAAATGCTTAAGTTCTACCTATTTTGTCTTCGACGGACAATTTTACAAACAAACCTCGGGCACAACAATGGGCTCACCTCTATTCCTTATTATGGCCAATATATTCATGGAGCCTTTGGAATTCATGGCTTTAGAATCCACAGAGCTTAAACCAAAAACTTGGCTCCGTTATGTAGACGACACTTTTGTAATCTGGCCCCATGGACATAAAACGCTCAATAATTTTCTAGATCACATAAACAATCAACATAAAGATATTAAGTTCACTATAGAACGGAACTCTGCCATTCCTTGACGTTCTGGTGGAGCGCCAACCTAACGGACGACTAGGTCATTCCGTATATTGAAAAGCCACTCATACAGACAGATACCTACGGCGTCGTCACATCATCATCTCTCACAAAAATCATCGGTAATCAACTCTCTAATCCACCGTGCAATTAAGATTTCACAACCAGAACACTTATCTAATGAACTGACCCACCTTAAAACCAGTCTTATAAAAGACGGCTATCGTAACTCGGATATCGGCAGAGTAATAGACCGGCATCTGCATCCTACACGAACCCCCAAACCACGCTGTTATCCCGATTCACGATCTTTAGCAATCTTTCCATATATACACAGAGTAACATGTTACGTTACGTTATTCGGGGCTGCCACGTTGGGCGCCAAAAAAGTTACGTTACGTAATTCGTGGCAGTCCCTGTTCGGGCGCCAAAGTTATGCCACGTTGGCTCGTAGCCGTGCGTAACACAAAGAAAATCAAAGAAATGACCGGGCTCAATCGGAGATTAGGGGGGGTTGTAGAAAGCAGACCAACATACAATGTACGCGGCTGTAAGGAGTTAGTGATAATACCTGCAAGAAAAAAAAATAGTTAAGCAAACCTGAAATAAAGAAAAAGCATAGCATGCTGGTCGAGCATAGATTGTTCAGTACTTTGTAGAATGTAAAAAACTGTTTAGATAAACTATATAATATAATCACGATAAAAGCATCATAAAAATTTTTATTACAAAGTGAGGTAATATTGGGGAGTAGCAGAAACGTTTCCTCACACACCAATTAAACATAAATCAGACAAAATGTTAAAAAAAAATAAATAGGTAAGACACAATTAATATGAGTAATTCAGTAGTATTGATCTTTCTTTCTTTCTTTCTTTTTTTTTTCTTATGTTTTAAAATATCATGCAAGTCTTTTGTAAAAGGTATCAGAACGACAAAGATATGGTAAAGCAACGGATAGATATTTATAGTAATAACAAGTAGGAAATAGTTCAACTTACAAAAGTCCTTCAGCAACGCTTCCTTACAACGGAAGTGTGATATTCACGATGTCCTGCACTAACGAAGCACTTCACCCTTGACTGTGAGGGTGTTGATGGAACTTATCACACGTCACACTAATCACACCTACTCATTTCACTGGGGTTAGCAGCAGACACCATCACGCGACGGAACTATGTAGCATTGATAAATTTCTTGTTAATTCTATTTCCTGAGACAATAATTTCGAAATATTTTGTAGCACTAGTTTAATTTCAACTGGGATCAAATGTATATTATTTTCATAAACCTCCAAAAAGCAGTGAGAAACTTCAACCAATACCTTTATAAACCGGTAATCTGTTATATTTCGCAAATAACGAGATTCGCGCAAGCAATGATCTATTTTAGATTCTTTGGTGTTAGAACAATGTAGAAACTACAGTATCCACTGTATTTAAATAATCCAAAGTATGCACTAATCTGATAAAACAAAGGGACACTAGTCTAGATCGCACACACAGTTCAAATATAAAAAGACAAATCAACTAAAAAAACACAATTAGTAAAGCAACGCGTATCACTAAGTCAATGTTCCGTAAAACGCACGACAATAAAAGCATTATAAAACTTTTTATTTACAACAGAAAAGCAACCAAAAAAACCAATTAGTAGCGCAACGCGCATCACGAAAACCGTCCGTCAATGACCTTACCACAACACTTGTGGCCAACCAAACACGTTACATTTGTAGCATACTTCCTTCAAAAAGGAATTAGAACTACACAATACGACTTTTATTTCACAAGAAAGACAACTAAAAATCGTGCCGAGCTTGTTCAGGAACAATTCGAAAATTCATCCCGCATTAATTCTCACTATTGTCAAAAGCAGAAAGAAGCAGTATTTTTCACGTACTTAATATATCGGAACCAAAACGAACTACAACTCCTCATCTGTTTATTCAATTCGTCGATATTACCACCGCTTATCGTCTCTTATCTAACCTTGTATATCCACATAAGGAACAAAGTTTATATTTACAGCAAGACTAGGACGATGCAATCTATAATCAATTACAAGCGGTTTATAATTTTTAATTTATCTCTCTTTAAATTACTACACACGAGTTAATAAATATAAAATATAGAACTAGTAATTGCAAGAATGTACTTACGAATTGAGTATAAAAGCGTAATATGTTAAAACTATAAAAATGCCCGTTACAAATTCCCCCCTAGCAAAATAAAGACGTCGGGGTGAAAGAAAAAAAAGAAAAACGACAGACAAGAAACCAAACAAAAAAAATTTTTATCCGGTTCGAAGGACCAACGCCAGTATAAGAGAAAAAACATTTTTCCAAAAGAAGGCAAAGTCGTAACCAACAATGACAGAATAGGTAAAGAAAGTATTAAGTAAACACCCAATGAGGATTAAAGGTTATAGCTACTTTCAAAATCGTCAAAAGACGGATGTCCTCAAAAGGGACATTTCTGTTTTCCACCTCAAAGAAAAGTTATGGCTTCCCGCGGAGAAACCAAGAGGAAAGAAAAAAAACGAGGCAGAAAACTCGTAGCAAACCAACTAGACGACAAAACTGTCAACCTCAAGTGTGCAGCAAAGAAAGAACCAAGACAGAGTAAAGGGCAAAGGCAAACTAGTACACCATCTAGAATACTTCCAACTGAGGTAACACAGAATTGTATGAAACGATTACTCAAGCAGAGTATGGCTAACAGACCTACAAAAGCGACCAAGTCGAAATTCCTAAAGGAAAAGAAAATAGATCTGAAGCCTACCTCAAGGAATGGATGTAGCAAGCGACTATAATAGTCAAATAGTGAACAAATGGTGGAACTAGCCAGAAGAAAAAGTCACGGGATGGGCTAGCTACAAAAAGATGAATAGGAATACGAAATGGGCGCCAGTGTTTTCGGACACAAGCTTATCAGAGAAAACACAAGACCAATAAGCCACAGAAAGAATACTTAAGAACAGACATAGTGAGAGAATAAAAATGACATAAAAAGATGCAAAGACAATTAAGATTAAGTTTAGGATTAAAATACAATAAACAGAGACAGATGAAAAAAATCGAGCAGAAAAAAAAATCGGGCAGGGGAAAAAAAATCGGGCAGGGGAAAAAATCGGGCAGGGAAAAGAAATCGGGCAGGAAAAAAAAATCGAGCAGGAAAAAAAATCGAGCAGGAAAAAAAATCGAGCCTCATGTTGGGCGCCAAAAATGTTACGTTACGTTATTCGGGGCCTCCACGTTGGGCGCCAAAAAAGTTACGTTACGTAATTCGTGGCAGTCCCTGTTCGGGCGCCAAATTTATGCCACGTTGGCTCGTAGCCGTGCGTAACACAAAGAAAATCAAAGAAATGACCGGGCTCAATCGGAGATTAGGGGGGGTTGTAGAAAGCAGACCAACATACAATGTACGCGGCTGTAAGGAGTTAGTGATAATACCTGCAAGAAAAAAAAATAGTTAAGCAAACCTGAAATAAAGAAAAAGCATAGCATGCTGATCGAGCATAGATTGTTCAGTACTTTGTAGAATGTAAAAAAAACTGTTTAGATAAACTATATAATATAATCACGATAAAAGCATCATAAAAATTTTTATTACAAAGTGAGGTAATATTGGGGAGTAGCAGAAACGTTTTCTCACACACCAATTAAACATAAATCAGACAAAATGTAAAAAAAAAATAAATAGGTAAGACACAATTGATATGAGTAATTCAGTAGTATTGATCTTTCTTTCTTTCTTTCTTTCTTTTCTTATGTTTTAAAATATCATGCAAGTCTTTTGTAAAAGGTATCAGAACGACAAAGATATGGTAAAGCAACGGATAGATATTTAAAGTAATAACAAGTAGGAAATAGTTCAACTTACAAAAGTCATTTAGCAACGCTTCCTTACAACGGAAGTGTGATATTCACGATGTCCTGCACTAACGAAGCACTTCACCCTTGACTGTGAGGGTGTTGATGGAACTTATCACACGTCACACTAATCACACCTACGCATTTCACTGGGGTTAGCAGCAGACACCATCACGCGACGGAACTATGTAGCATTGATAAATTTCTTGTTAATTCTATTTCCTGAGACAATAATTTCGAAATATTTTGTAGCACTAGTTTAATTTCAACTGGGATCAAATGTATATTATTTTCATAAACCTCCAAAAAGCAGTGAGAAACTTCAACCAATACCTTTATAAACCGGTAATCTGTTATATTTTGCAAATAACGAGATTCGCGCAAGCAATGATCTATTTTAGATTCTTTGGTGTTAGAAAAATGCAGAAACTACAGTATCCACTGTATTTAAATAATCCAAAGTATGCACTAATCTGATAAAACATAGGGACACTAGACTAGATCGCACGCACAGTTCAAATATAAAAAGACAAATCAACTAAAAAAACACAATTAGTAAAGCAACGCGTATCACTAAGTCAATGTTCCGTAAAACGCACGACAATAAAAGCATTATAAAACTTTTTATTTACAACAGAAAAGCAACCAAAAAAACCAATTAGTAGCGCAACGCGCATCACAAAAACCGTCCGTCAATGACCTTACCACAACACTTGTGGTCAACCAAACACGTTACATCTATAGCATACTTCCTTCAAAAAGGAATTAGAACTACACAATACGACTTTTATTTCACAAGAAAGACAACTAAAAATCGTGCCGAGCTTGTTCAGGAACAATTCGAAAATTCATCTCGCATTAATTCTCACTATTGTCAAAAACAGAAAGAAGCAGTATTTTTCACGTACTTAATATATCGGAACCAAGAACGAACTACAACTCCTCATCTGTTTATTCAATTCGTCGCTATAACCACCGCTTATCGTCTCTTATCTAGTCTTGTATATCCACATAAGGAACAAAGTTTATATTTACGGCAAGACAAGGACGATGCAATCTATAATCAATTACAAGCGGTTTATAATTTTTAATTTATCTCTTTAAATTACTACACACGAGTTAATAAATATAAAATATAGAACTAGTAATTGCAAGAATGTACTTACGAATTGAGTATAAAAGCGTAAAATGTTAAAACTATTAAAATGCCCGTTACAAACAGACCCAATTGGCAAAATTCTACGTAAACACAACATCAAAACAAGATATAAACCCACCAATAAAATTTCACAAATATTGCCAACCCCAAAAGATTCCGAAAATAGTCTTAAAGCTCCAGAAGTATATAGTTTACCTTGCAATTGCGGTTTAGTATACATAGAAGAAACAGGACAGTCAGTACAGGCTAGACTAAACGAGCATAAGCGATGCTTAAGAACAAACCAGTACAATCGCTCAGCGGTGACCGAACACCAACATGAAACAGGCCATACCATTAACTTTGACAAAACGAAACTAATTGTCAGAATTCTACTTTTCTACAATAGAAAAATTAGAGAATCCATATAAATCAATAAAAATTCTAATAACCTAAACAAAGACAATAACTACTACCTTTCTCCCATTTGCAAAACAAGCCTATGTCCACAACAGCGGAACCGCGACGTTCACTGATCCTCTACGACACTCCTCTCTATTCATGATCGCTCATACATCAAGTTCGCGCCCTATATAAACTACCACTTTCGTTACTTTCACCATTTACTTCGCCACAAGACACCTTTTGGCTTTGAATGGACTAGTGAGTCTCTTAGTTTGGAGTAACTTTCTCTTTACACTTTAACTTGTCTGCTTAATATTATCATTGTTATCTTTATTATTTTTATATTTATTCTATTTTCTTACGTATTTCTTTACTTGTCCTGATGAAGCCCCTTACAAAAGTGGGCGAATCGTCGACCTTAATGAATAAAATGACACGGTCCTAACCAAGAACCATAAATATTTATAATTTTAATCCTAATATAAGTGGGATAGGAAAGTCCACAATGACGAACGTTGTTATTGTCATACTCTGGTCTAGGGTATGTTTAAATTGGACTTGCCCAAAATCGGTAAGTTCCTATTGTCTGCAATTTTAAGCCGCGAACTCGTATTTTTGTATAATAGAATATCTTTGAAAATCTTCTTGATGCAATATTATAATAACTTCCGGAATCAAGTAGAATTGAAATTTCTTTATTTTTGTAAAATCCTTTTATTGTATATAACTTATGAGTCATCATTAAAGAATAAATGATTATTTTTGTGCTCATGCTTCTTCAATCTTTTAAGCACTTATTTAAATTTATTTTGCGTTTTATTTGCCCTGGTTGTATTTGTAAACATTATTTATTCGCGCATTATTATTAAATCCCTTTCTATATTTTTTTATGCATATTATTCACATTATATACCTTCTGTTTCTTCTAATAAAATGAAGTTGCAGATTTAGGTTATATAACTGAAAATTTAATTCAATTCGGAAGATTCGTCTTGTCTTTTGTGCTTTACGCACTATATACTTTTGTAGAGCGAGAAACTTTTTTAGCCAATTATAAAATACTAATCCAAGTTGAACGTACACAATTGTTAAGCGTTCTAATTAAATGCTTTCAGTTCTATTATATTTTAACTTCTTAGCTAGTCCTTAAAACAGCGTCAAAGAAAAAAATTAATTATATAAAGTTGCCTTGTAAAAGGAAATATTAAACAAGATACAGAACTTTTCTAGAAAGATTTTCCAAATTGCTTTTCCTGCAATTATAATTTGTGAATTGTAAGCTAAACTTTTTAATTGCCTATATAAATTGGCAAGGTATTCCTTTGAGTTATGTAATTTATTGCGAAGTTTTGATTAGCTTTATTGCAACTTAGTTCAAAATCTACCTGCATATTTATGCATTACAAAGTAATTCTTCGGTTCGTATTGACTCATAGTTTGCTCTCTAAGTCGAACCGTATACATGGTATCCACTTTTTATCCGAACGTGATTACTACTTTTGAACAGGTGGACTGGGGCCAAGTTCCTTTTCCAGTTTCCCCGCAATAGGTACAGAAACCTTCTTCTACGTTGTTTATTGGTACATTATAGGTGCACAATATGCACAGTGTACAAACCTTTGTGCACTTCCTTAAGCTGTGATATATAGAAAATATTGGTTTGAAGGTAGGGGGCGCTATACTAAAACAATTTTTGTTGTTTAAGAAGCAATCGCTTGTGTATCGTATGCACACAAATGTACGTAGTGTGTTGTGGGTAAAATGAGCGCTACGTTATAAATTTAGATTTCTTGAAAAGGAGGGACCCCGTAACAATTTAGAAGTTCGTCAGTTAACTGTAGCGGTGCGGGAGTGGGTTTCTATGGAAAAAATAATAAAAGAAAAAAGGAAAATTCAAAATAAAAATTAAAAAAAACCCCAACTACTAAGACTACGTTACAATATTCACTTATCCTGAATGACTTTTTCTCTTATCATAATTAAGGGGCGTTAAACCGTCTGCCTCAGCAATCCCTACAATGTTATCCATACGCAGAAGACATTTATTTCACGTTTCTGGTTTCCTAACTTTATCACATTATACTATAACCTCTCTTTAAAATACCGTAAAAATACTCATTCAATTCTTGTCACATTAAATAAAATTAAAAAATTAAATGCCTCTCCTGGATACAACTCCATCACTAGGATCACTGGATATCCTTTTACAAATTTACCTTCTTTAATCTATATTATAAATAACTTCAAATTAAATTTCACCTTAACTTGAACTATATTAACAATAAATTCCTGAAATATAAATAACCATACAATAACCTTAAATAATTACAAACCTAATGTATTATTCAACTGTCCAGGTTTTATTAATAGAAGTCGTAAAAAACACCAATCTATAACTACAACTACCATACTATTGTTCCAGTTTTGAATTCTAATTACATCGCAAATTTAGTCCAACAAAATAACCATTTTCCGGATTTGATAATTTCCATTACAGAAATATGAACTATCTACCATTTTAATCCATACATACATAATTAATAAATCTAAACATATCCGCCCAAGTATAGTTCACTGTTTTAATTCATCTTTTAAAATGTTAAGGATGCCCAGATAACTCCAGCTTTTCAATTTTTCGTTCTTCCAAACAATATTAATGAAAGGGTAAACTCTCCAGGGTTTAACCCATTTAACTAGTCGCAAAGACGTTAATTTGTACTACAACTCGTGAATTGAAACGCATCCAATTCATGCAAGCGTAAGTTCAAAAATATAGTTTTTTTTAATTGAACTTAAAGCTGCGTTTCTTTTTAACCCCTCTTCCCGCCCCTTACCTAACTCGCTCGTATTTCAACATTTTGTCGTTTCTAATTACCTGCTCGTGTATAATTAGTTATTAATCTTTTCCGTCGGATATCTAACTCCTGCCATTTCTCCTACTATAAAAGTCCTATTAATTGCGGTAAGCATTACGTAATACAATGTAATAAGTTTAATTCGCGCTTAATCGGGATATTGTCACGTTACTTTGTATGCAATTCGTATTGTTGTTACAATATGGTATCCTTGTCATGCCCTTGGTGGTCGCGGCGGACGATATCTGTCTACTGTAAATTATCTTTTTTATGTGAAATGCATACTCTGTCGCGTCTTGTAATATTAAAATATGTTTGCATTTTTGGTTTTAATTTAAGCAATTGTCCTGGAATATTACAGCTACAATTAATTAATTACGATAGATCCTATCTTACATAGTAGACAAACTGCCTTTCGGGAAAGATTCAGGAAGGTTCGCCACAATATAACTTGTTAAAACACAAACTCCGTCTTTACTTACATTATTAAAACGCACTTGCCTACTGTTTAGTCGTGCTGTCACTGCACTGCTAACCAAACGACATGCTTAATCGTTTCTTTTCTACCACCCCCCTCGCTTAACGTCACCTCATAATACCCAACGACACTCGCAGAGCTCTTGGGGCTAGGTTGAAACAGGTTACTACTACTGTACTACATTTACTTTATACTAACTGGCGGGGCGGAAGGTTAGATTATGCAAGAATAGTTCAAGACTAATATTAAAAGCAATATTAAAATACGACAACTACTAGCTTGGCACAATTCTAAATCTCATAATTACGTAATGAATTATTGTTCCACCTTCAACCTCGCGTGACGTTACTACCCTACACGTTGTGGTGGTTACGTCTACTAGTTTTTCAATTTTACTTTCAACTTGTCAAGCTTGGATATATCTTATTCTCTCTTCTATAGATTTTGTTTTCAGAATGTAAGATATTTTATCAATGTCGAATAAAAGGCTATTTTCACGTTAATTACATAAAAGTTGTGTAATTTTATAATAATGACATTTTACATTACCTTGAACATCTAGCCAGGTCTTACATATGATTTTGCATTTTAGCGATATCTGCATTCCTCATACACTAATTTATTTCCTCAATGTATAATTTGTAGTTTTGTTTATTGCATGACGGTATGTATTTTATTTTAATCAAAATTTTTAGTTTTGCAGATTTAGCATTCTCGTATTACATATAACGTTGTAATTATTAATGATTAATACATTGTATGTTTTACGGAATCTTCTATTGCGGCGATTTATGTTTATGTTGTTTATGCGATTTTTATTGTCGCAACGCTTATCCTACTTAATGCTATTACGTTAAGTTTTTATTTGATTAATATGTAACAATTTATTTTAAGAAAATTCATATTTATTGCTTTAATTATACTAACTGCTATATGTAAAATTATATTTTTTTTATGAACAAAAGAATTAAAATAGCATACTTAATTAACGTTGATCGTTCGTAGAATTTTAATATACACCGTCCATATTTATTCTGTCTCCCAAACTTAAATTTTTGTCTTTTCTCTCTGGTTTATATCTAAAGTAATACGAACGCGTTACAATATTTCCTTCCATTTTAGGATAAAGGTAAACAAAGGGTACTCCTTGCTCATTTACATACCTACGATGCCAAAATGGCTTTCTTTAAAAATCGACCATTATTTCAGTTACTAGCCAAAATACGTTGATACATTTTATTCATTTATAATCTACGGATAAGAGTCCGGGAGAAAACAGAGAATTCCTTAGACAGCCACTACTGCCATCCCTTCGAAGCTTGTCTTCTTACACATAGTTTGAGAAGGTATGCAAACAATTTGACCCAAAACAAAGGCTTATCTGCAATAGAAAAGTAGAAAATTTGTTTGGAAAATAAGAACTGTCAATTTTGCTAATTTTACAAATCGTTTTTCTATTATTTAGTATAGGCACATTTGTGTATCCACGATACATAAATTACAACTATTAAAAAATAGGAAGTTACCTTGGGGAGGGGGGGGGAGGTCATATCTATAGCGCAATTATAGTCTGTAGTCACAACCTTATTAAATTTTTTCTAAATCGTTTTTAACTTAGCATAATTTTTGTAACCGATTTGATTATTTTAATTATATGAAAGTAGTAAGAAGGTATTATAGGCCTAGGGTCCGGAAAATGCAACCTAGTGTGACCCTAACTGGTACTTTTGTATGTTATAGAACATCATACTATGTACTTTGTAACCTTCCGGTCGACACTTCTGTGTCAGCATTCTATTTATATAATATTTCTAAATTCAATTGTCTGCTGATAGCATTGTCCTGCTATCTATATCGTTGTTACCTTTGCGCTTCATTTGTGTTAACCTTCATAATTACAAGTTATTGCCGTATACTCAAATTTACGTTACTTATCTGCATTTGAAATTAGAAATATGATAATAAGCTGTACTTTGCTTTTGTCCTTGTGGATAAGAGGCATTCTTATTTCGATCGTTGTTGGTGAAAGTTGGATTCTGCCGATATAAACGTATTGATTACGGATTTAGGTAGAACCGACAAATAATTATTGGAGTTTGGCAATTTTGGTTTTATGGTTCTAGAATACCTTTTGCAAGCTTTGATTTTCACTTGTAGTGGATTTAAATTCATCATCATCGTTCATAATTGGTGCAGATGTTCGTTATTGAAATCTAAATATTGTAACGTTCTGTTATCTCTAAATCAGTTAGTGCACATTTAATTGACCCATTTACGTGGGTTCTTCTTCTTTTTCCTCCCTACGCCTTCTCATTGTGCGTTATACGTATGCTCTTCATTCTGTTTATGCTCCTGTTTTCTTTATCTCAAGAACGTTGTCGCACTATCAATTTTATTATTTATCATTTATTGGCGTTGCCGACCAGCTGTCGTTACTCTGGGTTACCATTCCAGCAGCCTAGGACTTCGACGACCTTTGATGTGAGATAACTACGTACAGAAGATAATCATTGAGTAAGATTATTCCATGTATTTATTGTTCGTTGTTAGTGTTTGTGCTTATTTGGTGCCATTGTGGTTTTATTATTTTCCTTACTAGTACTTAATATTAATAATTTGAGCTATTGCTGTTCATAAGAAGTACCTCTACTTCATTCAAAATTCTGTAATACTGATATACAAAATTCAATATTTAAAAATCAACATTTAGTATATTTCTAGACACCCTCTTTACTGCCTAGGGTGATTCATTAAGATGATTGTGAAATATTTCAACCGTACGTTAAGGTATCTAATATTTACACTATTGTTAGAGATTGCTCCCACGAGGTGCTTATTTGAAACTGAGGTTAGAACACCTAGCACTTAATTTATGGTGCATTTTACGTACTACTACATGCTTTCTTGGCCAAGGGTATATGAGTACGTGAGTAATAAATAACTTTAAAGTGAGTGAGAAATTAAAAGTTCTTTTTCCGTGATATGCACTCGTGCGTGGTTTCTTACGGTAATATTTACTAATTTTGTATTTTCTATTCTTGTGTTACTCATAATTGATGTAATATTGAAATTCAACTGGTATTTGGAATTTTTGTTATTAATTGTTTTTGTGTTCCGATGCGATATTAAAGATAGTTATTTTGTGAAGTTGCGTGTTTTATATTTATGATCTGGAAAGGGGTTCCTTCGAAGTCTGTTGGAACTAGGACTTTAGGTTTCATACGCTCCTTAATTGTTATCAGTTCCTGGCGCCTTGGCATTCCCTGTCCAGGCTCTGATTCAATACTAACCCTTATTAATATAATCTGTGCAGTACATTTTCTGATCTACCCTGAATTAGAGTCTCACCCCCGGAGCAAAAGTTGTCACCACCCCCAACCCAAAAGTCGCTACCTAAGCACTTTTCTAGTGGCCGTCAACTTGACTTAAATTTTCCGTGACAACTTCTCAATTTTAGTAAATTTCCCACAATTAGGGCTGTATGGAGGTAGCAGATTATAAAGCTAAATTGGTATAAATGTTGAAAAAGCTTTATTTTAAAACCTTGTTATAAACTTTTTGCTGATTCGGAAACGTGAACAGTTTACCTCTATAACGGTATAAATTTATTTTTCCAATGCAATTTTACTGAGGTACTGTAAACTTACCATAAGTTTATTATAGTGGTATTTAGTTCATAGCAAGACCTTAAATCATAAATAACCTCTAGCGTAACACAGTATGCGAATAAGTTTCGCATTTTATATCTGTAGCCTTAAGGCGTGATAAATATTTAAAGTTCAGCATATGAGAGAAATATCGGGCTAGAAGAAAGATTTATAGATATTGAGTTGCAACGCTGAGAAATAAATATTTCAACATAATTTTACATGAAACTTTGATTATAGCCTCAGTAGAAAGTTATGAAATATTCCAGTAATTTTATGGCGCCATTGCTAGGCGTTATTCTCTGTTAATACGACAGACTGATGTATTTTCCTTCAATAGCTAGATATAGACCTTTGTTACTACACAATTGCTGTATTTCTAGAATATTTGAAATCGCTTTAAAATACTACATTCTACTGAACGCCACCGCTCTGTGTTTCTCACTTTAATCTTTTACTTTTATTATTATGTCACGGCTTGCCCTTTTTAATTTACACAGAGTGCACAACGTTACGATGATCAATTTTCTATCAATCCTTTATGATTACCTGTTTGAATTGATAAAACGAAGTCAATCAACATCATATAATGAAAGGAAATAATATTTACAATTTTTGAAATTTTTTAAATACACCTT
Source organism: Platerodrilus igneus (assembly GCA_036346225.1). Lineage (NCBI taxonomy): Eukaryota > Metazoa > Arthropoda > Insecta > Coleoptera > Lycidae > Platerodrilus > Platerodrilus igneus. The sequence goes on along the minus strand of JARFIW010000884.1, from coordinate 3,654,481 downwards.
TCAATCAATTAATATCATATGGATTATTTATCCCAAAATTTATATACTTTTAATTCGATATAAAGTCACCAAAAACAACACCCTTTACAAAAAAATCTGAACGTTCGAGACCTCTTTATGATTTATTACGTAAGTTTAAACGCATGCAATGTTCCTGTTCTCTTTACAAGTTTTGGATAAATTGAATAAATTCAATATTAAAATTTAAATTGAAAAGATTCCTAGAAATTAAGTAGATCTGACCTGTGATCTCCTGATATGTTGTTTCGTGTTGTGTATCAACACCCCCTTGTTGTCCTCAATCGAATATCAATGCTTGCTTTATCGAACCAATATTTCAGTACGGTTACCCCTTGCTTTCCAAAAATCACCTCGCGCTTTATTCTATATTTCCCTGCATATGCTTTGAATCTCTTCCCTTAAATACCACTTGAAATTCCAGACTTTGAATCATAAATTAGCAGCGTATTAGAATTGTCCCAGAATTATAATTATCCCCAGAATTTTACCAGAATTATACCAGAATTAAAATTAGAGTTGTTTTCGACGCAGATTAGAATAGTCCAGAAATATACAAGAATTATCGTTTTCGACGCAGTTTAAAAGCCCTATATCATTATAAATATTTAATTTAAATTAATTAACCAATTTCTACTCACGTTTTCTGAAAAAACGGCAAAAACTTTTCATATATTCTAAACACAATTTTTATACAGCACTATTTTCACTATATTATAAATTTTATTTATATGACGCGTAGATTTCTCGTTAAAAGTGATGTGGATTTAACGTGCTTCAAGTGGAAACTGAGCTGCGTTATCACCGGCAGGTGTTATATAACTTTTCCCATTACAAGTAGTCTTGCAGATTGTCGCGACCAACCACGTTTGTCTTTAATATTTCAAGCTGGTTTCTGACGAAACTCTTTTGGATTTCCGTGTCAAGGTGTTTATTTACGATCTTTGATTGCCTTATTATTTGTTATCGTGGCCAGACTTTTAACTTACGTCTGTGTTTTGTATAGATAATGTTTTTGGATAATTGTACAAAAATAAATGATGTTACTCTAGTGCTGTTTTCGTTCATGTATTTATTTAGACTGAGCTTTGAAAGTGCGTTTTCTTATCAAAGCGCATATTGTTCCTTCTTTATCACAAGCCTAATTGCATGAGGATTTATTAGGTTTTGTCTTATCTCCTGCGTTCTTATTTTATAAACTTGTTAAACATTCTCAACGTAGTTTTAATTACATGTACGATTATTTCTCTGCTGAATGAGCGTTCTATTATCAATAGATGTGCTTGCTGGCATTGTTTAAAGTTGATTACGGTCTATATACAGGGCGTTAAATGCTTGCTATTAACATAATGTACGAATTACTTATTTTTCTGCTAAATAAATGCAGTTTTCTGATTCCTATTGCTATTTATAGTTACTACACGACCCTTAATACTCAATACGCCCCTAAACAACCTCTTATCACAGCATTAATCCCCCAAATTAAAATATAAAATTTTAGAACAATGACATTTTTGGCGCCCAACGTGAGGTTAAAACTCACATTGGTCTACAAATTCTTATATTTTTATTTTGTTTTGCAAATCTAACTCTTCCTATGTTAATTCCCTATTTACATCTACCTAATCTTATACCTATGTCCTATTTTACTACCTTATTTATGACTATTCCTATTCTTGTACCCCTATTCTATTTTACTACCCTATGTATACCTATGTTTAAATTTATTTTACATTTTGTTTCTTTATTTGTGTCTTTTTGTATGGGTGTGAAACTTCCCCCTTGTTTGGTTTTGAATCTATGTCCTTTTAGCTCATGTTTGTTTGTTCCCTGCTTTATAATTATACCCTTGCTATCTATTATATATTCTAAAAATTTAACTCTATCTTGAAAAAATTCGCACTGCCTTAAATTTAATCTTAAACCTGCTATATTTAACTCTTCAACTCTTCAAATGTACAAAGTGTTGCCCTACATTGTCGCTAAATATCAAAACATCATCCACGTAGTGATCCTATATTCCTCATACGGTCCCAAAATATACTGCATAGCTCTCACTAGTGCAGCCGTACTCGAGGACAAACCTCACGGGACCACCTTTAATTGGTATATTCTCCCTTTTACCGAAAAACGCGTATATTTCCTTGATTCTCGCGCTAATGGAATTAACCAAAATGATTTCTTCAAGTCTATTTTGTTGAAAATTTTCTTACTATCTATTTTCGCTAATATGCCATCCATTGTTGGTGGACAATTGTATTGCGGTTTTGTTCGCTTATTAATCTTCCTGGCATCTAAAAATAATCTGATGCTACCATCACTTTTCTTCACAACGACTAATGGATTCACAAAGTGTGTACTGGAGCTTTCGATGATACCTTTACGTAATATTTCTTCTAATTCTTCCTTTACTCTGTCTCTGTATGCTACTGGAATAGGATATAATTTTGTGTTAAACGGTTCGGTGTTCACTACTTCCAGTTGGTGCTCATAACCTGTGGCAATTCTTGATTTCGACCCTATTAATTCTGAATGCTTTCTTAATAACAAATTTACCCTGCTTCTTAAATCTTCTGTACATTTAATCTCTTCATTTGTATACCCCTCATTATCTATTTCATCCTCAAACTGATTAATATTCACGCAGTCACCCTCTATTTCTATATTACTCTCTTCACACCATTTAATATACTTTCCATTGCACTCTATCTCTTTGCATTCTGCATTTATCTTCAACCCCAACCTGTCTATAATATCTATCCCAAATATAATATCTATTTTTAGTCCAGGTACAACCATAAAATCATTTTCTCATTTTACATCTCCCATTTCACATCTCAGAATTACCATTTCATTTATTTTCGCAAATTTCTTATTATTTGGTGCCACCAAATTACACCTCGCTATAGGTATCGCCTTATCCCTCAATTTCCCTCGTTTAACAAATTCTTCCGCAACAAGTGATGCTTCTGCCCCAGTATCAATCAATTCTCTAATTATTTTATTTTCCACCTTTAAACTAATAAGTTTCTTTCAAATCTTCCTAATTCATGTTCCGTCTCATGTTTAATAAATTCGCGCTGGTATTCGTTTCCGTTTATCCGTAGAATTTTACTTGGTTCGTCCGTATCTAAAAATTTTGGTTTCGCGTGAAAGGTCCTGCCTGACTCATTATCTCTGCTTGTGCGCAATTAATATTCCTCGTTTGCGTGCGTCGATCTTCATGTTCCCGTTTATTTATTTCTCGATTATTATGTCCCTCATGATTAGTCCGCTCTGTTTGTTGCCTTGGTATCTGACCCGTATTTCTACTTCGCCTGAAATCATTATTAAAATTGTTGTAATTCCCCCTATTAAAATGTCTTTCATAATTATAATTGTTTCGTTGATAATTGGTTCTCAGAGTCTCAGTGTTCCTTTGCGTCTTTATAAAATCTGTACGTCGAGCCCTAGCATTATTTTCCGTTCTATAATTTGTTTCCAACTCATCATACCTTTGTAAATGTTCTATAAATATGTCTCGGTCTACTATATTCTGTATTGTAATATATCTTTTTACTTCTGCGTTAAAATGCTCTTCCAAATATTTTATGATTTGTTCATCCGGTAAAGGAGGATCTAATTGTTTTGCTAAGCTAAACTTTCCAATAGCATATAATTCCAGCGTCATTCCTCTATCTGAAATGTATTTTCTCATGCTCAGGTCATTCCTAATTTTGTCTTGTTGATTATCCCCCCAAAAGTGTCGTAGAAATTTTTGTTCGAACTGTTGAAATGTTTGTATCTCGCTTTCAACTAAGTTATACCACATTTCGGCTCCCCCTTTTAGCATTGATTTTACTAAGTTTAATTTATATTACTCGTCCGTTGAGCCCTGTACTAACATTTTAGTATTTTTCAAAAAAAAATTTGGATATAATTTTTCGTCCCCGTAAAATTTTGTATATTGGACAATTAAAAGATTTGGTTGAGTTAGTCTAATGGGTTCCCTAACATTAACGTTTCCTAAATTAGTTTTCAAGTTACTTATTTCCCGGTTTATCGTTCTGAATTATGTTTCACAATTTTCTTCTACGTTTCATAATTTAGTATCTAAATTCGTGAGTTTGTCGTTTGTCTCGCTTTTATATTTCTCTTGTGTGGCTTTCACCATTCCAACATGATCCCATACACAGTCGATTTTATCCGTAATCCTCACAATTTTCTTTTGCACTTGTGCTCTCATTTCCGCAATTGTTTGGTTGGTTTCCCTTAATCCATCACTCAGAATTTTGATTTCCTTACCTAATTTTTCGTTATTTTTGTAGATTTTCGTAGTCATGTTTTTCATGGCCTCTTGGTTTTTGTCCATTTTACTATTCAGTGCCATCAAAATCTCCATAATTTTTGTTTCCTGTGAGGTCCTCTGTTCTTCGCTACAACTCTTATCAAACGTACTTTCCTGGATGATTTCACTCTCTTGGAATCCTATTTCCACTCCTTGATTTTTTAGTGCCTCCCTTGTTTTCCTTATTCTTTTGTCCATCTTTGAAAATTATATTTACACTAAATTTTAAATACTAAAATAAATCTGCCTAAATTTAATTAATTTACAAATTTTTCTGAATTTTTGGTTTCCGTAATTTTTCTCAAATTAAGACTCTTTAATTATAGCCCTAATTTAATTTAATAATTTTATTTTAAATCCCACGGTCGTATTGTCAAATTTATTTGATTTAATTCGAGTCTCTTCGTGTAGGTCGCTGTATTTGATCGTGGTAAAATATTCTCGTCCCAAGTTGGGCGCCATTAAACAATTGATATGATAACGCCGTACTGGGTGTAATAAACGTTCTACTGAACGCCACCGCTCTGTGTTTCTCACTTTAATCTTTTACTTTTTATTAATATGCCACGGCTAGCTTGTTTTAATTTACACAGAGTGCACAACGTTACGATGATCAATTTTCTATCAATCCTTTATGATTACCTATTTGAATTGATAAAACGAAGTCAATCAACATTTATATAATGAAAGGAAATAATATTTACAATTTTTGAAATTTTTTAAATACACCCTTCAATCAATTAATATCATTTGGATTATTTATCCCAAAATTTATATACTTTTAATTCAATATAAAGTCACCAAAAGCAACACCCTCTACAAAAAAATCTAGAACGTTCGAGACCTCTTTATGATTTATTACGTAAGTTTAAACGCATGCAATGTTCCTGTTAACTCTTTACAAGTTTTGGATAAATTGAATAAATTCGGTATTAAAATTTAAATTGAAAAAATTTCATAAAGTTAAGTAGATCTGACCTGTGATCTCCTGATATGTTGTTTCGTGTTGTGGATCAACACCCCCTTGTTGTTCTCAATCGAATACCAAGCTCTGCTTTATCGAACCAATACTTCAGTACGGTTACCCCTTACTTTCCAAAAGTCACCTCGTGCTTTATTCTATATTTCCCAGCATATGCTTTTAATCTCTTCCCTTAAATACCACTTGAAATTCCAGACTACGGATCATAAATTAGCTGCGTATTAGAATTGTCCCAGAATTATAATTATCGCCAGAATTTTACCAGAATTATACCAGAGTTAAAATTAGAGTTGTTTTCGATGCACAGTAGAATAGTCCAGAAATATACCAGAATAGTCGTTTTTGACGCAAATTAGAAACCTTATATATATCATTATAAATATTTAATTTAAATTAATTAACCAATTTCTACTTACGTTTTCTGAAAAAAAGGCCAAAAACTTTTCATATATTCTTAACACAATTTTTATACAGCACTATTTTCACTATATTATAAATTTTATTTATCTGACGCGTAGATTTCTGGTTAAAAGTGATGTGGATTCAACGTGCTTTAGGGGAAACTGAGCTGCCGTATCACCGGTGGGCATTGTATAACTTTTTCCACTACAAGCAGTCTTGCGGATTGTAGCGACTAATCACGTTTGTCTTTAATATTTCAAGCTGATTTCTGATGAAACTCTTTCGGATTTTTGTGTCATGGTGTTTATTTGCGATCTTTGATTGCCTTATTATTTGTTATCGTGGCCAGACTTTTAACTTACGTCTGTGTTTTGTATAGATAATGCTTTTGGATAATTGTACAAAATAAATGATGTAACTCTAGTGCTGTTTTTTTCTTGTATTTATTTAGACTGATCTTTGAAAGTGCGTTTTCTTATCAAAACGCATATTGTTCCTTCTTTATCACAAGCGTAATTGCATGAGAATTTATTAGGTTTTGTCTTATCTCCTGAGTCCTTATTTTATAAACTTGTTAAACATTCTCAACGTAGTTTTAATTACATGTACGACTATTTCTCTGCTGAATGCGCGTTCTATTATTGAAAAATGTGCTTGCTGGCATTGTTTAAAGTTAATTGCGGTCTATATACAGGGTGCTAAATGCTTGCTATTTACATAATGTACGAATTACTTATTTTTCTGTTAAATAAATGCAGTTTTCTGATTCCTATTGCTATTTATAGTTACTACACAACCCTTACTACTCAATACACCCTTAAACAACCCCTTATCACAGCAATATATGTATATATATATATATATATATATATTCTCCTGGCTACAACTTTACTTTTGCTTGTTTACTCCACCCCTCCGCCCTTTTATTTTTATTTTTATAAAAAATGTGTGATTATAAACTTTACTACTTTATTTATTTAAACAAAATTTGCTACCCGACTTTTGTCGTCGTCCCTATTTTAAATAAATAAATGACTTCTATTTGAGGTGCTTTAGCAACGTTTGGTTGGTTATCTATTTACTGTTTACTATATATTATGCCTCGACTATATGAAACCTTGATCTCAGGGCGTTCACCTTACTCACCGTGAGTTCAATCGTGAGTAGATGTGCACTACCCAACCAAACTGCACACTCGTTTGTTTTACCACTTTTTTAATGCACTGATTTACTATATATGCCAAATTTTAACAGATCAAGGTTGCTTGGTGCCAAATTAATTTATGTATACTATTTATGACTTTATTTCTGACGTTTTAAGATATTCACGGTACTTACCTGAATTATACCGCGCTGAAGGCCTTCTTTTACTGCTGGCTCAAGATTGTATTCACCGTACGCACCTTCACAAGGATTCTCAATCGTAGTCCACTTGCGTATCGCCTCCAGGTGTTCTTAACCAATTTCGTTGACCCCAAATCTGAAATAATTTTACCCCAATTTAGAATTTAAAAAAAACCGTTGTATCTACTTCCCCTGCGTTAATTCTTCCTCGTAATATACTGCTCTCCTGTTTCTCTACTTCGTATTCCAATCAATCCTCTCCTTGCTCAATCCAAATCAATCCAGCCGTCCTATTTTAAATCAATCCTTGTCCTGCTATTCCTTTAATATCCACACGATGTCCTTACTGCCGTTAATCTGCTCAAATCACTCCAAAAATTATCAATATCGTCGTTGCCTTTTATATCCACTCAAATCTTCTACTGCCGTTAAACCAAATCTTCCCAAATCCAACACCAATCTTGCTCAAACCTAAATAATCGTCGCTTTTCCCGTCGCACTAGTAACCACTCTAAATCTTCTTTAATACTCGTTGCCTTTATACTCTCGATGCTTCTTATTATTCTCACTTTACTAAATTAGACTCTTTAATTCACATAAACTTTTATTTCAATAAATATTTGTACAACTTTTAACGCAGGTTTTGTAAAACACGTCTTTATCTGAATATAATCGAAATTAGAATCTTTTTATTTATTTCGCTTAGCGATAAGATCAACAACCTTAGCTTACTCGAATTACAATTCTAAAACATACAATATCCAATAACAATTCGTCTTTTCTTTCGTGTCCAAAATACCTTCACTACAGTCTTTATAATATTCTTAATTTCTACTATTGGTCCAAAACACTTCACAATTCTCCAATAACTTTTATATTTCTATTCACTTTTAATTTTGATTTTACAATTCGTCCAAAAGTTGATTCTATTAAAAGAAAAGCCAAAATAATTTACACGACCTGGACGCTTTGTTGGTTGCAGATATCCATAAATGCGTTCGGCTTTCCGACGGCAAATGTACTTTCACTGGCTCATAAAATATCAACTCAGTATAAAACCTTAAGTACCGTGCATTGTATCAACGTCATAAAGTCATGTTGTCTACCTTTTGGCACATATTTTTCAAACTAAAATGGTACATACTTTAGCATATGTAAAGTACAGCAAAATATAGTTTTTTTAAATTATTAGATCTGATATATTAATCCTATTGTTTGGCATACACCCCTTTTAACACAAATCTACCCTTAGAAGCCTTGTACCCCCTTACATAATATTGGCCCCACTGATTTTTAATGAAATTGGAAATTTCGTATGTTTTTCTCTTCCCCTGGTGTGCAAAAATTTCTAATTTTTATTTAAAATCACTCTTTCGTTGTTGCATTTCAATTTGGCAACCCTTATTCGCCTTTCTCTCACATCTATCATACTACGCTATATTCTTACCTATACTATAAACGACAATAACAAAAAAACAAAAAAAAACAAAAACTAAACTTTCCGTTGCATGAACTACATTATGACCTATCCTACTAAACCCTCTTCCTGTACTACTCTATATGGGTATAAATTCTCCAAGTGAAAACGCCCGCGATATCCCCCTGTCATATTATCTAGCTCAAACGTATTTCCTTCAGCAAAAATACGCGTGATCTTGTACGGCCCTTCATAAGGAAACAACAACTTCGCGCAAATGTTTCTGTCGCGGTTTGAAACCCTTAATCGTTTTACTACTACCAGATCCCCTATTCCAAAAGTCGTTCTTTTTTTAATTTTCCTACACCTTCGCTCGATGTCCCTACGCTGCATCCTTTCGATTCTACGCCTAGCACTACCTAACAACTCTGTTATGTCCTGTATCTCGACTTCCTCCCTCCATGGTCTAGCTGGTATAATCCTTCGCATCAATGTTACCGGACATGTTTTCGTAACCGAACTCGGTACGCTATTCATAAAATTTTCTATTTGTGGCAGATATCTAATCCATCTGTCGTGATGCTCCTGTGTCGCCAATCGTAGATATTTGATTACCTCTCGTATATAACGTTCGCATGGATTAGCTTTCGGATGCCGTATGCTGCTAAATGATACTTTAATATTTGCCCTATTTAACCCGTTCCTGAATCTTTGATTGTTGAAATACGTCGCGTTGTCTACCAAAATCCATTCCATCTTCCCGACCTGGCTTTCAAATTCTCCAATTGACTGCAATGCATGCACCGTGTTACTTCGTCTTGCCGGAAATAATTTGACAAATTTAGAAAAAACGTCTACCATCACCAATATGTGTCGATACCCCTGTTCACTCGTAATCAGGTTGCTTAAGTAATCAATCGCTACCAATTCTAACGGTCCATTTACGCTCACGTTCATCGGCGTATTCTGCAACACCACGTTCTTGTCTTTACCTAGAATACAAATTTCACACCGATTGATCCTTTCTTTTACCACCGTGATATCATTTCTTGCATAAAACGCCTCTCTAAATACCAAAAATGTTTTTCTGATGCCTATATGTCCGAATTTTAAATGAATTTCGTCTATAATTTCAACAGCCACGTCCCTTGATAACACTACCAGCTCTGCATCCCCTATCCTTTTTACCACAAACTGCCCTACGATGGTAAATCACCGGTACTCTTCCATATTTTCTCTAATTAGTTTCTCGCGTATCGAGCTCACCTCACTGTGCCTCTACGTTTTCTATAAGCTTGGCGTTTGTCCACCGACCAACATCCCTGAACTCCTGCAAAGCAATTAAACAACCCTTTACGTTTTGATTCGATTCCACCTGCGGTCTGCTTAGAAAATCCGCCGTCACATTCTCCTTTCCTGGTTTATGCTTAATTTCAAAGTCGTATTCCTGTAACACCAATGCCCACCTATACAACCTACTGTTTAGAAACTCCTTTTTCTTCATGAACGTTACCACCGTGTTGTCGGATTCTATTAAAAATTTCTTACCTAACAAATAAAAACGCAACTTTTTCACTGCATATACTATGGCCAACATCTCCTTCTCTGCCGTCGCATACCTGGTTTCGCAGTCTTTTAATACCCTGGAAATGAAAACAATTGGTACCTCAGCTCCATCCTGAATCTGCACCAACTCGGCCCCGATTGCATATTTCGACGCATCCGTCCTCAAAATAAAATCGTCTTTAAAATTTGGATATTTTAACGCTAACTCTGTATAAAACGCACCTTTTAAATCCTGGAACGTCTTCTCTCGTTCAGCAGTCCATTTCCATCTCTCTTTTTTCTTTAACAAACTCACCAATGGCACACACAATTCAGAATACCTCGGTATAAACCGTTTGTAATAATTTAGAACCCCTAAAAATCCTCGCAATCCTCTCACATTCTTCGGTTGTGCAATATTTTTCAACTCGCCCAATCTTTTATTGCAAATTTTCATCCCTTGTTCGCTAATTTCAAACCCTAAATACGTAACCTTGCTCTTAAACAACTCGCATTTCTCTACGTTCAGCTTCAAACCCCCTTCGTCCAGTCGTTGGATCACCTTTTCTAAACGCTCCAGGTGTTCTTGCTCGTTCCTTGAAAAATCAACAAATCATCCACATAATGCGAACAGAAACATTCATATTCGTTAAACAGCTTCTGCATAGCCCTTACAAGTGCTGCTGAAGAACTACTTAAACCAAACGGAACTACAGAAAACATATAAATCTCGCCTTCGATACTAAATCCCGTAAACTTTTACTGTCTTCATGCAACGGAATTAACCAAAACGAATTTTTAAATCTAATTTACTGAAAATCTTCATTTCATATACTTTATACAACAAATTATCCAACCCTTGTGGTTGTTCGTACTGCGGTTTCGTAATCGCATTCAACTTCCTCGCATCCAAACAAATCCTTATATCCCTTTTGTTGGGTTTTGGTACAATAACTACTGGGTTCACATATGGAGTTTTCGCTGGTTCGATAATACCCTCTTTTAACATTTTGTCTATCTCTATTTTAACCCTATTTCTTATGGCAAACGGAATTGGATACACCTTGTATTAAACCCGCTGTCTTCCGTGACCTCCAACTTATGCATATACCGCCTCGCAAATCTTGGCTCTTCATTAAACAAACCTATATATTTATTAAACAAATCCCCTAGCTTCATCTTAATTTCATTACTCACTTTCCCTATCTGTTCATCATTAATTAATCTCGCAAACATATTACATAATCGCACTTCAATCCGTCCATAATTATCCTCTTTAATCATTCCTAATCCTGTACTATCTATATCATTTCCATTCCTATTTTCTGAACTAACCGTAGGCACCACCCATAACCTATCTTTATCAAATATCCTAATTGACCTATCCTTTCCATCTATATTCAACCCAAAATCCTCTATAAAATCCATACCCAATATGAAGTCTAGCTGTAACCCCTTTGTAATTAAAAACTCTGCATCCCCTGCTTTTTTATTTCCTATATATATCGGTACACGGATAACATTATAAATCGTCGTTAGCTTTTTGTTCATCGCTGACCATAAATTAACCCCATCAATTGTTCCTATTCGTCCCTTTAAAAATTCTTCATGTTTGACTACCACACTCTCATTTACCAGCGACAACTGTGAACCACTATCAACTAAAGCAACATATACACAATCCCTTAAACTAATATTTATAAACAACAAATTCTTTTTATTAAAAATGTAACTGTTTAACAATAAATCCATTATACTATAACACACGTCAATCTTTACTCCTAAACGGTCGGTCGTCCAAAAATTCGCGTTTTTTTTTGTTCCTGTGGCGTCTCGTGAATCTGCACCACCTCAATCCTATCTGGGTCCGTTGTAATTGCGCTCGTCGTCATATGCTGGACGTTTACGTCCCTGTCTATCCGGCTGTTTCCATTTTGTATTCCGCCCCCAGTCGTCCGGCCGTCACCCTCGTGGTTGCCGTGCTGGTATCTGTTTTGTCCATTGTATCCATTTTCCCTGTGATCCCTATTGTAATACGGTCGTCTATGTACCTCGTGTCCCCAATGATTCCGATGTCCGTGGTTAAAATTGTCCTGTCTGTAATTAGGTCTGTTTTCGTGGTACGGTTGTCGTCGGCTGTCTTCCCTATAACCCCTGTTTTGCTCCCAATAGTTTGTCCGCGTTTTCGCCTCCATTGCTGTCGCTAAATCAAAGTTTCTCATTACCCCTAAGAATTCCCTCAACGTCTTGACATTTTGTACCACTACCACCTTTGTAACTTCCGGTTCCATATGTCCTGCTAGTAGTAGTACAATGTCGTCCTCGCCCAATTTCGGTGTCAAGTGTTGTGCCTGATTAAACTTGTCAATCGCGTATTCTTCGCGTGTGCCGTGAGTCCTGCTGTAATGTCCGGTAATTAAATTCGTCCTTATGTCAGTCTGGTGTGTATTGCTCCAAAATTGTTCTATAAAAAGTCGTCTAAAATCAGCGTACGTGTCGTATTGTTTTCGAATGATGTTATGCCATTTTTCGGCGTTACCCGTCAAAGTCGCCCCCACGATCTGTAGTTTTGTTCTCTCGTTTTCAGTCCCTACGATTTCGTCTAGTCGATCCAAGAATCCCATGGGCTGTTCGGTCCTTCGTCCCTCAAACTTCGGTAATGCGTCCCGGTTTAATCTAACGTGCTGTCCGTAGTCTAGTCCAACGCGCCTCCTTTCTAGGTCGTCCAATTTTTCTTGTATCTGTCTAACGTCATGTCCTACCCTGGTTTCTAGTACCGTGACTTTGTCGTCAAGTTTTTCGTCCAGTTGCGTCCTACCGTGCACATTTTCGTTTTGTATTGTCTCTAAAGTTTGTCCTAGATTTCTGTAGTTGGTCATATGTCTTTTGTCGCATGTTTGTATTTCTGTACTTAAATTCGAAAACCCGCTAATCATCGTTTCTTCCACAGTATCTACCCGTGTCTTAATTTCCGTTCTTAGGTCCGTCCGTGTCGCGTTCAAGTCTCCTTGAAAATGTACCCGTGTGTGTTCCAACTTGTCGTCAACCCTGTCTACTTGTTGTTGGACCTCTGTCCGCATGTCGTCCTTTACAATCTGTATTTGTGTTAGTAAATAGTCCTGCGTATAGTTCATTTTCGCCGTCAGTTCCGCGTGCGCCGCCCTAAACTCGTTCCTTAGTTCCGTATGTGTCTCTGTAATTCTATCTGTCAGTTCCGTATGTGATTCCGTAATTTTGTTTGTCAGTTCCTTATGTGATTCTTCAAATTTTATAGCTAATTCATTTTTTAATTCTGTCTGTGATGTCTTAAAGTCGTCTTTCATACTCATCAGAAATCTCATAATGTCTTGGGTTCCGTCGGCTTCTGCTGCCTTCACCTCCGGTACCGTCGCCTGGTCCGTGTCCATGTCTGTCACCTCCAACTCTGTCTGCCTCACGTCCGTCTCCTGTATGTCGCCCCCTGCGTCTAGCTCTATGTCTTGTGTCCCTAATTCCATCTCAACACCGTATATCCGTCCCGATCTCGTGATCCTTTTCGTGTCCGCGTCCGTCATCTCTGCTTCCTAGTTTTGAACTCGTTTTCTGTAAAATAATAAAGAAAAAAAAAACTGCGGGCCCCACCTAATCTCGGGATCCCGTATTCTGCTGTCTTTCACTCTAATACTTTTCTAGCCTTTTCCTCGAGCCTCACGTTGGGTTTGCCACCTTCTTCTGGCTACAACTTTACTTTTGCTTGTTTACTCCACCCCTCCGCCCTTTTATTTTTATTTTTATAAAAAATGTGTGATTATAAACTTTACTACTTTATTTATTTAAACAAAATTTGCTACCCGACTTTTGTCGTCGTCCCTATTTTAAATCAATAAATGACTTCTATTTGAGGTGCTTTAGCAACGTTTGGTTGGTTATCTATTTACTGTTTACTATATATTATGCCTCGACTATATGAAACCTTAATCTCAGGGCGTTCACCTTACTCACCGTGAGTTCAATCGTGAGTAAATGTGCACTACCCAACCAAACTGCACACTCGTTTGTTTTACCACTTTTTTAATGCACTGATTTACTATATATGCCAAATTTTAACAGATCAAGGTTGCTTGGTGCCAAATTAATTTATGTATACTATTTATGACTTTATTTCTGACGTTTTAAGATATTCACGGTACTTACCTGAATTATACCGCGCTGAAGGCCTTCTTTTACTGCTGGCTCAAGATCGTATTCACCGTACGCACCTTCACAAGGATTCTCAATCGTAGTCCACTTGCGTATCGCCTCCAGGTGTTCTTAACCAATTTCGTTGACCCCAAATCTGAAATAATTTTACCCCAATTTAGAATTTAAAAAAAACCGTTGTATCTACTTCCCCTGCGTTAATTCTTCCTCGTAATATACTGCTCTCCTGTTTCTCTACTTCGTATTCCAATCAATCCTCTCCTTGCTCAATCCAAATCAATCCAGCCGTCCTATTTTAAATCAATCCTTGTCCTGCTATTCCTTTAATATCCACACGATGTCCTTACTGCCGTTAATCTGCTCAAATCACTCCAAAAATTATCAATATCGTCGTTGCCTTTTATATCCACTCAAATCTCCTACTGCCGTTAAACCAAATCTTCCCAAATCCAACACCAATCTTGCTCAAACCTAAATAATCGTCGCTTTTCCCGTCGCACTAGTAACCACTCTAAATCTTCTTTAATACTCGTTGCCTTTATACTCTCGATGCTTCTTATTATTCTCACTTTACTAAATTAGACTCTTTAATTCACATAAACTTTTATTTCAATAAATATTTGTACAACTTTTAACGCAGGTTTTGTAAAACACGTCTTTATCTGAATATAATCGAAATTAGAATCTTTTTATTTATTTCGCTTAGCGATAAGATCAACAACCTTAGCTTACTCGAATTACAATTCTAAAACATACAATATCCAATAACAATTCGTCTTTTCTTTCGTGTCCAAAATACCTTCACTACAGTCTTTATAATATTCTTAATTTCTACTATTGGTCCAAAAACACTTCACAATTCTCCAATAACTTTTTATATTTCTATTCACTTTTAATTTTGATTTTACAATTCGTCCAAAAGTTGATTCTATTAAAAGAAAAGCCAAAATAATTTACACACGACCTGGACGCTTTGTTGGTTGCAGATATCCATAAATGCGTTCGGCTTTCCGACGGCAAATGTACTTTCACTGGCTCATAAAATATCAACTCAGTATAAAACCTTAAGTACCGTGCATTGTATCAACGTCATAAAGTCATGTTGTCTACCTTTTGGCACATATTTTTCAAACTAAAATGGTACATACTTTAGCATATGTAAAGTACAGCAAAATATAGTTTTTTTAAATTATTAGATCTGATATATTAATCCTATTGTTTGGCATACACCCCTTTTAACACAAATCTACCCTTAGAAGCCTTGTACCCCCCTACATAATATTATATATATATATATATATATATATATATATCAAATATATATGTATATGAAACGCTGTGAAAGGTCCGAGTCCAAATAAAAATTGCTATAATGAATGTTTCAAATTGTTCGTCGTATAATTATCTTTGCTAGCTGTCCAATTAATAGAACCATTGTAATCATACATCAGATTTATAATAATACAAAATATCCTTTTACAAACAATCTTTCAAATACAAATTAATACTTCCACATCAGCTTTCAATATCCTAGATATAACATTGATGAAAAACAACTTTCTATGAACACAGATCTCATATACTAAAAATAGAAGCCAGAATATCTTTAAAAGCAGGATGATCGCTCACTTATTCTACACAAAACTTAATCCCGTATAATTACGGGAGTTGTTTATGAACGATAATTCGTTCATAAACAACTCCTTAATCAAATCTTCCTTAAAACTGTGTTCAACTCATCTGAATTCAGCTAGTTTAAATAATCGCCTTGTATAATGGCGGAAATCTGTATCGTAAGTTTTGCCAAACCGTTTAAATTAAATTATATCAACTTTTACACACACCCTTACTCGTTAACTTTTGCACATAGCAAAATCTCATTATTCAACTTAACTACTTAAATGATAGAT
Source organism: Platerodrilus igneus (assembly GCA_036346225.1). Taxonomy (NCBI): domain Eukaryota; kingdom Metazoa; phylum Arthropoda; class Insecta; order Coleoptera; family Lycidae; genus Platerodrilus; species Platerodrilus igneus. The sequence goes on along the minus strand of JARFIW010000884.1, from coordinate 3,638,357 downwards.
TGATAGATATGTCCTTTTATAAATTTTAACAAGATATATTTATTTTACCGTTACGAATCTGCTTGCTGTTGGCTATTGTTAGAACGTAATTACCCGTCAATGCCCCAAAATCGTTTAAATTGTAAAAGTAAACCTATTTATGCAAATTGCTCCACATAATTATAATTATTCCAATTAAGGCGGCTTAATTTTGCGGTAGCTTTAATTTTAATTATCTATACTCCATTATGAATTCACTATAAGTACGTCTGATAATCTACCTTATTTCTGAGTAAAATTAAACAGTTTAACGTCAACTATCAGTAACAATCTTCTTGAACTGTGTTTAAATAATTTTTACTACTAAATACTGTACTTGTTAGGTAGAACTTGAATTGCATTATGTATTATCGGATTAGGCCGATTGCATAGTAACATTTCAATCAAAACTGTCCTTTTCATTCAACATTTATTGTCTTTTATAAAAGCAAGTCTCCTCTGACGTAGCCTTATAGAACTTTTGCGATCCCTCTAGTGTGTCGTATTCAGATTATATTTGTTCGTGAAGGTGGTGTGTGTCATTTCCGATTATTCTAAAAGGTGCGTTGTATTTACTTCGGCTGTTAACTTTCAAAGATTTATTGTCTCACTACTGCCTCGATCTATATAAAAATTGATGTCATTTAGCTATTTTATCAATATTCGAGATTTTACGTTTCTTAATTCTCTACAATTTATTGTCGCGTCGGATTATTCACTTCGTTTGCTTGTCCAAACATTTAAGTTTATTGATTCTTTATCTTCGGGTCCATTAAATAATTTGTGAAAGTTTATCTATTACATGGTTCAATAACTTTGGTCTAGCTATACTACTCAGTACTTTGAAATATATCTTTTGCTAATACATGAAACTACAGATACTTATACACGCGGCGTTACATAAAATTGACACTAAATTTAAATCACCTTTAGAGTATTTACACATTTGAGTGAGACCAATACTTATGAAAATCTACTAAAATATTTGATTTTACATAGTATTGAGTACTTATTTCGCTACAATGCTTTTATTATAAAATATGGATGAAACACTGTTGATTATTGAATTAAAACAGTAATTTCTTTGAATACGCTTGTTTACGTATCGAGCCATCTAAAACACAATCCTTTCTTTATTAATTTATCTAATAATTAGTTTTCGTTATTGTATTGATACATTTTATACAAATACTTTACGAACACGATTTCTATACAGATAAATATTTATATAATTTGAATGTTCTCAAATTAAAATTACGGCTATAATCCAAGTATTAAATGTATAAACATAGTAGGTACATTAATTACACAAGGTAATTTGATAAATACTAATGTTTAATAGCTACTAAGATCAAATAATAACTTACATTTTAACCAATACTTTCTTCGAATTGGGGCACTTATTCATTGATACAAAATAATTAGCTTACTTAATGGCTTATAGAACATTGCTAGTAAAATAACGTATATGATTTATGACTTTTCGAATTCTTTCGAATAGAAAGGCCGCCGTATTCTCTTATTAAATAACATAAACATTCGAAAATTCTGGAATTAATTCGAAGCTAACTTCTTTGAAAGAAAGATACGTTTTCTTTAAAACTCATAAAGTGATAGGTTTAACGAGCGTAAGTATTTTATTTTTGTTTTAAATAGTATATCTACATATGAAAATTTATGTAGTATTTTAAAAGTATATGTCTGCAATAAATGTCTAATCAAGGATTTTAATTACATAATTAATGATGGCTTCGTTTTTATGCTTTGCAAATGAAACACGAAAAGATTTTACAGTAAATTAAACGCGTTCTAGCGAAAATTTACATGGGAATCTTATTTTCTGTGCTAATGGAATACGCTTATGCGTGTATGCAGGGTTAAAAAATTGAATATAGGAATTTGTTTTTTGTTTTCTTTTCTTTGGGTATTTTTTTATAGAATTTAGTGTTCAATGACCTTTTGTGACCTCATTATCACATCAATATACATTAAAAATTTATATCAAGAATAAGTACGCCAGTAAAACTTTAGTCCTTTTGCCTAGTAGTTTTATTTTATTCGGCAATTACTTCAATTACCAACTAGTGGGTAGATGATTGTAATGATCCGAGTAATCACACTAAGTCGACTCAAGTATTTGCGCTAAAGCTTAGTTGTTTCTTGACTTGCGTTGTTTTTAACTGCATGTAGCAGTACAGTTGCTCGAAACTAAGCGTTATAATTTTTAACAAAATTAATTAAATGTTAACCATAAGGTGATCATACGTATGGCGCCTTTTAGTTAATTGTTAAATTGAACTTACTATTGCAAAACTATGTTCAATGTTAGTCAACTTTATAGCAAAGTATTCTGCGTTTACCAGTAAAATGTTTTGAACTAAACGTTGAATTAGGTCTCCGTGCTATTCGTTTTAGAAGCAATTTTGTTTGTAAAATAGTACCATTATCAGGAATAAACCTAAATAAAGGTTCTTAAATTTATTAGAATGTGTGTGTGCGTCCGTATGTGAGTGTACGTGTGTGTGTAGTGTGTGTGTAGTCTGTGCGTGTGTGTCTGTGGTATGCGTGTGTATGTGTAAGAAGGAGAGAGAGAGCGGACGTGGGTGCGTGCGTTGGTGCGTGTCGGCGCATGCATGAGGGTGTCTACGTGTATGCGGTTGTGTATGTGTGCGTGAGTATGTTTGCGAATGCTTGCGTGCGTGGGTGAATTCGTACGTCCAAGCGCGCGTATGTGTGTCACAAGATGAGGTTAATTGTTTAATAATAATAAATTAACTGGTACTATGAGTATTTATCGAGTAACGCAGTTTATTTGAGATAACTATTCCATTTGTCCTAAAAATATACCTTTTGCACTAGATACCGACAAACTGTTGTCCCTCAACCTGATGATTTACGATAAGGAACATTTAAAAACACCAACATTTTTAAAGTAAAACTTGCTGCCGTAAGACAAGGGGGTCAGTAGAAAGGAACGAAATTACTAACGGCATGCTCGTCCGAAATACGATAACAAAGAAAGAGAAAGAAATAAAATGAATGTCACGCTAACACAGTCAGAGATTGGGGAATCTACTGAACGAAACAACAGGTTAAACGACCAAATTTTTCCTTTTTAGAACAGTTGTACCTGCAATTATAATTAAACACAAAAACACGTAAAATATAATTCTAATAAAGTTGCTTCTATGAATTTAGATAACGAACAATATTTAGCGCTCGTTTAAAGACGAACATCTAAATTCTTCACTCCTCGCGTTGTAACAATTTTATTTTCGATAATAAATCCCTCCATATAATTTTAAGAATAAAGTAACAATTTTATTAATAACAACAATAATTTGCATTTAACTTCAAAAGTAATGCGTTAAGCTTGCATCGTCCTTTAATAATCTACTTATAGTTATATATCTGTGTCATATACAGCTATTTACAAGCACATCTCTGTTTGATTATTCCCCTCCGGACGGCTCGACCGCCCGTGCTAGTTGGTAGATAGTCGGCCACACGTGGTAGAAGTATCAACATGGACCCTAGATTGCAGGTCGGCAATTTGCGAATCCACTTCAATTAGTGAACACATCTTCGCATAACGCGCGACACTTAGAATGCAAACTTTAGAAGACGACAAGAAGGATGCAACTTTTAGGACACACAAGGACACAGTAAAGTATACACATGTAATATGCTACCTTTGGAAGGCGGCGTAATTCAACTTCGAGATTACAACTGCTGCAGAATGTATTGCAACAGGATTTGATTCGACACGTGGAACGAAGTCATTATAGAGTTGTTTTGGATGAATTTGTTTCAAATTACAAACGCTGTTATTGTTGCTTGAAATAACGTGGATCCCGTCTTTCTTTGCTACAAGGCGACACATGCAGTTTTGGTTCGTAGATAGCTATAAGTTCTTTTTATGTGTTTCAAAACTAAGAACACGTTAACTTGCTTTGATGCGTAGTACAAGTACGTTATAAAGGTTTCAACTAATTGCTGAGCTGGATTTACCAGTAGTAAAACTGAAGTTCACGGATTTAATGTTTTAAAAACAACACGCTTTGCTCAATATGAATCGTCGGTAACGTCAACAGGTGTTACTGACGTCATATATTTTTCTGCTTTATACTGCTGACAGATGTTATTTTGAAAGCAAATGCTTAGAACAGCTTTAGTACAATACATGTAAACATGTCTATTTTTGTGATCAGCTTTATCTAAATTAAAATTTGTATATGTAATTTAGAAAACTCAAATGCTAACATTGTTAGAAACTATTAATTTGTTATCTGCCTGAACAGATCTGCACAGGTTAGAACCCTTTTTTTGTACAACAAGTTCATGTCTTGAAGTAAAATATTTGATTGAAAATAATTAAGACACACATGAAAGATAAAAGTTTTAGATTGATACAGTTAATGATTAAATTTTTGTTACAAGTCATATTATTTAAAAAGAGATTCTTTTTAGTAAACAATTGGTTCAAGATTAAAGTTTTTTATTTTGATCAAGTATGATCAAATCTAATAACATAAAGCTAAAACCCTTATGAGTAAGAAATTGATGCCAATTTTATATTGGAAATACCTTTTTACTACTTCTTTATGTATTTTTGCTGGACACAAATGGTGTTCCACTTTTTTATTTATTTAACTATTACAATTTCTTACAGGAGCTGCGTCTTATTTTATTAAGACAGGTTTTTGTCAGCGAAGGCGATCCTTTTTCTTTGGGTCTCCACGTCCGCCCTTAGAAATATGCTATGCAATTATCAGAATTACATCAGGACTTAGTGGCGCCTATTTGGTTTAGATTAAGTTTGATCTGCAAACAGATTTTGACTTACCCCCCACTTCTCATAGCTCTACCCAAAGAATAGACCCCTAGTTATGTCGGAAGACTTTGTTCACTGGCGCCCATTTAGAAAATTTGTAACACTGACGCCGCACATATAAAAAAATATGTTTCAATGGCACCGGCAACGGCTAGGGCCCAGTTAAATTTGTTTCACTGCCACCCAACGCGGGGCGTGCAGTAGATAAAAAAAACGGTTAATTGGCGCCCAACGTGAGGCTAGCTATAGATAAAAAAAAACGTTTCAGCGTTCTGATACTAAATATTAATTATATCTAAGTAACATTTACGGCATTATACAATCCTTAAATATTGGCCCATACTTTAAAATAACAACACTAAGTGATATTTAATAACTGTAATTATTAACATTCTGCATTCGCACAGTAAACAACTAATTAAATACAATTACACAACGTTTAAAACACAGTGACATGCCGATTTCAGATTGCGTTCATTGAACTCTATTATATATGGAAAAGGGTAAAGAAAGTTTAAATTTTAAATACACCAATAAGCCTACAACTATAAAAATAACCATGCATAGAATCTAAACGTAAGGAGAAATATTGCCAGGATCACTAGATTAACGCTGACAAGCCCGCACCAATTATAAGCTACTAAACCGTAAAGACTGAAATACATATTTACAATAGTACATTTGGATACAATCATCAAACTAGCACTAATAATTGAACTCCTGCCATACAGGAGCAAAGTCAGTGTCAGATTTTTGTCACAATATTTAATCCCCCAGACTGTGAAGCGTTTTGGTAACTCTTTCATAAGTAAAGAGCCGGTATACCAAAAGTGAACGCGAAGTATTAATATTAAAACTTATAACATAGTTTTGAAATCGGTTGACAACTGTATTTTGATTTTGTAATAGTATATCTTATAATATTTTAAGCATTATATAAAAAAAGATAACCAAGCGCGTGTATACTTTATTGATATCGTATCACAACTTGTGTATCCACTTGACAACAGCAAAAGAATGTTTCTTTCTAACTGCCTAGTTGAGTTTACAGGTAATAAATAGTACCGCAGTGAAGAAACAAAGTCACCATTTTATAAATTAAATTACGCGGCTTATGTATGTCAAACGCAAACTACACCTTATAAATAAACTTTTAATAGCGTGTTAGTAGAAATCTTTATTGCAAAACAACCCTCGAACCAAAAAGCGATTTTCAATTTTATTTTATAATAGCAACATTCAAGGAATTCTTGACAATTAAACGCATGCCTAGATAAGGAACCAGAAAGTATAATATATCAGTTTAAATAGAAGATATTTTTTGCACATGTGATTAGCGAAAGCGATTGGATTCGAATTTGCCGGTTTTCTGTATCTGTTTATGCATTACAAAAACTCTGAAAGTGGTATTTGACATGTAGTATTCTAATATTTCAAACGATTAACATATCGTTTCCAAAACTGGGTTGACTTTGATCCTGCTTTTCGTCCAGACGTGTATCTTCTACGTGACACTCTACTATTTCAAGAGCGATGCACACCTTCTGCGAGAAGCTTCTATCCTCGGTGTTTCGGTAAGTTTCTTACGTTGTTATTAATGACTAAAAGGAATATCTTTTTAGCTCTTTTGCGTAGATCCGCTGTTGCAGTTATAGTCGCAGCGTGAATTTTCCCGGTTAACTTGGCAACGAGCTCTCTGTGAGCGAGAATCGAGTTTTTTGTTGTTTTCCCTCCGTTGACGTAGGTGCACGATAAGTATCTTGGTACATGGAGAGAATCTTCTTTATCCACTTTTGACGTTTGTGCGTAACAAATGAACCATGGATATACTCAAGTAACATTGCTCCAACGGACGGAATAAGTTTTCAAACACGCTTCAAAATTAGCTTCCCTAGTGTTTTCTTTTACGTTTTAAAGTATTTACTAGAAATTGTTTTGAATTTAATACTTTTAATTTAACATACTTGTTTATAAGAAATCCTAAGCATTAATTTTGTATTACCGATTAGTTTTTTTACATGTTACAATATGAAATGCGCGCTTCGTATTTCTATTATTAAAAGTGACTGTAAAATATTACTCTTTTTTTAAATAGAATTTTTTTTGTTTTTATTGTCAATAAAAATTCGTCGGCAATGTCCTTTCTTTGTCTATGTGAACCACCCCACTCTACACTTTTGTAGTCAGCACGGCACTTTTAAGCTTCTTTTATCATTTGATACTTTATCGTGATTTGTGTGAGTTCTTACATTGCTGTCGTTGCTGTTTCTGCCTGACCTCTGTATTTTATGGTTACAACTGTGGATATCTTTGTTTTATTATTGAGATTTTGAGAGCTCTCGACCAATAACAAAATTCTTTCACTAGCACTTAGCGTTATTACATTACTGGTGTTGTCAACCCGATTTTTGTCGTTATTACCGAATGTTCATCCTGTTGTTTCATTTCAGAGCTGCTAAGCAAATCAAACTACAATTGTAACCGCCCACCTCTCACCGACTTGAGCTAGGTTCGCTAAGAATTAAGATCCTTTTCTTGGGGTCGTAGTGCCACACAGACCCAAAAATACCCGTTGATCAAGTATTATTCTACTGGGATAGCACTACATGTACAGGCGCCTGGTTTCTCTTGCATTTCCATTCGTAAGGCCGTAGATGAAATGCATCTCAGTCGTTTTATAATTCGTAAAATTTGGCAATGCTATGATATTTAAAACACTTTTACGTCTTGCACTTTACAACTTAAACCTTTAATTTTAATTTTATTTAGCGATTTACAAAAAATCATTTCTTTTATCATCAACAACAGTTGCAGGTGCGAAAAAACTGCAAGAGAAAAAAGATTTTAAACAAAACAAGAAATTCAATTTGTATTTTAAAATCCATCAGCTATGCACCGTAAAAAAGTTCAGGAGGGGTGGGGGGAAGCATGGCCTCTAAAAAAGTATCACCCTATAGATTCTCACAACCATTTGACATGCACAATGATGTAAGCCCCAAAACGTAACTTATATTTCAAACTTAATCTAAGTATCTTAAAAACAGTAGGAGCTATAAAGAAAAAAACCAAAAAATCTTGACATTTCAGCACCTTGTAGATCGATTACGAAGAGTTTGCGGACCTATGTTTATATGAGTTTTTAGTCATGAATAAGCCAAAGAACTACACCTTTTCGTATGTACAAGATATTTAGGAACACCCTGTATACGTATTAAATTGTGCCGTTTAAGTTGTTTTGTGTACTGTTCTGTTTATGATTGTTGGTTGAAACTAAGCAGTATTTACGATTCTTATTTCTGTAAAGTTTATGCTTTCCAAGCCAGTTACACCGGTAAAGCAAAAACATGAATATAAATGCGTGCGACAAGTTTAATTTCATTTATACACTAATGTTTTATTATTTTAGCACTTTTTCTTGGTCAATTACTTGCGCCAGTACCTTATTTGATTCCTATACGACCTAACATGTGTTTTCTATTAATCAACTTTAACTTTCAAGGAGTATAAGGCCCGAATCGTTCACATACGTGATTTGAAAGAAACAATTTTGAAATTTTCTAGCTCTATCTTTTAAGTAAAATTGATCGCTGTGATGTTAAAAGATGGATGAAGATTGATACTTGATACATAACTGATGGAGATGCTTAGGACTTTTACTAATCTATCTAAAATTATAAAATTGCGTTTGATGGACTCGCTTACAGTTTTTCACGAGGCAATCAATTTATGTTCAACGTCAATAAAACTTGCTTTCGGAATATAAATAGAGCCTTGAGTATCTACCGCCTTTCATAAATATTTATATATGCCCTTCTTATTATTACTGAGGTAGACATCAACAACGATTACATTAGAATTTGCATGCTTTGGTGTGCACTAACATAATTCGAGACACGTATTTCTGAAGCATCTCATCTCCTCATTTTGATGAGGCTGCTTGTGATTCTGATGCTCTAAATTTAAATGTTTACGGAAGGAACTTCCCGACCAAGTGAAAGAAGAGATAATGACATCCTGAGCGTTTCAGGAATGCAGAGGTGTTACAATGGATTTTGGTTTAAATGATTTTAAGGCAAAACAAAGTAGAAATTGCATTGTGTATTTGCGAACGGGGAAGTTTTGGAATGTAAAAGTTCAACAAGCACACTTTTTACAACGAATGTTACTTGTAATATAAATTACCTTGTATGAAGTTTAGATAATTATGCTAATGAGAAAAGCGGAAGCACGTTATCAACAAAACAACTGGCTAAAATAGCCGACAAGTTAGTGGAAGGGAATGTGTAGTATGCGAGATACATTAAAATTATAATTTTCTTGAAAATTTACCAATTTAATATCACGAACTCGTGGGTAAATCTGGCTTGAACATCAACGAACCGTTCGACTATTTATAATATTAAATTAAACCAAGCTGTTTAACAACCCTATTACAAAATGCTTTCACGTGTCTATTCTGAGTTATGATATAATTAAGAAAACAAATTATAACTAGGGCTGGGTCGGCGTATCGATATATCGATACGTATCAATACGACCTCCGTATCGACCCCCCCGATACAGCAAAAAATAAATATCGATATATCGATACTCGATATGTATCGATATGTATCGATACGCATCCGTATCGATACGCATCGATACGTATCGATATTCGATATAGAATATGTATCGATTTTCGATACGCAAAATCCCGTATCGCCCACCCCTATATACATACTTATGTCACAAATATTAAACTTGAAACTTTAATTATTTTGATAACAAACAATCTTAAATGAAAGATCGAATTGTCAGTAAATACATTATTTTAAAACGATCTTGTGATTTTATTCCCAAAGAAAGAGTAGAAAAATTTATAGATGCGTATCGATTCGTACCGATAGGTATCGCTACGTATCGATATGTATACTTAATCTACACATCTAAACGTTCTGATACGAATCGCTATATATATCTATACGTACCGCTACGTATCTATACGTATCGATATGCATCGATACGTATCGATACGTATGGATACGCACCGATACGCCTCGATACGTATCGATACGCATCGATACGAATCGATATGTATCGATACGCACCGATACGCATCGATACGTATCGATACGTATCGATATATATCAATATAGAATATGTATCGATATTCGATACGCAAAATCCCGTATCGCCCACCCCTAATTATAACCACCTAAAATTGAACTCGCTCAATCTAATCATTTCAGTATAATATACAATTAGTCATTCAATTCTAACAGATTGAACACACGATCGCTTCTGTTAGCAACTAAATATTAGCTAAATACTATAGTAGGAAGGTGATGTTATGGTTCGGGCGGGCGGCGCCTGAAGGTATGTAAGCTCGGTACTATTTTTTTTTAATATTTATAAGCAAAACAATTATAAAGTTCATAGATATATAAATATGAAAATATTTAATAATGAACTATTTGTACAGTTTGAAGCAGTTCAGAAGTCTTCGGTAACCTTCGGAACTTTTCGAAAGGTTTCGTGGTTATTGCCGAACCAAGTAAGAACTTAAATACTTATTGAATGAACATATATACAGTTTAAAGAGGTTTAGAAGTCTTCGGTAGTCATCGGAACTTTTCAGAAGGCTTCGCAATTTACTTGTGAGGCCGAGTAGGAACTTGAATAACGATAGATGGAAAATCTATAGAGTTTCAAGAGATCCAGACGTCTTCGGAACTCTTCGGAAGTCTTCGTGATTTACTTGTTGGAAAACGTGAAAATGTATGGAATTATGATATGCATATAAGAACTATAAATTAAACATATATACCAGCAAGGAGGTTGCAGAAGTCTTCGGCGGTCCTCAAAACTCTTCGGAAGGCTTCGTGATTTACTTGTGGGACAGTTCATTTACATTTCCAATGCTCCACCCGAAGGTACTACATTGGCCAGGAGGCGAGTTTTTTGTTGCCTGGAAATTTAGAATTTTGCCGAACCCTTGCCGTTTCAGGCAAGGTAGGGATCTTTAACGTGCGTGACAACACTCACACACGGAACCTCCATTTAACCTCTCATCCGAACGAGGACGTAATTTTTGTGAAAAATGCTCACCTGTCATTTTTCAAGCAGTCGGCCGTGTCGGGATTTGAACCCGGGACCTTGGGATCCGTAGTCTTACGTGTACTACATTGATCCACGGCGACGCCTACTTGTGGGACAACGTGAGAATGTAAAAAATTATGGTATGGACGTATGTACAGTCTGGAGTAGTTCGGAAGTCTTCGGTGACTTTCGGAACCTTTCGGAAGGCGTCGTGGTAGTGATGCCTTAGGCCACATCAATTGCGTCGCCGTTGAACTCTACGGGGTACTGTCCCGGAGGTAGAGTTGACAAACGCAATCGGTGTCATCACAATAAACGAGCTCTCGGGACGTCGTCCTCGCGGGAGCGGTTTGAGTAAGTTCTTGCCGCAGCCTTTGCAGAAGCCAAAGGTGGTTTGGCGATGGTGACAGGGGTGACAGGAACTTTGAGTGCGGTAAGGTGGCTCGAAAGGCACGTCGGAGAGCGTTCTGCGTCTGCTTCCTGCTGGCCTTTCGAGCGACTACTGTGCACGAGAATGCAAGAACATCGGAAGACGAAAGGCATGCACCCGGCGCAGTACGGATTTAGACAAGGACGATCAACCGAAGACGCCGTAAACAAAGCCATAAACTCTGCAACCACTTCAAATAAAAAATACGTGGTCCTAATCATGATAGACTGTAACAAAAACTTTTGTTACATTAAAATCTCCAAAGAAAAACATTTCTAGCCGTTGTTATTTTACAGCATACGAAATTGTCATTTAGCGTGAAATCGTTAAATAGTTTAATTTACTATAAGAAAGAACACCTCTTTCCTTTTTACATTATTTTCACCTATACAAAGTATTTAATAGTGACTCCTACGCTTTTGATATCAGCAAATACCCTGAACGCAACTTGAGTTGCATAAGCTACAGGCATTCTGAAGCCCACTTGTGCAATTGCTAGACACAACGCCTGCGCGTAAGGTGACGCTATAGGTAGGGTGTTGGCTCGATGACAAGAAGGCGGGCGAGAGCGCGGCCATCTTGCAAGCAACAACGAACAGGTACGCTTCGTTCTAAGATGCGGAGTTTTTGCTCCAAGTGGGGCATTAGAATTGCTCTACTGTTGAAAAGGGTGTAAAGGTTGTCGTGGGGGGTTTTGCAAAAGAGCTCTTGTAAAGCCGCTCCGGACAATAAAGAGTAGAATGTAACAACACGTGCTGGTGGAAGTCCGTTAGTGGTGAAATTGTGTAATAAAACTGCCTTATAAAACTAATAGATGCTTTAATTTCCTTAGCACATTTAGGTAGGCACATTTAAGTATGCTCGTCTGAAGAATAAAATTTTAAGAAAGCACGTTTGAGGATGGTAGAATTGAAAATTTAAATCGTTTGTATGTCAAGCAGAATTCCATGTAATGTTATTGGAACGTAATTATGTATTGTGGAATCACTCGTTTTGAAGCTGTCTGAGGGGCTGTTCATGTAAGAATGCTGTATCTAGTAAATGCCAACTTCGTACCTTTTAAACTTCAATAAGATGGAGTATTATGTTGTTTTGGTTGGTCTAGAGCGTTTTGCAGCATCACCATCAAGCAGTTAAAACAAAACCATTCAAGTACTTATAAAACTATTTATTGAGAGAATTAATTTTACGTATTAATTACGGTCAAAGCTTTGATTTAACGTTTTCCAAATTATAAGAAACTTTTGTTAAACGAATGTTAATGTTATATATTTTTTGCAAGATATGTTTATGCTTAAATCCCAAACAAAAATCAGTTAGAGAATTATATCCTAGTAACTTAATAGGTCAAATACCTTTTTGTTCAGAACTAAATTTTTTTGACATAAGAGGAATTTTTAAACTTTTAGATTATTTAATTTAAAGTTGTTATTCAAAGCACGTAAGAAATGCACATGTTAATTGAGAAAAATAAGTATATAGTTCACTTTTAATTGAAAGATGTTTAACTACAATATGTCATATGATTAGTAGAATATCAATGCTGCTTCTAACATATGACGAACTAACTTTCTTTAATTTCATATAATGTTTGAGCCATATGAACTTTTTGTGTAATAAGTTCGTTAGAGAAATTTTGTAAGCCAGAACAGATCTGTTTTATGGATGTTTAAGAACCCGACTGTAATAAAGAATTTATAAATGTTAAGATCTCTCTATGTAGAGAAACAAATACAGAGATTTTTGAAACTTATTTTATATTGATTATCAGATTTTTTTATAAATAATTTTTGCAACAAAGAGAATTACATTTAGATTATACTTTGATTTAAAACTTTCGTCTTTTTATTTCACTAATTGAAATTAATAATATCCAAATTAGATAAACAAAATTTTGAATGTGGAACTTAGAAAAAAGTTGATACAGTATTAGGTAATAGAAACAGAGTAAGTAATTTTCAGTAGAGTACATTTTCATAGGTAAGGTGTTGTTGAGATTTTAAATTCGGGACAGTCAATCTATAAAGACCGAAATATTTTGTTGTCGTAAGACACAAACAGTGTCTTATATTTTATTTTTTGTGTGACATTTTCTTGCAGATCTGACATCGCAGAAGTTGAAGCAGAGGTCCAAGAGGTTTCCAGAGGTATTGCTTATTTTAATTTGTATGCTTTTTGATAATCATTATATCCTATAGGTTTCTGCGTCTTCCTGTAGGATACTTTAGTTTTATTTAATGTCTATATAGATGCAGTGGCGCTCATTTCCTTTTTTTTTGTCCCCGTTTGTAGTCGAGCCCACCATATATCCACGCCCAATCTCATTGCTCACCCTTGGGGTAATTCCCAGACTAAGCCGCGAATATAGTAAAGCTCGTGGGTCCACCGAGGTTTTGTTCACTAATTGACTCACTCCCCATAATTAAATTAAATAAAGAAAAAATTTAGTTTCAAGACATAGAAGTAGCCTTCAACAACTTATGGTGGCCAACACTGTTCCATAGGCTAATCGAAATACAATGTCCAAAACAACTACATCATACTTTCAGAAGCTATTGCCAGGATAGATTTGTAACATTGTCTGGTACTAAAAACATCACAAAATCAATCACCAAAGGATGCCCACAGTCTGCGGTCCCATATTTTGGGACATTGCGACTGAGGAGCTTTTGGAGCAGCTGGAAACCGCAAATGAGGTGAGGTCCGTAGTAGCTTATGCGGACGACATCTTGTTGGTGGTGGAAGGAGGCTCCAGAAATGAACTACAGCACAATGCAAACACCGCATTGAACAAAGCCCTAGAATGGTGCCACGCAAATAAGATGACGATAGCACATGACAAAACAACTTATATGATAGTTAAAGGTTCTCTAGAAAGAGACCCTATCATTAAACTGAACAGAGGCAGAATACGAAGAACACGGGAGGCCAAATACCTAGCGCTAACCCTTGACGAAAAACTGAACTACGAAAAACACATTGCCACAGTGACTGCAGGTGCCAGTAAAGCTATGCAATGCATAGCAACTCTTGCACAACGTACGTACAATATTCCCCTAAACTGTGTAAGATTATACTTATCCAGCGTACTTGCAGCAATAATAAGCCATGCAGCGAGCGCCTGGGCAACCAGATTACATCTAGTAAAACCCAAACAAAAAGTCAACAGTATCCAAAGGGGGGGTACTAATAAGACTTACTGGAGCATACCGGACCGTATCACACGACGCCCTCTATGTGAGTCTTCCCTCTTGATCTGTATATCAGGAAGAGAGCGGCGACATACTGGTTTAAAAACAACGAACCACAAAAAGTCCGGGAAATTCTAAAAGTAACATAAGAAATTTGGATAAAAAAGGAAATTCAGGACACAATACTATCCGAGTGGCAAGATAGATGGAACCAAAGCACAAATGGGAGGAGGGTATACGCACTAGTCCCAAACATTCGAGACAGACTAAACTGTCACCACTTGGTCCCCTCACAAGGGCTCATTCATTTTCTCACGGGGCATGGTCCTTATCCAACCTACAGGAACCACTTCGACTTCCAAGACAACAACAACTGCACATGTGGTAAGGTGGGGACACTGGAAAATCTGGTGTTCCACTGCACCGAACTGCAACAGGACCTAGGAATGGACAGGACAATTCTACGGGACATACCCCGCTTGGACATGCTCTGGAACGAAAACATATTTCCTTACCTAAACAGAATCACTCACCAAACTACTACTATACTACACCAAAGGTACACAAACGGACTCTGACAGGACACACACAAACACCATACAAACCCCACACATCACAAATACCACAAACACAGATCACACGAAACACAGAAGTATGACGTAACGCATCGAACGTGCAATACAAAAGCACAATCCACCCAACACACATGGAAACCGACAACAAACAAGCGGCATTCTCCCAAGGACATACCAGGAACCACGTGTCTCCTGAAGATCTACCAGAAGGCTCGTGAATCCTGACGACCGGGAGTGATACCAGTGAAAACGAAGTGAAAATAGTGAAAACGGCAAAAGTACGGCAAACATACCTCAGAACACTTATTAGCATTAGAATACTAACACTAGTAAGATAAGGACTCAATACTAACCATCTAACCATCTAAAGTAAAAAATACAACTAACTAAAATAAACAAGAGAAAATACTAACCAAATTTGTAATTGCTTTAAGAAATCTAACCCTAGCTTCAGTAACGTAATGTTTATATTTCCAATGTTGTAGCGCAACTAAAAATTACTACAGGGGAAATATTCTGACAACATAATTACAACACATCAGCACGACAAAATACACACAAGCACGCACACGCACAAGCACACACACACTCACACACACACACACAACAGAAACTGTACGTGGTCTCCCTGGTTTCCGGCTGCCGATAGCCAGGCACACGTACAGGAACGCGTACTTCTCGGTTTCTGATTTCCGGCTACCGGCGGTTGGAAACCGGGAGAAGGAAACAGTCCCAAGGACCTCACCACAGACATAAGCACACGCACACACAAACATGAAAACAATAAACACACACACCATTATAGCACACTGGCACGACAAAACACACACATACACACACCAAAACACACACAAACACGCACGTACACGTACCTGCACGCACACGCATACGACACAGATATATACGCACACGTGCACACATACACACCAGGGACTGTACGTGGTTCCCCTGGTTTCCGGCTGCCGATGGCCAGGACACGTACAGGAATGCGAACTTCTCGGTTTCTGATTTCCGGCTGCCGGCGGTCGGAAGCTGGGAAGGACAGCAGTCCCAAGGACAACATCACAGACAGAAACACACATACGCACCCTCACGCGCGCACAGACCCAAACACACACGCACACATACACATACACACCAGGGACTGTGCGTGGTCCCCCTGGTTTCCGGCTGCCGACGGCCAGGACACGTACAGGAATGCGAACTTCTCGGTTTCTGATTTCCGGCTGCCGACGATCGGAAGCTGGGAAGGAAAGCACTCCCAAGGACATTACCACAGACAGAAACACACACACACTCACGCACCCACACGCGCGCACAGACACAAACACACACACACACACACGAGTATTTCCAAACGCAAATAATATAAAACTAACTAATATAATTTAAGGTGGCAAATAATTCTGTTAGATTTCTTAGGAGTAACAGGTTTGCTGTAATTTTTAGGTAGCAGACTAATTGTAATGTTAGAATAAATAAATAAAAAAAAAATAAATGGCCTGGTGGGTGGAATGGAACTTCCTGCCCATACGTCATTTACTAAAGTTTATGAATTATAGTGGCGTGCACCAGGTAGGGCGGCCGACAGCGTCACTGTCGGAGAATAAGCAGGCTATAGAGAGCACTGCTCGCTGAAGTATTAGCAAGCTGTGGTGAGCACTGCCAGTTGATTCTTTAGGCGATGGGGAGCACTAACGAATGTTTTCCGGAGTATTTGAATTTGTATTTATACACTTCCATTTCCTACGCTGGCTGTATTGAAAAACCTTAATTATGTCCTTAACCAATGAAATTGTGTGGTTCAATTTTCGAGTGTAAAAGAATGTTCAAATTTTGTTTGGCCAATAAGCGTGCTGATTTTTGGATAGCACATAAAATTAGTTGTAAATTCTCGCGATTCCTTAGTTTGTTCTGGGTTCAGTTCGTGCATTTTAATATAGTCAACAGCGAATCAAATATAAACTGGAATTATTTTTTAAAACTGTATTGCGACATGATAAAAATACAAAGGCTTAAAATTTTTCTTCTACGTAATCTTCTGATTTCGTGACACATTTATTCCAACGAAGGGGTAATTCTATAATACCGTTTTCGTAAAACAAAGGTAGTTGCGTAATAAGCCAATTGCGCACAAAATCTTCAATAGCAACATCGTTATCAAAACGTTGTCCTCCAAGAGCTTTTATTTCATCGGTCCAAAAGGTGGTAGTCGCATGGCGATAAGTTTGAACTGTAAAGAGGGTGTTCCGGTGTAGTCCACGAAAATGTTTCAATTTTTTTGTAGTTAAGGCAGCTGTATGGGGCCGGGCATTGTCTTGCAGCAGGATAACGTCGCTTATGGAAAAACCGCGTCTTTTCCGACGATACCCCGTTTCTGCATCAACTAAAAGTTGACAGTAATACGCGGCATTTACAGTTCGACGTTCGTGGAGAAAATCAATAAGTAGGGCTTCCTTTACGTCGAAACTTATGGTTGCCAAAACCTTTACAGTCGAAAGCCGTTGACAGAAGCAGATTCGTTCTTCGTTCGACATTCCATAATTACTTATTTCGATTCGTGGGTGTAATGGTGCACCCAAATTTCGTCACATGTCACTATACGGTTTCAGCTACAAAGCGGTTCAAATTCCTTTGGCACACTTCCATACGATTTTGTTTTTGAAAGGTATCTACCTTGCGAACACTTTACGAAACCCGAGGTCGTCAGTAATGATTGTTTGAGCACTGACATAGCTGATTGCCACTTCAGAAGCAATTTCAGCTACTGTTAATCGTCAGTCGTCCTCTAGAAGTCGGCGAACAAGAAGATTGTTCAGTTCTGTCACGCTGGTTCTTGGTCGACGTTGGTGACCTTCATTTTTGACTGCTTCTCGCCTTTCTAAAAATTGTTTGTACAAAGAATATATTTATGTCTTTTTAAGCGACGCTCGAATTCTTCGCTATAAACCTACCATTAAATATATACATATTAGGTAATTAACTGAACAAGGCAAGTTAATAAATATTAAAGTATTACAGTTAATAAGATGAAATAATAGCGTCGACCTTTTATGCAAAGTCTAAATGATCATTTCAAATCCAACTAGTAATTGAAACATGGAAAATATAAGGTCCCAGACTGGATTCGAACCTGTATCTTCAGCTTTCGCGGCTGTTGTAATTACCAATTACACTACCGAGACTGGTATTGACAATTGGATACTTTTACGAATCTAAATCATGGACGTAACCATACATCAAGCTAACTTTCAATTACGTTTGGCATTTTTGTCAATCATGCTTTAGATTTGTAAAATCTTCTATTGTCATTACCAGTCCCGGTAGTGTAATTGGTAAATTTTTGCACAAAATGCGTAGCATCGGAAAGAAACGAGATGGAAATAAATAAAATTGAATAAAAGTACCATTCTTTGACTGTAAAATGTAGTAAGTATTTTTCAATAATATGGTTCCCGTTGACACTGACTCGCTTTTCCTAAGGTGTGGAAAGTCTGCATTCCGTCACTGAAGGATTCTATTCTGGTTGTTTTTCTCGGATTCAAGTGACTATAACTTCCCTCATCGTTGGTAGTGTAATGATAACCTTTGAGAGCCTTTTTAAAATGAGGGATGAAGTGAAAGTTGCTTGACTCTCTATCCTCAGAGTAGGACGAATGCGAAAAAGACTCAAAGTGTTAGTTTGCTTGGGACTTATCGCACGCAGATTGTACGGTAACCCAATTGCTAAATAATAATGCCTACTCGTTCTTTAGATAAGCCTAACCTAAATTAGTAACACAATTGGAACATTACTAACATTGTAATTTTTGGTTTGTCGCGAGATAGGTTTTGGACCTTTTGGAGCGACTTTTTAAAAAGCTTCTTCCAAAAAGCACTTCTATCAAATTTATTTTATAATAATTACAATAATGATTTTTTAACAACTTCGACGTTATATTCATTAACGTCTTAATTCCAAAAATATTCAAAGTCAAATATTACTAATTAATTAATAATTAAAATTACGGTGAGTAGCTTGAACAACCAACAATGTAAAAGTTGTGAAGCTCGAGACTGACTGACCATCTTGGGCTTTCGAGGGTATTTATGCTATCCCTATCCCTCACATTGCTTATGGAAACTGCAGAACTCATGTCTGCTATTTCTTTATTCAATACAAAGTAATACATTTGAATTATCTTAATTCTAATAATTGCTGTCTTATAACCTACTGTGACCTGCACCTGCAGCATCACGTTGCGTCTGGAATACAATGTATTCACATTCGTTCTCATGTTTGGTTTATGAACTTCCATTAACCTTTTGAAATATGTCCTTCAATTATATATTGTTGCAATCTAATTTAAGATTTAATAATTCTATTTGATTACATATATATCCTAATTTGGAGGATATGTAACTCGCGTCGCACAGAATATTTTTGTGCAATCTTGTTTCTAAGTAGCTGAGATACGCGTTTACAGAAATCACCTGTTGAAGGTTAGTTATTTGTATCCGAATATGCCAACTGTGTGAATAAAGTACAAGCTTGTTTAGTAAAAATTTGTTGATTGGTAATATAATTTTATTTTATTTTATTTAGTAAAGAATTTTATAACTTCCATTAGTAAATTGTGATATTTTAATACTGCGAGGGATAAAATATGATAGGTTTAGAAAAATTGGTCATATTCATTCATTTAAGTCGGCATTTCTTGTATAAAGGTCAATCAAGGTTTAGTTAAAAACTGCATTATTTCGAGAGTGTTCTCAAAGCCATAAATCATTTGGAAAGAACAGCTAATTATTCGTGGAAAGCAATAGCACCGGTTGACTATAAACCAGATAAGATAACTAATTTTAATAGCTATGTAGAAGCTCGTAGTATAAAAATAACAACTATTGATTTTATTCGCTAATGAAAAATGGGAAACTTTTATGGTCGATATAAATTGCAAAACTGACAGATCGTAAGATATAACAAAATACAAAATTGCGGTAAATTGTTACATCACGTGGATGACTCACCTTCGAGAGGTTAATCAAAAAGGTGACGTATTTAGACTTTTATTATATAAAAGACGGAAGTAATGTGAGCGATTTATGCAAGAAGTTTTCAACGTAAGTCCGTCGACATTTGATCATTATTTTATGGAGTACAACGACGATTTATTGCTCCAATATAAATAATAAGCTATCTTGGTGCAAGGTCACCGGGTATTTTCATCTATTAAACATCAGAAGTATTTTCCAAGACTGGTGCAACATATTTCGACATATGATAATAGAAATCTAAAAATTTGGAATCAGAAAATTTTCGACACAGTTAATTTCAAAAGGAAACGATCTGTTAAATAGTATAAGACAAGTGATCATAAATCATAAATTATTTGAAATTACCAATAAAAATTAATCAGCTGATTTCACGTTAAGCGTATTTGCTACCTAAAAAACCGGCCCCAGGCCGCAACACAAATTGAAGACAATCATTCTTTTAAACTTTAAAATTTTTACCTAATGTACTCAAACCAAATATTTCGAACATGTATAAATCAAAGTCACTTTCAATTTATGTCATAAATGTCAAACTTGAGTTTTTTATTATTTTGACAACGATCCTACGTCATGGATCGAAACGTAAATAAAGATGATTTTAAAAACTGTTAGTGGTTTAATTCCCAACGAAGATTAAGAAGAATAAGTTAAGAGGAGTTTTCGCTTTTCAGGTAGATTTCAGAGCAGAAATAACGTTTTAATTGAGAAATACGAATCTATACTGAAATAAATTCAGTGGGGCATGAATTTACCAACTTGTTTTCAGGGGAAATATATATATATATATATATATATATATATATATATATATAATAAGATGTATCTGTAAGCAAACCCTTATGAAAATAATAAGAGCTTATTGACGTATACAAATCGGGCTAATAGTTGTATAGCCATTAACAAATCAATAGCTTTATTACTTCACAGGGGAGGAAACATCCACTAACCGGCCTTTTTCAGCTTTCTTAAGCATCTGCAGAGCGAATTAGTTTCCTCCCCTGTGAAACAATATAGCTATTGTTTTGTTAACGGCTATACAACTATTAGCCGGATTTGAATACGTCAATAAGCTCTTATTATTTTCTAAAGAGTTTGTTCACAGATACATCTTATTTCATATATTGTTCTACACAATTTCTTATTGCGTACGCAAATAACTTGTCTTATATATTTATATATATATATATATATATATATATATATATATATATATTTAAATAATTTTTATTAAGTAGGAGGTATTTTACAATAATAAATATCTAAAAATTTTAAAATGAAAATTTTTGAAACCGGTAATTAATTAGTTATAAACGAAATTCGTTAAAAGATTTTAGTCAGTGAAAGCAAGTCACATTACAAATAACAAGTAGATTATTTCGCTAAAATAAGCATGACGTATTTTTTTCGTTATCAAAATTTTTAATCCAATGTTTGCATAGATGTAAATAGATAGAAATTGATAGGTTCATTTTTTTCACATATAAATTTTTCCTTTACTAAGGTAAATGGTAAATGAGTACGTAATTTCTGTGGGTTATCTTTATTTCGAGATATAAACCTAGAATGTTTGTTTAGCTAAAAACGAACTAACACTTTTTTGATGATTGTGGCGATACACGCTTTTGTGTAAACCTTTATATCCCATTCTGAATGTCATTCTATCGTTTATTTGTCAAACAATTTCTGTATTTGAATAAAAAGAAAAACAACTACCTCTTCTACAGTATTATTCTAGTATTTTACCCGCTTACGAGTTTAAAGTTAATGTTTGAAAATACAGACAACGAATTTCAACTCGAAAATACTTCTATTTAAATGAAGGTTGCGATGTGAAAACTATAATTACATAATAATTTCAAGTATTCCAGAATTTATTTAACTACTTACACAATTACTTCAATTACACTAAGCACCATGAATTTTTATGAAAGTGGTTCTGAAGTTCCCGAGTGTCTAAGGGTAGAAAATTATTATATTTGAATTGAATTTTTCAGAGAGGTAAATACATTAAACAGTAAACAGTTAAAAACTTTACAAGTCTTCAACTTTGTTCTCAATTAAGGTGGGTGTTCAAATAGTAGCGCAAAAGAATACAAGTTGCAGATATATACGGAAGTTTTTATTAAAAACTGAGCTTAGTTTTTGTTTAAATTAAGGCACGTTTCAAAATTTCCAATAAAGTCAGTCTTTGAATTTTGGTGTAAACGACTTAATTTGTGTAATTTCCTTCGTTTGGAACTTGTTAACTTGTTTGTTATATCGTGCAGTGATATGGTTTTGGGCTTTTGTTGTTTGTATGATGATTCTTATGTTTTGGAGATGGTTTCGTTCTTGTTAATTTTGGCAGTTCTAAATTATGGAGCTGATCTGAATGAATTAAACAAAGAGTACCTAAGATGCGCCTAGTAGACGTGCGAAGTCTCTGTATTAAGTGATGGTTTTATTTCCTTGTGTTCCATCAGCGATTTAATGATTTCTGTTTACTTTCTTTCTTCATTTGAAGTGCCTTGACCCCCATTCTCAAGTTCTTATCTTAGTTAGATAATACCCACTTCCCCGTTAAGATAGGTCCTTATCCACCCTCTGGCCATTTGTTCCATCTAACTCAACCATGATCTCAGTTGTCAACGAAGGACCTCCTTCTGAAGCCTGGATGGCGCTTTTGAAGCATCACTTCTTCGTTAAGACACTACAACTTAACTTAGAAATACCTTAAAAACTTAATAAAAACGCCATTATATCTATTCCTTATGCCCAATGCGCTGAAAATTAACTGTATTTGACTTTTCGGCTTTTTGACTGGATTTGACTAATACCTCAGATGACAGTAGTTCACATACATTACATACATTTGTACTTTAATTCAGTAGTAATGGTTCATAATAGAGAGATTACTGCGTTATCTATATTACTTCATTTCTTATAATTTCACAACCATTATAATCAAAGGAACCCACGTTCCAAGCCGATCTTGTATTGTTGCAACCCATCTTTTAATTTTTCATCTTTCATTCTCAAATCTAATTCCAATTTATGTCTATATTTCTTATCGCTCATTTTTAATACACCTAAGATCGTCTAGGAATGAATGCTATATCCACTCCAGATCTTTAGTAAAAAAATATAACGAATCCTATTCATCTTCGTTTACGTATACAATGTACTAGATCGCCCCTGTATTATACTTTAGTATCAGACAAGTTAGTGCCGGTCAGTATCGAGAAATCGAGCCTGCACCGCGAGAGTGTAAGCGTGCTGAGCGTTATATGCTTGACCCATAAAGACAATTTATCAAAATTATTGTTGGCATACTCATGCTAGCACCTTGTGTTGAGGATGGCAATAACTACAAACGACAAATAACGACAAATAACCGTTACCCGATAGTTATCCATTACTCCAAATTACCCAATGTCACACAATTAATCGATGCATAACACTGGAAAATTATGTGGTAACTTTCCGGTCAAAGACACTGAAAATTACTGTAGCCGGGAACGGACTTGCAGTAAACGAATTATGATGGGCCGGTTCTACTAAGTTAAGGTACATCTGCTAAAACACCTTTGCTATTTAATTCAATTAATAGTTTATCAAGTTTTTATTTCAATGAATAGAAATTGTTTAGAAAACAAGAACAGATGCGAATTGCAAACCTGACAAGCCTGAGAATCATAACCTGGCAAACTATCGATAAGAGAAGAGATTCAGTTCTGTAAATTTAAATCTAACGAAGTTAAGGAACATTTATATAGTTAAGCAAATAAGTACTTGTTAGAAATAATTTGAGCTTTGATAGGAACGATGTTGTGAATGTTCTATATGCTTTGTGTGAGAGAAAATATTTCATACTGTATAAATGCTGTGTTTGATTTCATTTTATAAATTTCAACAATTCCGTTAAGCTAGACCGGCAAAGTAAAGTTAGAAAGGAAGGTAAGTAAACAATTTCAAATTTTACAATTTGCTGTATCTGTATCACAGCACTCTTTTAGCGGCACATCAAAACGAGGCGTTGTCACAGCACTCTTCTAGTGACGTCTCAACGTGCGGCGTTTTACAGCACTCTTTTAGCGGCGACTCACCCTGTGACACGATTCATTCGTTTATAAATTAGAGTTTCTTGTCTCGTAGGATTTGTTTTTGGATTTTTCTTCCTTTTGTAATATCTGATTAATTTTCCAGTATGACTGACAGAATGAAAAGAGTTCGTGAAAGTTTGAGAGCTGAGGGAGTGAAAATTGGTTCTCAGGAAAGCGTTTATATGGTGGTAGCTAGCAAAAGAATCTTGAGGCCAACAGTGTAAGAGAGACCCAGGAATCAAAAATGATGGCTCTTTTATTAAGTCTATATCAAAGTATGCAGAAACAAAGAGAAAGTATGAAAGAAATGAGTGAAAAGAATGAGAAAGGCATGAAAGAAATGGGTGAGAAAGGTATCAAAGAAATGGGTGATAAATTGGATAAAAATTCTCAGGAGCTACGAGCAGAATTTGGAAAGAACATAGGAAAATTGGGGGAAAGTTTAAGATTAGAAAGTGAAAAGAATGAAAATAAATTTAACGATAATAATGAGAGATTAACTACGGGTTTAAATGATACTAACAAAACCATTGACGATAGAAATTTGAAATTAGAAGAAAAGTAGTACAAATTTTAGAGGATATGGATGATGTTGAAGAAGAAATAGTTCAAATATAGGCGAATCAGGAAGCAAGTGAAAAAGAAACTAATGAAAAAATTAAAACTTTAGATAAAAAGGTAAATGACATAGAGAGAAGCTGCTTAGCTGGTTTTAAAACATTTAAAAATGATTTGGGAAATCTTAAAATATACTTAGGGAATAACTTTCAGAATTTAGAAGATAGAGTTAAAAATATTCATGTTGTGGGAACCGATGAGGTGGAGTCCAATCAGTGTTCCCTTGGAATAACACTCAAAATTTTATAGAGGATAATAAACTTAACCCTAAAATATTTTGTAATAACTTAAAAACTCTAATATAAGGTAGCTGGGATGAGCAAACGAAGTTAAATACATATTGTGAGGTCTATGTTGAAGGGTAATGCCGAAATTGGGTTTCGACTGATTGAAAGTGAGTTGAATTCGTTTAAAAACTTAGAGATTAAATTTTTAAAAGATTTCTGGGGAGACAACCAGCAATTTAAAGTTAGAGATAATTGCTGGTTGTCTCCACAGTTCTTGTAACAAACAAAAACTAAAATTTTGTTGTTCAGTGAAATTTATTAATGGGCAAATATAGTAGTGATTCAGGCATGACAATGGAGTTGTATGCGATCAAGAAATTTAGCGTTGCCAAACAACTTAATCCTCCTTTAGAGGACAAGCAGATTATAAAGTATTTAGCAGGTAACTTCGAAACGGTAGTAAGACAATGCATAGCCTTACACAATATTGTTGATGGAGATGTGTTTTTAAAATATCATCAACGTTATGATGATATGAGTCAACCAAGAAGGATGGATGGAGACCAGACCCAGTAGCTAGCCCATGAACACATTTAGATTCCAGAAGAATAAAGGACCGGAGAGATATCAAAGCATACCATTTGAAAGGAAGAATATGTCAAAAAATAATTGAAGTAGAGGAAAGGCCATAAGGAGTGACGGGGAAAGGGAGAAAATGAATTCCGTGTCATTGAGAATAGAACCTTTACTCAAGGAAGAAAAAATTTGGCATACGCACAGAGAGATGGCATAGTTGGTAGCAATCGTAATGGAAGGACATTTACAGAGCCTGGAACGTCAGGTAGGCAGGATTTTTAGATGCAGACAAATCAAACGATGAAAATATAGAAATTAATAAATATGCACATGCGTGTGAATTTATAAAATTTGAGTTGGAAAATGATGAAAGAATCAATGAAAAAAATGATTTACTACCTATAATAAAATTGCAAGTAGAAAGTAAAGAGATAAAATTACTTTTAGATACGGGAGCTGAAGCAACATCAGTAAGTGAAGGTTTTATTAAAGATAATTCAGAGGAGTTAATGCAGGAAGTTATGTCTATAGAAAGAAATAATTTAGTATCGCCAAATAATAAGAAGTTTACAGTAATCAAGAGTATCATAATTCTGAAAATGAAGTTGGGAAAGATGGAGGTGCCAGGGTTAATAGTTGATGCCATTCTGGGAATGGATTTTACAAGTAAGATGAAAGGTATAATAGATACCGAGAACAAAGCGATGATTATGGGAGATGAGAGGATTAAATGGAACGAAGAAGTTCATATAAAAGTACAAGGTGATTGTATAAATTTGAATCAATTTGAGAAGGAGATGGAAGGCGAAGAAGATAAGAGTGTAAGTATTAAGTGCCCTGGTGAAGTTAGAACAGAAGTTGTATCGTTTTTAGAGAAAAAGACAGAATTATTAGAAACTACAGAAGATGATGTTGAAGAAATGGAAATAATAGAAGAAACTGCAAGTGTTGAAAAGGAGATAAGGCAACCTTCTGTGAATGCAGATCTTAAAATAAAATAAATAAAAGTAGTAAAATATTAAATAATGATGAAATAATTTTGAAAGTAGAACTTGATTATTTGTTTGGGATAATTGCGATTAGAGAATCAAAGTGTTATGTGAAATGACATATGTTCAAATATGGAGGAGTAGCGTTTGGTTTATCGAAACATTCATTTAAATATGCGGATGTAAGAATAAATTGGAAGCGTAGGAAAAAGAAGGAAATTATTGAAATGAAAGAGGATGAGGGAATTAAAAGTATAAATGTGAATTATTTTTAGAGAAAGAAGAAGATAATATAAATAAAGGCTCAAATGGCGATTACATGTTGGTGAAGTTATAAATGAAGTAGAATCGTTGTTACAGAAGGAATCTTATGAATTGGAAGATAGAGAGCTAATAATTGCTACTGAGTGTGAAAATAAGTTAGAAGTTAGTGATAGTGATCCATTTAAAAATGAAGTTGATGCATTTAATGAAAATTTTATATCCCATATTTTTCCAAGACTACGATAGTTTGAAGAGGAATGTGCTATAATATGATGACTTATGTGTGATAGTGAAGAGAATTTTGTTTGAAATGAAACTTGACGAGTGTAAATATGAAAAAGTTAGAAATATAGGGTAGAAATGTTAGATTATAGATGAAATTAGAATAAAGTTAAGGAAAGTTTAATTGATTATGAGATAGAAATAGGTGGAGTGCTAAAAAAAGTATGAAAAATATGAAAAGATTATGCGTGTGTATCATAAAGCTTATAGAAACAGTTGTAGATAGTAAGTAATTAGAAATAAAATAGTAAAATTACTCATATATGCGGAAAAATAACACAGATTTTGAATTTTATATTTTGATTTGGGGAAAAATGACGTTATAAGGGGTCACGAGAGATCATTGGAACCCAAATTCTAGAAATAAATTCCACCAAGGTGTAAAAGAATCCGGAAAAATTGAAAATTCCAAAAGTTTATGGTTACGCCCTGTATAATTCAAGCGTACTTTTATTCAATAAAGTGCCAAGCAAAAACACAAGTTGCGTGTGCATAAATAGTCACCCTGTGTGATATAAGCGAACCGTAAATACATAGGAAATAATGTAAGATGTATATGTAAAAATAACTATTTTTAAGGTACTTTAAAAAGGCATTAAATGCGAATGCAAATCGATCATTTTAAGATAAATACAAAAGCTATTCATTTGTAATCAAAATGCCCTTTCCGTGCATAGAAATAAATAATTATGTGTATTTAAAACGCCAGTTCTAATCTTAATTATGTGTATTAAAAACATGCTTTACCGTAAAATCAAATATTTTTTATAAAAATGCAACTAATTTGCATTATAAAGCCATTAAAGTCTTAAATTAATCATATCAATTGACTTTTACATTACATATATTCATTTTAAATAAATAATTTTCTGGAATAGACGAGAGTAATTGAGAAGAAATACGTCAATTTCGTGAGACCTAATTAATAAAAAAAACTTTTATTCCAAGAAGAGGCCGGAAAATTTAAAAACCCAGAAAATGTAATAAAAATTGATAAGAAATATTTATATTCTTTCGAATTTACCGTAGGATAGAAAGAGACGGCAAGCATTAACTTTAGGTATTAAAGAAAGACGAGGCAGCGCTCGTCACTATTATAAATCAATCATGCCAGTGAACGCTAATGAGAAAATCGCAGAAAATTACGTCAGATAGGCGTGTATTATGTGAAATGGAATCACGTAAACACTAATATATTCTAGATAATAGATAAACATAAACCAAAACTTTGATTAAGGTCATTCATTCATAAATTTGATTGCGAAAATCTCACATTTAGAAAAGAATTTTGAAGCTATTGTGTTAAAGTATGCAATACGCATACCGTAATTAATAATTACCATGTAACAGTGAATACAGAAATTAGTTTTAAACATAACCTGCACAAAAGTATGAAAATTGATAAATGCAATTATTTGATCCTCTAATATACAATGAAGGTGGGAAATGCTTTGATATAAAAAACTAATAATAATTTTATTAAATAATCAAACCGAAGATACACATTGGTTTCTAAATGGAAATGTAAATAATATGAAGATTTTGTAAACTTGGATTTGGCGTCAATTAAAGAATAGCAGCGGAAGATATTTAATACTGTTGATTACAAACTGGAAAAGCACTTCATGGATTATTGCGAGTATTGCTCTTAAAATATTGTTTGAAACTGATAATTGCATATTTGTCATTTAAATTTAAAGTAGAATGGGTCGTAATTATATAATTATTTTTTTGTAAGGGTCTTTACCAGGAGAGTTTGAAACACTCTGATATTTTTATAGACTATCTCTCAAGGATTTTTTGGCCAAACAAACCTTACAAGCACGAGAATCATAACCAGATAAACTATCCGTAAGAGAAAAGATTTAGTTCTGTAAATTTAAATCTAACGAAGGTAAGAAACATTTTTATAGTTAAGTAAATAAGTACTTGTTAGAAAAATTTTGATGTTTGAAAGAAACAATGTTGTAAATGTTCGATATGCTTTGTATGAAAGAAAATATTTTATACTGTATAAATGCTTTGTGATATTGCTGTTTGTTTTCATTTTACAAATTCCAACATTTCCGTTAAGCTAGGTAAGCAAAGTAAAGCTAGAAAGGAAGGTAAGTCAACAATTTCAAAGTTTACAATTTGCAGTATTTGTATCATAGCACTCTTTTAGCGGCGCTTCAAAGTGAGGCGTTGTCACAGCACTCTTCTAGTGACGTCTCAACGTGTGGCATTGTCACAGCAAATATATATATATATATATATATATATATCGCTGTGGATCGTGGATTTAATGGTTTGACATCGCCAGTGTCAAAATAAAAAAATTTATAAAATATTCTTACCTGTTTATTCTGCTGCAACAATCTTCAGCAGCTTCCCTGGCTAGCTCAATTGTGCCTCTTGTCGGATACCTAAATTTACAATCATTCTTCCTTCCCATTCGCGCACCGTTCAATAAAACCAAACTATACAACAATCATACAATCTTTTATTTACGCTATTTACAGCCAAATTATTCACAAGTATACACAGTTTGGTACACTAATTACAACTCAATAAGTGATATTTTTGTAAAGTCCGTGTTTTAAATTTTGAATTGCAAACACATTTAATACAACAGGAGTAAATGGGCCCCCAAATAATACCCTATATTTATTGCACACTGGAGTATGGTGAGCTCATAATAACCCAGTTTATTAATGTATGCCTTTTACCTTGCATTAAATTACTACAAAACTAATAAACCCATGTACCCTTAACAATCCAATTTAAATTCATAATGAAATTCAATAAGTTTTCAATACTACACCCTTTTTCAATAATTTAAATAACCCCAATAATTTTCCAGTACACGTATCTTGCGTTAATAACTATAAATAACTCCAATATTCACTCACACATCACCAAAATAATACCAAAAGTTTATCAGATAACAGGAAATTCAAATAAGTTATCTGGAGAATGCTTCAAGCCTCTATCCCTTTACACGATGATTTCCAAAACCCCTCGGCTTCGTGATTATGCGCTCTGCTCTTCCACATATTTATAGATGAAAACCCCAATATTACCAAGCATTGCTTCAATATACCATTCCATAACAGCATACAAACTCACGTATATTATGCGTCTATTTATTGATTTACTAGCCTGGTATGGTAGTAATTGGACCTCTGTTAATTTGATTTTCACTACACTACTCGTATCTTTACGTTAATAACTAGAAGGTATAATGAATATATTTAATACTCACAAAAACTCTACTATAACGTCGGTCTATCGTTGTAAGTAGTTAAAAGCGATGAGAATATAAAGAGGAGGCTCCCAATTCTCTCAGAGTATTTATATCTTTAAAATACCACCTCTAGGCCACACTTCACGCAAAGAACTTATTTTAAAATAACACTTCTGCAAATTTTGATATAACCGACTTAAAACTTTCAGAAATTCACCTCGTGGACGCGCCGTATAATCCGAAAATCGCTTCCACCTGTCGTATGTTCGTCCGTTTGTAAACTATCCGTTTCAACCAATGATTCTGTTCTGTGTCGTCATGAAACTCTGCCTGTAATATATTTCTCTCTGTCTTATGCATATTTGATGTGGCGTTCCAAACCCCACTTGAGTCGTAGAAAATCGATATTGCTGACAGCGTCTCATCACTCCACGTGGATTTAGTACGTGCGTTTTGAAACCAATGCTTTTATATCCGTTTCTATCTGTAGCATATTACTGATCGTGCATCTCACCTACGCTTTAAGAAACTTTGTTAGCTTGTTATTCAAAGCCACTGACGGTTGAACACTATTTTCTATGAAGCCCGCTTTATTATACTGATAATTTCGAAGAAAGTAACCTTTCAAACATACAGGTGTTCTTAATTATAGACCGTTTAAAACAACAATTCTTGGAGTCTATATTTCCCGGTATCCGACAAAACTGACGTCTTTGTTTGTTACCAAGACACCTTTTGCATTGGGATTATCGATTTTCTTTACCCTGGTGTGTTTTCCAATGCTTTTATATGATGAATTAAAATAAATTAAATTAATTATGCGTTTCTATTTGATTTTAAAACTGGTTTTCTTTATGTACTTCTAACTTTTCAATCATTACTTATAAAATTACGTCAATACTTGTCCGTTTAAATTAAATAAATTAAATAAATTTTGCGCCTAAATAATTTGTTCGTTTCTCTATACAGGGTGTTTGAAATTGCATTGCTTCCCAAAATTTAACCCTTTGAATCCATAACAATATATATATATATACACATATATATATATATAATATATATTTTGAAACACCCTGTATATATATATATACAGGGTGTTTCAAAATTGCACGGCACTATATTAAGGGAGTGTTCTTTAGCACAAAATAAACATAAAACTTCTAATAAACGTATACCCTAAAATGTACCCCTATGGAGTTATAACCCCTTTAAGAGGGCTAGGTGAAATTGAGTTTTTTTAATTATCTGAAGAACCACAAAAGATATTTTATTCAGATTTTTGTTGGCTACCCATGTTTTTATGTCAAATAAGATAGGCTTATCCATTTTCCGATAATAAGATCAGGAGCGTTCCATTCGGGGGGGGGGTTCACGTTTAACCCTGTAATTTTTTTGTGTGTAAGCTTTTATAAATTATAATGCAAGAATTAGAATCTTTTGACATTTCTGAGTAAAATAGTCACTCTTGTTTGAAGTCGATATCTGTAGCCGTTTTCGAGTTAATTGGGGTGAAGCATTCAGGATGCCCTATGATACTTTACCTACCTACATAGATGTTGAGAGTTGAAAATATTTATTACAATTAAACATTTAAAGTAACTGTTCAAAATGCCCACCATTTTGTTGTATGCAGCATCCAGCACGGCGAATCTATTGCTCTCTGACAAGTCTTATAACATCAGGACGATTCTTAATATTATCAGCAGCCTCCACGATCCGATTTTTTAACTCCTCTTGCGTGTAGATAGGCTTAGAATAAACTATAGTATTCATCCAACCCCAAACAAAATAATCTAACGGTGTTAGATCGGGAGATAGAGGTGGCCATTTAACGGGTCCATTTCGGCCAATCCATCGGTTACCATATTCTGCGTTTAAATAGTCAGTGACAATATGAGAGAAGTGGGCTGGGGCACAGTCATGCATAAACCAAATCCCACATCTATCGGGAATTGGAATATCCTCTAACAGCTCATAAAGATTATTTTGCAGAAAATTCAAATAAAACACTCCTGAAAGTCTTCGTGGTAAAAAGAAGGGGCCGATGAGATTGTCACCACGAAGTCCACACCAGACATTTAAGGAAAATGTATGCTGATAATGATTTGTGACAGTGGTATAGGGGTTTTCTTCATCCCACGTATGGGTATTGCAAAAATTGGTAATCCCATTTCTTGTAAAGGTAGATTCATGAGTCACTAGCAAGCGGATCAAGAAGTTACAATGTCGTGTGCATTTTCGAATTAACCACTGCGAAAAATTGGTTCGTTTGATGTAATCTTGCGGTAACAAATCTTGCACAGATGTTACGTGAAATGGGTACAGTTGCTGCTCGTGCAATGTTCGCCAAACGCTTGCAGATGAAACACCAAAACGAAGAGACAATCTTCTGGTGCTAGTACTAGGAGATAAATGAACAGCATTGAGTATTTATTCTTCAACATTTACATCTCGTCGAAATCTTTGTCGACCAGCATTTACTCGTGTAGGTTTTAGCGTGCCAGTTTCCCTAAGACGTGTTTCAATGGATTGAAATGTTTTACGATTTGGTATCCTTCTAGTTGGAAATTGTTCTTGGTATCTGCGAACTGCAGCAGCGCCATTTCTCTGTACTTCACCATAAACTAACAGCATGTCTGTTTGTTCTACAAATGTGAACAAGTTTGTGGTGTCTCCCATGATACAACAAATTAAAGTGTCTTCAAAGTACCAATTTACACAAAAACTAACAGAACTAGTAACACATATTAGTAACTTACACAGTTTTTAAACATAACAAAGGTAATACATAGTAGATACATAATCACCTGTCAAACAAATAAACGATATGCAACTGTTATAATGTAGAGCTTCTAATATCCAAGGCTATTTGATTAACATCACATTTTGACATTTAGCTTTAGTCTTCAACATCTAAGTAATATATTGATTAATTTGATACATATATAGTTTATACATATGCCAAGTTGTTTCAGAGATATTGAAGACATATGTTTATTAGGTTTATACCTATACATATGGGAAGTTCATATTAAAACTAAACGAATAAGGTATGTATCATAGGGCATCCTAAATGCTTCACCTCGATTAACTCGAAAACGGCTACAGATATCGATTTCAAACAAGAGTGACTTTTTTACTCAGAAATGTCAAAAGATTCTAATTCTAGCATTATAATTTATAAAAGCTTACACACAAAAGAATTACAGGGTTAAACGTGATTGTCCCCCCCCCCTCCCCGAATGGGACGCTCCTGATCTTATTATCGAAAAATGAATAAACCTATCTTATTTGGCATAAAAACATGGGTAAGCAACAAAAATCTGAATAAAATATCTTTTGTGGTTCTTCATATAATTAAAAAAACTCAATTTCACCTAGCCCCCTTAAAGGGGTTATAACTCCATAGCGGTACATTTTAGGGCATATGCTTATTAGAAGTTTTATGTTTATTTTGTGCTAAAAAACACTCCCTTAAAATAGTGCCATGCACATTTTGAAATACCCCGTATATACCCCATAACACGTAGTGCTCGTAATCAGTAATCAATCTGAAATAAAATAAAAACAAACCCCATCTAGAACACCACTTCTCCACTAGCTGTTCTAACTAGTTAGAAAACAAAATCACAAAAAGAATTCTACCACAAGGAAACACGGGACTCAGTTAAAAAGCGACAACCGATTTACCAAAAATCGTTAAATTTACAAATTCGAATTGAATGCTATATACAACTTTTTCATTTTATTGCTAATAGAAAACTTTTCTCACTCAATTCATAGATAATCGTGTTCAAAATGTTTACAAATTAAATACCTTTTCATTATTTAATAAATCACCACACTTATTTTCTTAAATCTTTTATTAATAAGTCCATTATCCTACCAACTGATCTATGTAACAAAATGCTGGTACAATTAAATAATTTAACATGTTGCAAGTTTAAAATGTTTTGACCTTCACAGTAAATTCATTTCCCTACTGATAGCCCTTATACTACTATTTTACGCATACAAAATTTATATCTACTATGACTAAGAGAAAACCATATTTTTAACAAGGGCACTTGTTAATTACGAGTTTTAAACATTTATACCATCAATGAACTTATTTTATTCACTTTAACACATGCACAATAATAAAGAAACTGTTGAAGTGGGTTCATGCTTTACTTGCCGGGTGGTACGGTTTATGTATCCAGTGATAAGTATTCCTAAATTTGCCGGAAGCTTCTAAGTTCTACACGATCATCTCAGAATCATTCCTTTAGTTCTTTAATTACCCCCTTGTATATGTCAATCAATCCATTGTTGTCCTAATGGCTTTATCTTTTTCAATTGTTTGATTACTTAATATTTACTAGACTTGCACATTCAGAGCACATTTATCTATTAATGTATACAGTATGTTTTAAGTTTTAGTATTCCAATAGCTTTCATAATTTTTGCTGTTTCGAGCTTTAAATTTTGTTATTGTAGATATTACTATATGGTATAGGTAACCAACTACAGTATTTATTTGAATATTTCATTGCGTGTAAAAACACAAAATTGTATTATATGTATATTAAAAAGTCGGTGCGCTAGCGGCGAGTTTCCATTTCACAACACACTTTTCTATATTACCATTATGTTTTATTAAAAAACGGTATTAAGCCTGCTGTATCAAGAACAACCAAGCTATTATTCCTGCCTGTTTTATTAATTCTCAACCGGTTTCAAAGCTACTACATTCTATTCTGGCAAACACCCCCCGTAGCTAGAAATTCTATTCTCTTATCGGCAGATTAAAAAAGATTCCTTCGAGTTATATGATATAACCGCTGCTGCAGTACTGCCTCAAGTATTAATACGAAATGGTATTAAGCTTTTTTGGAATATAGGATTATATCTTATTCTGAAAGACTTAAAACCATAAATATTTTTCCAACGATCGCAGTTATACAAATTTAATCAGTATGCCCAACTTTAGAGAATTTGTACAAAAATTTAATTTTCCTGATCATTTTCAAGAACCTTTATTTGCTCAAGAATACTTGAAAAAGTAAAGAGATTTCTCTTTCCTGTTTTATTCTGATTCGATTACAGTTTCATTTCTCGCTGTCACATGCGGCTGTTATTTTATTTCAATGTTCACGTCGAAAAGTAACTCGAGTGTAGTATGACAAAGATCTTAGGAGAAATTCTCTGCTTTTTGAAACGAAATTTCTCTTACTGCGATTTCCATTTTCTATTTGTGGTATTACCTAAACCCATCGAAGCGAAAAATTTGAGCAAGAAATTCCTGAAATTTATTGTCAGTCAGTCAGTATTTAAGGGTAATATAGGAAAATTTAATTAACTAAAATTGTTTCAAAAATCAAAACCTACTACATATTACTCAAGTTTCCGTTAAAGGGCTACTTTCTTTATTCTAGAATTCAACGCAAAATCTAAAACTCAATCTTACCACGATTCCCTGATTAGAAAAATTCATATTGCTAATTTACGAAAACATCAATCAACTTAATTAGACACTAAATGATTTGCAAATGTCATAATTTTCAATTGCATCTGTTTTTTCCATAGCCTACTGCGTTCACAGTATTTCAGTATATAGTTACACTCATGAGTGATGTATTGAAATGACTGATACTCGAATCTATGAAGATATGACCTTTACGTTGAGCACCAATTTTCTTTCTCTTTTGAACTGACCTATCAAGCAATCGCAGAATCTCTTACTTAAATAAAGAAACCGCTTTCACCGCTATTGTGTAGGTTAAACATAAACTCTTTCCGGCCCAATTGGTATATTGAACCTCACAAAAATTTCACAAATACAAACATATACAGTTAATACCAATAATAAACAAAAAATAAGCTGCAGTGCAAAGCAAATCACACAAAATTTTCAAAAAGCCAAAGACAAAGCACCAATTTATACTCGGCATATACTGATAATAATCTTTCAGCGTTAGAATACTCTCACCTCAGACTATTACTTTAAAATGTACCTTTGAACTCGAAATAGGCATAAATTGCCGTTTGCTGTAAATTATTTCCTAAAAAATATTGAATTAAAAAGATCTTAAAACTACAAAATTTTATCTTGAAATTAGTAAATACACAATGCATATCGTCAATTCTCATTTATAAAGAACATATAACTTAAAACTTATATGACCTTCATTATAGTAGTCTTGAATTATATCTAGATAAACATTTCACGGACGTATATCCTAAGCATTTCATCATCATCATTAGATCCTCAGACCTGGCACTGGTTAGACGTGTACCCTCATTGTTTCCTATTCTGAGCTAACCTACACATTTCCCTGAAATTTGCACAGTCTGAATCTATCACTATCTGATCTAGGTCTACATCTACCTTCTCTTTCCTATCTCTGCTTGTAATATATTCCATACTATTCCGCAAAAATGTTTTAGAACGTATTCTGCCCTTCTATGTCTCCTGTTTTTTTTCGCAGATATCTTTGTTCCCCTACCTTTTCTATAACCTATTTGTTATTAACTTTGTCTGTCCCTGCTATCATCCTCATACATCTCAAGCACAACATTCCAAAAGGCTACCTACTATCGTTTTTCTGTCTGCTTTTCTTACTGCCCGTATTTCATAGGCATACTGTGCTGTGCTCCACACATATGCTTTCAACAATCTTCTTCATGTTTCTATGTCTGTTTTCTTTCATCATAGGTGCTGTTCTTTCTTATTAAATGCAGTTCGGTCCCCTTCTATTGTTTTACAATTATATAACCTATTTCTCCGACATTCAGTGGTTGTGAAGGGGGGTCAGCTGCCTGTGGCTGCCACGTTCCCCCAGCACTTGAACATTTGCCTATTTAATATTTTTTCCAATATATCTTTTCGCACAGTCAACATTAGTTGCAGATATTTCACAACCAACACATGTAGTTGTTTATAACAATCAACATATTTATCTGCGCTTATTTTTTCGTCATTAGGTTTGCTGTCTGAAAACTGGTTGGACACGTACCTGCGCTTATTTATATTCTAAGCTAGCCTACACAGTTCCCTGAAATTCTCACACAGCCTCCATACAGCTCGGTTCCCCTTCTATAGTTTTATAATTTTATGCCCTATTTCACCGGGATTCAGTGAAGGGGATTAAGCAGCCTGTGGCTGCCCCGAATCCGCAACACTTAGGGATTTGCCAAATTAATAGTTTTCCAGTAAATCCTTTCACACAATTAACATTATTCAAAAATATAGCCCAACCAATACTTGTCGTTGCTTATAATAATCATCATGTTTAAGTACAATTACTTTTTTCGTCATTATTTTATCCATTTTGTGACTGGTTGGATTCGTACCTTCATTGATATCTATTCTGAGCTAGCCTACACATTTCCCTGAATTTCCTACAGCCTACATCTTTCACTATCTGTGTGCAGTAGTCTAACTTAGGTTTATCTCTACTTCTCTTTTTTCTAATCTTTGCTTCTAATATATTCTTCACTATTTCCTCATACCGTAGTATGTGGCCTAGCATCCTATCTCTTCTATTTTTTACCGTTTTCCACATATTTCTTTCTTCCCCTTCCATTTTTAGTACATCTTAGTTCTTAACTTTGTCTGTCCATGACAACTTCATCATACGTCTGTAACACCACATTTCAAAGGCTTCTATCTTTTTCTTCTTCTACTGTACAGGCTTCAAGGCCGTACAGTGATGTGCTCCACACATATGTTTTAAATAACCCTTTTCTTGTTTCTATGTTTGTTGTCTTTGAACACAGTAGTTGATTTTTATTGTTAAATGCAACACGACCTTGTGCTAATCTTTGTTTTATATCTTTTGCGCTTTTCCCATTTTGCGATATTTGACTTCCTAAGAAGCAGAAATCCTTAACTTCTTGTAAGTTCTTGTTACCTATATGTATTCTTGTTTTTGATTTATTTTCCCCTCCTTTGCATACTAGTACTTTAGTTTTATTTTTGTTAATTTTCATACCGTATCTCTCTGTTAGAACCGTTTTCATTTCATTAAGAGCAGTTTCTAACTCTTCCTTGCTAGCAAATCTGCAAATCTAAGTACATCAATTTTTTATCCCTACATAGTAATTCCAAATGTCTTCCTGCATTTGACAGTATTCATTGCCTCTTCAATGTATAAGTTAAAAATTAATGGGGATATGGCACATCCCTGCCTCACTCCTTTCCTAATGTTTACTTCTCTACGTTCCTGCTCTAATTCTATTACTGCTGTTTGCCTTTTGTATAAGCTATGTACTATTTGTCTATCTCTATAACTCATTTCAATCTTTTTGAGTATTTCGAACATTTTTTTCCATTTTACCTTGTCGAATGCTTTTTCCAGATCTACAAACCCTATATACACGCTTTCCCCTTTTTCTATTGATTTCTCCATTATCACTCTCAGAGCCTCCGTGTCCCCCTGTTTCGCCTAAATCAAAATTGATCTTCTCCAAGTATTTCTTCAGCTCGTTTTTCCATTCGCCTTTGTACAATTCTAGTTAATATTTTTGACACGTGTTTTTAAATTGATTGTTCGAAAATTGGCACATCTATCCGCACCTTTCTTTTTTGGTATAGTTACTATGATATTACGTTTGAATTCTTTGGGTATCTCGTCTGTCTTACACATATAGCTTACAAGTTGGAAGAAACGTTCTGTTACTGCTTGTCCAGCGGCTTTTAGAATTTCTGCTTGCACCTTATCTGAACCAGGCGCCTTACCATTTTTCAGACCTTTTAATGCTAATTCAAACTCATCTCTAAGTATAGGATATCCCAAGTCATCATTTTCAACGTCTGATTCCTGTTCTAATGCTGTTTTCCTATTTTCATCTTAGTTTGTACCTCTTTACACTTTTCATCAAGCCATTGTTCTTTAGCTTTTCTGCATTTGCGAATAATTTCCCCATTTTATGGTTTAGTATCTCTGTTTTCCTGTTTCGTCTGATTTATTTTTGTATTTTCGTCTTTCTTGTATTAAATTTAGGATATCCTTTGTTATTCATGGTTTCTTATTTTCTTTTTGTGTATACCCCAGAATATCTCTGGCCGCCATATCTAGGCTGGATTTAATATTATTCCATTCTGTTTCTACTTCCTTCGTATCAGATATTTTCCTGATACCTTTCAGCAATTCATTTGATTTTTTCATTTCTTTCTTGAATATCTTTATCTTTTAGATTCTCTATGTCAAAGTGCCTTTTTCCGTTTCTTTTCTTCAAATTTTTAAATTTAAGTGCGACGTTCATAATTACGATGTAGCATGACGTTGAAATAATGTGTTTGTGATGAATAAATTGTTCTTGCCGCAAAATTCTACCAGCCTGTTTCCCCTGTCGTTTCTCGTGCCTAAACCAAATAACCTACTACTGCTCCTTCCCTTCCTTCACCTATCACTGCATAAAAATCCCCCGTAATTATTAAATTTTCATGTCCTTTTACATATCTTAATATGTGTTCGATAGCTTTGTAGGTGGCTTCTACCTCTTTGTCACTGTAGCTAGATGTGGGCATGTATACTTGTATTGTTGCTGTGTTTACTGGTTTAGATTCTTATCTAACCATGAGTACTCTTTCGTTCTTTTGTAAGTAATTTTCTACAAAGTATCCTATCTTTTTCGCATAACTATCTCCACGCCCAAATTTCCTTCCTTTGCTCCTGTATGAATTACTCTGAAGTCTCCACTTCAAAAATACCCCACTCTGGCCACCAAACTTTGCTGATCCCTAGTATGTCTAGTGATAACCTATTCATTTCCATTTTTAGATTCACTAGCTTACCTACTTGCTTCATACTTCTAATATTCCACCCTCCGACTCGCAAAATGTTCCCGACTCTTATTCTGATCTTTCCGATCGCATCCTCCGAAGTAGTTCCCTCCCGGAGATCCGAATGGGGGACTATTTTAACTCGGGAATCTTTTACCTCAGAGAATGCTATCGTGTTTATTTCAATTTAAGTACGCTGTGTAGTTGGGAGGTAATGTGGTGGTATCCCGTTGCCTTTCACATCGCGGTAGTGTGTCTTAGTCTGCCATACCGACCTCTATAGTCTCTGCCAATGTAAGAACCGAAGGAGCCGCTGCCCTCTTTCGGGGACTTGTCTTAGTCTGGTTCTTCACTAATGCCCCTACTACCTTGGTTGAACCTGTAGTTTGGCTCTTTAGCTCATTAAAACACGCGAGCCATTTCACCTTTTTTAGTAATTTAGAACTTTGGCAAGGTGCAGGTCCATTCTAAATGGCCTAAGCATTTATCTCCAAACAAATTTACTCAATTGGCATCCAGTTTAAATCCAAAATTCAGACCGCAACAAATTCTATTTCAGCTGCACTAAACCACTTAGATTTGAGCAAATCTTTTCAGTGAAAGCAGCATTAATTCTCGAAGAAGTGTAGTTGTAGTACTATTTAAAATTTCCTATTGAGACGATTTTTAAATCTAAAGGTCGTACTTAAATGTTTTTCAGAATGTTACTCAAGGCGGTGTTTAAAAGCTACTTAGGGCTGTGTTCAAAAGACCTAAACAACCCTATTACCAAAATTATTCAAATATGCAAATTTCACTTACGATTTTTAATCAACTAAATCGAACTAAACTCTAATTTCGCTTTTCAACATAAAATATGTTTAATACTACCTAATCCTAGCACCTTTACTGGTTTATTGAAATATCAACTTTCATCCTTTCTACATCAATATACTGATATTTGTTATGTTTAGTTTAGATTACGAAGCATTTGTTTCAAGAATTTCTTTCCACATCTCGTGTTAAACTTGAAAAACGGTACTACACCGTGACAAACGATCGAGAAATGATAGGATTGCATTCGTTGAAAGCTTAAATTCTCATCAATCGATAACGTCTTTATCATTTGCAAGTGTTGGTTTATACGACGAAAATTAGCTAGCCCACTTGACCAATTGAAAGTTGTATATTTATAGTAAGAACTCGAGGCTCTTAATTTAACATTTGCTTGACATTTTTTACATTAACGCAATATGCAGTTTAAATAAATGCGTTTATTTCAATTGCAGTTTTCGATGCTAAGTGAATGAAAAATAGGCATAGAATGTTACTCAACTTTTGAAAAATAAAACGCGCTTTTAATAAAAATGTCGCTCCTTCATACTTGTTAATAACTTTTAATGCTAAATGAATGAAGAAATATACATAGAATGTGTATCGATTTCATTTATGTAAAGCGCACATTCAACACCAAACGTTTTTAATAAAAGTTTGCTTTTCTCTAGTTAATCCTTTTGAAATGGTATTTAACAATTCAGACTAAGATGGCGTCTTTTCTTAGAAATGTGTGTGTGTATATATATATATATATATATATATATATATATATTGCTATGATATTAGAAGAATTATCATGCCCCGACGTTGGGCTGTTATATTTATTTGCTATAGATTCTAAATTATTGGACCACCATTTTAATATTCACGATTAAGTGTAATTATCTCCTCCTCCAGCTGTTTTCTTAATATTGCTATCAACTGGACTTTATCATTAAACAACTCTATCTACCAATGGCAAAATTCGATACGTTACCGCCTTGCGGGCTATCACTTTCCCATTCAACTCGTGGCTCCGCCTTTGTACTATTTAAATCTTATGACCTCGGCTAGCATTTGTTTGCAATTATGAAATTCAGTAAATTTCGATTTTATATAATGAAACCAATATGTTATGTACAGCTTTTGAAATTATTCGAAATACACTTTTCAATCAGTTAATTTTATAAATCTCATTTATTAACAATCATTTACTCAAAACCCAAAGTCACCAAAGAAAATTTATGATCCTTACCAACAAAGTGTAGAATATTCTAAACCTGTTTTCTTATTACTCATTCAATATGT
Organism: Platerodrilus igneus; assembly: GCA_036346225.1. Classification (NCBI taxonomy): domain Eukaryota; kingdom Metazoa; phylum Arthropoda; class Insecta; order Coleoptera; family Lycidae; genus Platerodrilus; species Platerodrilus igneus. The sequence continues at coordinate 3,596,058 of JARFIW010000884.1, read as the reverse complement.
ATGCAACCTCATTTGTTGACTTCTTCACAAGCATATCATATTTAGCAAATTCAATATTAAAAAAAAAAAAAATTCATATAGAAAAACAAATGTCTTATAACTAAAATCTGACCTGGTTTATCTTTTTCACATCGACGCTTCCAATAAAAATGATCTTCCCCAATTCTGGATTCCATTCAAATTATTACACTATGGACCACCACCATTAAATTATATACCCCAATTTATTTCAATTCTTCAAACTTAGACTTTTATCATTCTTGCCCCAGACTTAAAATTGTAGTTTGTTTCACCCCTGTGCTTCAAGATTGTATTATTCTTCTTTTCCCCTTGACATTTAAATTGTATTACTGTATTTTTTTCTTAACATCAGAATCCTAGTCTATTTCCCCCAGACCTCGAAACCCTATTATTTTTATGTCTTAGTTTACAATAAATTTCTTAAAAACGTACTTACGATTAAACGGCAATTGTAATCTTCATATTTGCACTCATTTTATTTTTCACTTTTATACTTATTACGTATTACTTTGTTTAATGGCAATGCACTTCGGCCTTCATTGAGTTCAAAACTGACTTTCTTATCAAGGTGCTTGCTAATATAATCTCGAATTCCCACTCCATCCGTGGGTTTGGTCTAGAACTCGTCGCTTGTCTCTGACAAATCAAATAATTACATATTGAGCAGTTTCTGATGCAATGCTCTACGTTTTCCCATAATCACAACCTGCCCACAGCTGTCTTTCATAATCAACATGCTGTATTTTGATAGATTACTTTCTTTTCTATAAACAACTGATTCAACCTGACTTTAAATTTTCATACCTACACGTGATTCACGCAATTTCTAATCATTTCTCCTATCAAAATGGTTAGATCTTTGTACGCATTCACATTAACCACCCGAAACTCTATTTCTATATCCGCACTAATTCAATCGTCTGGAACTCTTCTTCTTAATGCGTGTCCAACTACACCTCATCATTTATTTCTCAATACACGCGTGATTCCACTGAAAAATATCCCTACTTGCCCCACCCAAATCAACCAAACCCCATCCACAGGGTATTCAACACCCACCATCCACCCAATACATGTATTTCTCATTCCCACGCCAACCATGCGTCCTCCTATGCTTCCCAGCGTCGCCCAAAAACTACTTCTACTCCACATACAGGGCGCCGACTACCCACTATCCACAAACCATGTCCACCTCTCAATTATTCCCTTAAATAAGTGCGGCTTTCTGCTGCCCATTCTAATTACTCCTTTCCGAACGACCCTTACTATAACGTGCACCCCCAAGCAACCCCTTATCACAGCATAATTCCCCCAAATTAAAATATAGCATTTCATATCAATGTCCTTTTTGGCGCCCAACGTGAACTTAAACTCACATTGGTATGAAATTATTATATTTTTATTTCCATTCTGAAATCCAACTTTTTCTTTATTAAACTCATATTTACATTTTATCTATCTCATGCCTATGTCCTATTATACTATACTATTTATACCTATACCTATTCTTATATTCAAATCCTATTCTATTTTTCTATGTATACCTATTCATAATTTATTTTACATTTCCTTTTATCTATTCATCTGTCTTTGCATGGGTCAATTAAGTTTATTTATTTCTAGCCTCCCCTTTCTATTCTTAAATCTGGGTCCTTTTAATCTATATTTCTCAATTATATTTTTATCTATAACTATGCCCTCCGTGCTGATTTGATATCCCAGAAATTTAACTTTATCTTGAAAGAATTCGCACTTCTTTAAATTTAACCTTAAACCTGCTATATTTAATTCTAATAATATTCTTTCTAAATGAACAAAGTGTCGTTCCACACTATCACTAAATATTAACACGTCATCCACGTAGTGGATACAAAATTCCTCATACGGTTCCAAAATATTCTGCATCGCCTTCACCAATGCAGCCGTACTCGAGGACAAACCCAACGGGACTACCCTAAATTGATATATTCTTCCTTCTACAGAAAAACCCGTATATTTCCTCGATTCTCGCGCTAATGGAATCAACCAAAATGAATTCTTTAAGTCTAATTTGCTATAGATTTTCTTGTTACCTATTCTTGCTAATATGCTCTCCATCGTTGGTGGACAATTGTATTGCGGCTTCGTTCGCTTATTTATCTTTCTTGCATCCAAACATAACCTAATGCTATCATCATTTTTCTTCACGACGACTAATGGATTCACAAAATGTGTACTGGAGTTTTCTATAATACCTTCACGTAACATTTCCTCAATTTCTTCCTTCACTCTATTCCTATATGCTACTGGAATAGGATATATTTTATTGTTAAACGGCTCCGTATTCGTTACTTCCAACTTGTGCACATAACCCGTGGCAATTCTCGACTTCGACCCAATTAATTCTGAATGCTTATTCAATAATATATTCACCCTATTTCTTAAATCATCTGGACACTTAATATCTTCATTTTCATTACCCCCATTATTTATCTCATCACTAAACTGATTAATATTTACGCAGTCGTCTTCTATTACTATATTCCCCTCTTCATACCATTTAATATATTTCCCATTACACTCAATCTCTTTGCATTCCGCATTTATCTTCAACCCCAACTTATCTATCATATTCATCCCAAATATAACATCTATCTTCAGTCCAGGTACTACCATAAACTCATTTTCCCATATTTTATCCCCCATTTCACATCTCAGAATTACCATTTCATTTATTACACTAAATCTCTTATTATTTGGTGCCACTAAATTACACCTCGCTATAGCTATCGTTTTATCCCCCAATTTTTCTCGTTTAACAAACTCTTCCGCAACAAGTGATGCTTCTGCTTCCAGTATCAATTAACACTTTAACTATTCTATCTTCCACCTTTAAATTAATTATTGGTAATAAGTTCCTTTCAAATTTTCCTAATTCATTATCCATTTCATATTTATTAAACTCGCGCTGATTTCTGTATCCGTTAATTCGTAGAATTTTCCTTGGTTCGTCCGTACTCAAAAATCCTGATTTCGCGTCGAAGGTCCTGCCTGACTCATTATCCCTGTATCTGTGCAATTCGTATTTCTTATTTCCATACTATTAATGTTTCTAGCTTGCGTCCGTCGATCATCATTTTCCTGTCTATTTATTACTCTATTGTTTACCTCATGATTCGTTCTCTCCATTCGTTGCCTTGGTATCTGACCAGTATCCCTGTTTTGCCTAAAATCATTATTAAAGTTGCCATAGTTCCCCCTATTAAAATTTCTTCCACGATCAAAATCATAACTGTTCCTTCTATAATTATTCCGAGTCTCATCATTCCTTATAAAATTCGTGCGTCGATCCCTAACATTATTTTCCATTTCATAATCATTTTCCAAATCATTATATCTCTGCAAATAATCAATAAACGTATCTCTATCCACTATATTTTGCGTCGTTATGTATCGCTTTACTTCAGCGTTAAAATGACTTGCTAAATACCTTATAATAATTTTATCTTCTAAAGGAGGATCCAATTGCTTCGCTACAGTAAATTTCTCAATCGCATATGATTCTCGCGTTATCCCTTTCGCCGAATCGTATCTTCCCATAATTAAGTTACTTCGAATTCGATTTTGCTGATTGTGATTCCAGAATTGACGTAAAAATTTGCTTTCAAACTGTTCAAACGTTTCTATTTCACTCTCAACTAAATTGTACCATCTTTCAGCATTCCCTCTTAATATTGCCCTAATTAAATTTAATTTCAATAATTCATCTGTAGATCCCTGTATCAACATTTTAAAATTTTTCAGAAATATCTTAGGATTTAATTTTCCGTCCCCATAAAATTTAGTCAACTGTTCAATTGAAAGATTCGTTTGAATTAACCTATTTGATTCTCTATTAAAACTTATTGGATTACTTTTAAATTATTTTTATTGATCTGAATTCCGTTTCGCAATTTTCTTCAATTTTATTTAATTTAATATTTAAATTCGTAATTTTATCCTTGGATTCGCTTTCGTAGTCTTCTTGTTTCGTTTTGATTAAAGAAATATGATCCCATAAGCCGTCTATTTCCTCAGAAACTCTCCCAATTTTTACATTCATTTGTGCTTTAATCTCCGCGATAGTGTGGTTCGTCTCTTGCAAACCCTTACTAAGAATCTTAATTTCCTTACCCAATTTCTCGCTGCATTCCTCCATTTTTGTTGTGACTGTATTTATGCTTGTTCACTCTTATCCATTTTATCATTTAATGCCATCAAGATATCCAACATTTTGGTTTCTTGTGAAATTCGCCTTTCTTCACTGGAACTGGTTTCCTGAATTATCACGCTCTCCTGGGATCCTATCTCCACTCCTTGTTGCCTTAAAGCTTCCCGTGTTTCCCGTATTCTCTTGTCCATTATTATATTTTTACTCTAAACTTTTAAATACTAAATAAATCTACCTAACTTTAAATACTGTACAAATTTCTCTATTTTCCTTTAATTGAAACTTTTCAAATCCCCGGTTTAGTTTAACTAATTTATTTGAATCTCGCAATTGTATTTTAAAATTTATTTTTAATTTAATTCACGCCTCTTAATCTCAGGTTATTTTATTGTGGTTTAATTCATGCCCCAACTTGGGTAGCCATCTTTATTGCTATGATATTAGAAGAATTATCATGCCCCGACGTTGGGCTGTTATATTTATTTGCTATAGATTCTAAATTATTGGACCACCATTTTAATATTCACGATTAAGTGTAATTATCTCCTCCTCCAGCTGTTTTCTTAATATTGCTATCAACTGGACTTTATCATTAAACAACTCTATCTACCAATGGCAAAATTCGATACGTTACCGCCTTGCGGGCTATCACTTTCCCATTCAACTCGAGGCTCCGCCTTTGTACTATTTAAATCTTATGACCTCGGCTATCATTTGTTTGCAATTATGAAATTCAGTAAATTTCGATTTTATATAATGAAACCAATATGTTATGTACAGCTTTTGAAATTATTCGAAATACACTTTTCAATCAGTTAATTTTATAAATTTCATTTATTAACAATCATTTACTCAAAACCCAAAGTCACCAAAGAGAATTTATGATCTTTACCAACAAAGTGTAGAATATTCTAAACCTGTTTTCTTATTACTCATTCAATATGTATGCAACCTCATTTGTTGACTTCTTCACAAGCATATCATATTTAGCAAATTCAATATTAAAAAAAAAATAAAATAAAAATTCATATAAAAAAACAAATGTCTTATAACTAAAATCTGACCTGGTTTATCTTTTTCACATCGACGCTTCCAATAAAAATGATCTTCCCCAATTCTGGATTCTATTCAAATTATTACACTATGGACCACCACCATTAAATTATATACCCCAATTTATTTCAATTCTTCAAACTTAGACTTTTATCATTCTTGCCCCAGACTTAAAATTGTAGTTTGTTTCACCCCTGTGCTTCAAGATTGTATTATTCTTCTTTTCCCCTTGACATTTAAATTGTATTACTGTATTTTTTTCTTAACATCAGAATCCTAGTCTATTTCCCTCAGACCTCGAAACCCTATTATTTTTATGTCTTAGTTTACAATAAATTCATTAAAAACATACTTACGTTTAAACGGCAATTGCAATCTTCATATTTGCACTCATTTTATTTTTCACTTTTATACTTATTACGTATTACTTTGTTTAATGGCAATGCACTTCGGCCTTCATTGAGTTCAAAACTGACTTTCTTATCAAGGTGCTTGCTAATATAATCTCGAATTCCCACTCCATCCGTGGGTTTGGTCTAGAACTCGTCGCTTGTTTCTGACAAATCAAATAATTACATATTGAGCAGTTTCTGATGCAATGCTCTACGTTTTCCCATAATCACAACCTGCCCACAGCTGTCTTTCATAATCAACATGCTGTATTTTGATAGATTACTTGCTTTTCTATAAACAACTGATGCAACCTGACTTTAAATTTTCATGCCTACACGCGATTCACGCAATTTCTAATCATTTCTCCTATCAAAATGGTTAGATCTTTGTACGCATTCACATTAACCACCCGAAACTCTATTTCTATATCCGCACTAATTCAATCGTCTGGAACTCTTCTTCTTAATGCGTGTCCAACTACACCTCATCATTTATTTCTCAATACACGCGTGCTTCCACTGAAAAATATCCCTACTTGCCCCACCCAAATCAACCAAACCCCATCCACAGGGTATTCAACACCCACCATCCACCCAATACATGTATTTCTCATTCCCACGCCAACCATGCGTCCTCCTATGCTTCCCTGCGTCGCCCAAAAACTACTTCTACTCCACATACAGGGCGCCGACTACCCACTATCCACAAACCATGTCCATCTCTCAATTATTCCCTTAAATAAGTGCGGCTTTCTGCTGCCCATTCTAATTACTCCTTCCCGAACGACCCTTACTATAACGTGCACCCCAAGCAACCCCTTATCACAGCATAATATATATATATATATATATATATTAATAAATAATGGACTGGTCAGTCTTATAGTATAATATACATGTACATATTATCATGGGAAGTAGTCCAAATCAAACAACAGAAACTGTTTGAAAATTTAATCAACACCTAACGTTTCGGTACATTCCTTTTGTACCTTTTTCAAAGGCTAAAATGGAGACAGAAATTTCGAAATTGTTTATGAATACAATTTTTCTATTCAGAAGTTGTTTACCAAATTAAAGGATCGTACTCCGAAACTGTTGAACAGCAACGTTGTCTACAAGATCACGTGTAGCTGCAATAATAGTTACATTGGTCAGACTAGCCAGTGGCTGAAGAGTCATTTAACCCAGCACAGGAGTGATTGTAGGATTAACTCCACTAAATGTGCATTGTCTGCTCATGTTGCTACAACCAGTCATACACCACTTTTTTATGACACCGCCATTTTGGAGAACGAAACTAATTACAAGACAAGGCTTTTCATCGAGTCTTTTTATATCAATAGTGAAATTAATCCTATCAATAATAAAATTGATATTGATAGGGTACATAATGTTTACTCTGCTCTATATAGTAAGGACATTTTTAAACAACGTTAGGTATCTTCCTTCAGGTTATGTAATCTTTGCCATTTTCGGAATGTGTCCTGTCACTTTTATAGAATTTGTCATTATCAACTTTGTCTTTACTTTTTAACGGCCATCGTGGCATGACGCTGCACTTCAGGCAAATTTTAATTTTTAATTTTTAATATTTTTGACGCTCAGTTATAATGTGAATCATGCAGTAATTTGTTTTCAATCTCCTTAATATAATTTTGTCAATGCAAGTAGTTAGTGACAGGTTATGTATTTTTTTGCTAATTTCGAATTTTCTGTCTCCATTTTAGCCTTTGAAAAAGGTACAAAAGGAATGTACCGAAACGTTAGGTGTTGATTAAATTTTCAATCAGTTTCTGTTGTTTGATTTGGACTACTTCCCATGATAAAATGTACATGTATATTATACTATATATATATATATATATATATATATATATATATATATATATATGTTGACATGATGAGGTAGTCACGAGAGTCATTGAAACCCAAATCCTATAAATAAAGCCAACCCAAATAGAACCAAACCGGAAGAATTGATTTTTCCGAAGATCCATTGTTCCACTCTGTATATAAATATAAGCATATTGTAAATACAAAACCATTAAAATGCAAAGCAAAACACACTTCCCATGTATGAAATTAATTTTAAGATATCAATACAAGCGTACTTCTATGCCATTAAAAAGCAAAGCTCTTATTATTTATATTATTATTTTCCTGTGCGTAGATATAAAAGCAAATGCGATTAATTTCTTCCTGAAAATGAGATTTCAAATATTAAGATATAAGTACAAAAAGTCATTCCTTTTTCATAGAAATACACTTTCCGCCCACAAAATAATTATCCCATTTGTAAACTATCGGCGTAACAACAATATCTAGTTGCAATTTCAAAGTACAAACAAACCCTTATTAAATATGTGTATAGATGTAATATTCAGAATTTAAAATAAACCTTTTCTGGAAGTTTTGTGAATAATAACAAGAAATACGTCATCTGTATTAAGAAACATTGTACAAAACCAATTATGAATAAAATACCGGTTTATGGAACTCGCGTTATCGTTAAGCAGGCAATGAAAAGATGGATAAAAACGCTGTTTAATTGCATTAGGTATTAGTGAAAGACATCGTGAAACATTAACTTCGTGCGTTGGACAAAGAGAAACAACGATTGCAATGCTCATAAATCAAATCCGCCGAGGCGGTTTTACACTAATTAGATCATTAAAGCTGTGGAATTTCAACCCGAAAACTCTGGAAAATTATGACGTAGTTAGATAATTTGTATATAAGCGGGAACTTTATTAAAAGGATTCATTCATTTTAATTTACGTGATCGACAATGAAACGTTCAAGATTGAATTCGCGCAAGATTCGGTCCAAAGCCAAGTAATATGTACGTTGAGTAGTTTCGAATATAAAAATTATCAAATGCAGTTATTTAGTGACACATAATTTTTTTGTGAAATACCATGAAGATTGAAGATTCTTCGATACAAAGCTGCTTTAGAGCTAATTAATTAAAAATAAAAATGCACACTTTTAAATGGAGATTTAAAATTATATGAGCAAACTGATAAACTGGGATTTTTAATCAGGATTTTTAATCATTGAGATGAGATTATGATAAGCGCTATTTATCCATAGTAGGTATTAAATTTAGATTTCTTTGTTTGTAACTGATATTTGAGTATTCTGTCATTTACATTTTAAGGTAGAACAGGTCTTAAACACATAATTTTTGTTTGTAAGGATATTTACTAGAAAGTTTTGAGGTCAGAGTTCGAAACATTTTGATCATTAGTAGAGTATCTGCGAAGCACCACTTGCCAATTATACTCTTCTTTCGGGGTAGTAAGCGACAAGTAAATTATTCAGAAAAGAAGAGATTTGAGTTCTGTAAATGTTAACAAAGATTAGCTAAAGAATATTTTAATAATTAAGTAAATATGTACTTATTCGGAATAATTGTGTTTGAAAATTATGCGGTAAACTGTTCTATATTCTTTTGTATGAAAGAGAATTGTTTTTGAATGTATAGATGCTTTTTGAGAGGGTCGTTTTAATTTATGTTGTAAATTCCATAGTAAAAAATTTTGTTGAGCTTGCCTGAGAGAAAAACCGCGTATTTTCCACCAAAATATTGTATTTTCTGACAAATATACATTCAAAAACGGCGGTAGTGTCAATATATGGAACTATTGTTATTGGTCGCACAATAATCAGCATATTTGGAAAATAAATATTTGGTGCGGCATTATAGGAAATCAAGTCGTAGGTCCTGTTTTCTTTGATGAAAATTTAAACGGTGCTGGATAGGTAGCTCTAGGGAAATAATTTCCTGCTTTACTAGAAAATCTATCTCTACAATTGCGTCAAGACATGTGGAAGGATGCCTTTGCTCCTGCAGCGATAAATAATATGTTTCACTATAAGTGGATAAGCAAATAAAGTACAACTGATTTTCCGCCTCGATCACTGGACCTAAGTGCCCTGGATCATTATTTATGGAAAAGGGTAAAAGACATACTATACCGTGATTGCCCAACTACAAGGAATGACTAAATTACCAGAATAACAGAAGCAATTCAATGTTTAATTAGCGATGAAATTCTTCGAACAACCAATTATTTTCAAAGCAGAGTAGACGTTTACATTGCATTTTGAACGCTATCTTACTTGAATACAAACACGCATACACACATAGACACGCACGCACGCACGAATGCATGATTCACGCACGCACGAATACACGTACGTACGCATGCATGCATGCATGCACGCACTCATGTTAGAAGCAAGGAGATTACTCTCGCTAAACCAGCACTCCAAAGGGAACAGAATTCTACTACGTCCACCGCTTTGAAGTCTCATAACTCAAAAAGTACTCAATAAGAAAATATTTTGTTTTAGTGTTTTGGAAAGCTCTCGGGATAAGCTACAAGAGCATGTAATGAAAAATAGTAGGTTCTATTTAAAAAATTGAGCATGACCTTCATGTGACGATCAAGTAGCTTTGCAAGGTCAAACTAATGATACTATTTCATGTTTCACTTGAAGCCATATAAGTTCCGTCTAAAACATTTTTCTCTAAAATATTCTACTTCCGAAATAAAGGGGTACATGGATTGTCTGGATCATACATTGAGTTGCGAATGTTACTAAGTCGGGAAGAGCATCAGGAAGTAGGTGCAGCAAAGTCGCGATCATCTCAAAACAGTAGAAGTTGAGAGGTTAGGGAGCGTTGGTAGCGGGAAAGGCATCATGGACAGTAGCATCTACGGGTGCTAGTCGACGTTCGCTGTCCGAGTTGACGCTAAGTCCGGCCAGAAGGAAAGCGTCACGAACCCTTAAGAAGAAGGTTGATCGTGCTCGTGATGGGTTTGTTGTTGTTGCAGCTCGAACAACGTACACAGGGAGTGTTATTGTGGGGTGTGCTGGTCGTAAATATGCCAAGAAGTAGCAGTTCCAGGTTGGAGGTGACTGCAAATAGCCCCTATCGAATCGAGAAGAGGCGTATATGGATCGTCCGTTTGATCGTCAACCAGATCCCTGTTTTAGTGATTTGAATCTAGAAGAGCACCTGAGTGAGAAGTTTTGGTCTTCGCAGGAGCCCTAGAGGTCCCTTGGCGAACAGTGTAGGTCCGGGATTCCCGAAGACGCAGTGTTACCGGTACTACGAATACGGCCACAGGTCGGTGGAATGTTAAGAGAAGGTACAGTGGTACGGTATCTGTGCCGAGGTCGAACAGGAATTTAAGAATTGCTAGAAGGCAGTCTCCTGCTGTGTGGTTTGCGCAAGGGCAAACATAATAATTTAATTAAGGGCCGCTATGCTTGCGGCAATGTCCCCAATGCTCCACCCAAAAGTACTACATTGGGTTTAAACGCGAAAATATAAAAGTGCTCCTAATTATTTTAACTTCAAAATTAACACATCCTAAATAAAAATCTAACAATTGAAACAAAAATTAAAAATAGGGTTTGATTGATGGTATCCCTAGCGTTGATTTGGAGTGTGCCCGATCAACAAGACACAAACAAAATGAATGTGGAGGGATCCGTAATGACGGATAGCAGCTGCCAGCTCCTTACCGGTGCGACCTGAAGTGTCAACTTAAATCTAGCTAGATAATTTAAAATGGATTCAAATCTTCTTCTTCGGCAACGGCTCCTCATCTTGATGGACAACCATGCTGAAAAATCAGATAACAAAACAACAAAGACAAAAAAATTTCAGGTCGAAATGCCCTGACGACGCTAAATAAACTCAAAGCTAAGATGTATAGCTAAACGGCAAAACAACAACTAGTACAGAACAAAAACGCTGTTCCAATAAAAGACCGAGATTTCAAATGCCCCTTAAACTTCTCTGTATTTATTTATTTATTCAAATTTTTTAAAAACCACCAAATGAAATTTCAGATTTATCAGAAATTAAATAAACACTAACGTCAAAATAAAAAGGAGGACAAAATAAGATACCAAAGCCCAATAAATATATGCAATTAAAAATCTACTATAACAAAACAGTATTTATTTAAAATTTAAACTAACTAATTACCTCAAAAACAAATTTGTAAAATACCTGACTTTAAGTTTAAATTTAGAAACAAACTAATTAAAATACGTGTTATTGGAATGCAGTACCGGAAGCACTTACCGCTTGCTTACTCGACCTTCAAGTGTTATTCCACTAATTACCCAAAGATCGACTTTAAGGAATCTTAAAGAACACGTTTACTTAAAAAATGGAATATTTATATTCAAATTATTTTAAAATTTAAGGTTTTTAGTTATTTGTTTGATTCAAAAAGACCTAGATTTTGGTTTTTAAATTGTTATTTTATTACGCGCACGTTATATAATTTTCCCGAATTTATTTGCTGGTTTTACGCTGTATTAGCTCATTTTACTCGGTTTTTTCAATAAATTTATTAAAACGACTTTTTAAAATTATTTTGAATTGATTTTTGGTTACTTATTTAGTAGATTTTAGATTTATTATCCCGAAATTTAAGTTGGTTTATTTTAAAACGCGGATTTTAGTTAAATTTTAAGTTAAAACGCGATTTATTTATTATTTATTCGGTTTAAGTTTTTGTTTTTGGTTTTATTTACTACCCTATATATTAAAATTAACGTCATACAATAATAAAAGTACAATACACTAAGTATAAACGCTTAAAATATAATAATAAATCCTACATAAAAACTTACATGTAGCCTTGTAGTCAGGATCTCTGCAAAACACGTCCGGTCACTTTAAGTGCTAACTAGAAAGTGCAAGGGCAAACAACAGACCAAGCGTTGGGGCAAAAGACGTCGAGTTCATATAGGAATCGCACCTGTATAACCATAAAATAATGGGTTTTGAGAGGAGGTTACCGTTCTATAAGCAAAAAACGAGTGGCTGCATAGAGGTAGAATAATAACAATTTGAAGACATATATTTTAAGCACCAGTTAAACTGAAATTAATTAATACAAGTTACAATTTTTAATGATTCAGAATTAATGGTCAGAAACTTGAATTCTACCAATACGAAAATTATGAGATTCGAAGACTTGACTGATTGGCTAAACTTCATACATTTATCATGATCCTTCTTGTCTCACATCGTTCTGTGGGAAACTGCAAAACTGCTTTTGTTCCGCTGCTGCAACTTCTTGTAATTTAACCAAAACTGTATTTCTTATAGTTTACAAAATCTTAATAGTGAGCGATCTTAAGCGGAGAACTTTTTATACCCCATAGGTAAATACTGTCGCGCGTTTTTTTATGTGTTACAGCTATACTTCAATAATTAGGTATAGGAGATTTCTTAATTGGCATGTTGGTATAAGTAGGGTAAGACGCGTAAAAGTGCAGTTGTTGAATTCCCAAGCACTGATAGATGAATAATTTATAGTTTATTGTATGTAATCGATCATATAAACATTTTTGCACGCTTCGAAAAATGTGCAATTATTTCCTCGGCCAATGAGAACGTTCAACAATTGGAGCAGTTTTGATGAGTTTGTGTGAATGGATGCCATAGTCGAATCAAAATATTCTGGATTACCTATCTGAACAGACATAATGAAAGTGCATGCGAGTGAGGCAGTAAAGTCGTCTGTGATTTTGTTACTATTTCCTTCTCTAAATACTTTATTTGCGTTGTATATGCAACAACGTCACTGCAATTTTGAATAAAATGGGCAATGATTCAAAAAGGACCCAAGGTGCGTGCAGAGGAACGTCAACCGAATACGAGAATATTGCAACCAGTTCTATCTACCTAAAATAATCTAAAGTTAAAGTAAGCCATTCTTTGGTTATTTATTGTTCTTTCTTTGTTGGGAAATCTGTGCAATATTACGCCATCTGTATAACCAAGCTTAAACTAATATACGTTTATCTGTAATTGTCTTTTAGCGAGTCGGGTTGAAGTTTTATTTTTTAGATACCCATAGCAAGCGCAAACTATACCTCTGTAGTGAAAAGTCGATTTCCAGAGTTGCGACTACAAATAATTTCTAATTTTGGTATATTGAAAATTTTTCAATTTTTATCTTCGCACAATTATTTCTGTGTCTGTGGTAGCTACTTGTATTTGAAATTACTATGAAGGTACATTTAAGTTGGTTTTTGTACCTTTTGTCTGATTTTCTTATCGCAATAGATACACTGGGTAAAAAGATGATTTGTTTGTCTCATTTGAAGTCTATTTTTAATTATCCACTTATTAACGTATTTTATCGCTAACGTTGCAGGTGTTCCATCTGACCGATGTTTTAATAAGGACATTCTCTATTCTGTACCCTTTCTCTAGAAAGCTCATTCTAATACTCTACTTTTTTCATATCCGTCTATTTCCGTTTCAACCTTGTTTCTTCCGTCGTTGTACATGTCTTAGTCTCAAAGCAACTGTCCATCAAATAGGAGCGGTTCTTCCCCACTTCGGGTTGCTGACTACACTTTGGCTGGTCGAGCAGTGCTTCGCTGTACATCGTCTTTTTCTATCGCTTTTGCTCAATGCGAGCCCCTCCTCTTTTCTCTCATACTTGGTTGCTCCAAACCTCCCATCTCATATTTTCTATTTCTTTTATTTTTTCCTTTACGTTCTAAGTCTCTGCATAGTTAGAAGGTTGTTACTTCAAGACATTGAGCCACGGGCGTAGGAACCTTCGCTTAACTTTGTATGGTCACCGTCTTCCGGTGGGCTTAACGCTATTTGTTAACAATTTGGTCTGCTGGCTATTAATAAGCTTTTTTTATTTGATTCTTACCAACTGTGTTACAAATTAAAAAATTTATGTTTTCTAAGTTACCTATATAATATCAGAAATTTAAAATCATTAAGTGAATTCACCCTCAAGCTCCATTTGAAATTTGATTATATTTTGATATGAGCGACAAAGAAGTTTTCCTGTTTTGATTAATATTCAAGCTCTTTCGGGACCAGAGTATCCCGTATTCAAAGACGGTCTGAATTCAATTCAGCTTTCAGCGGGTCAAAAAACATTCCTTTCCTTTGGGTAATATAACCGCCCCTGAGATATCCCACGTAAATAGTATGTTTGCTTTTACTAGTTATGAGATGTAACTCTTGGGTCACGCTTTCATCTATATTGAAGACATTCGATTCTGGATACTCGGGATGGCTTCAAGTTATGAAATACCGGCGATATGATATAAAACACTAAAATAGTTTTATAGCAAAAAGTCTAGCTTGCACAATTTCAGCAAATTGTTCAAACCTGAGCGACCATTCTAATAAAAATGCTCAGCTTGCTAGCTTTTGTTTAGTTTCTAAAGAATGCGCATACAGTATTTCTTATTTTTTCTTTTGAAATTACGTTTTGTTTCGTTGTACATCACGACAAATACGTAGTTACTCGTTTTGTTGATGTACGTCACTAAAGCGTCCGTATAGTGTTAAACAAAATACGATTCACAAAGTCAGTTATTCTATTAGAACAGAAATGGTTTAATAGTCATTTTGTTTGGACTCTTCGAAAAGGAGAACAAACTTAATGCAATAACCAATTTAAAAAACTAATTTTCGCTACAAATAGTCGGTATCATTCCGCGAGTGTAGCTATAAGCCTCGACATGCTAACCGCTGCTGTGCTTAATTCTGTGTACAACACGGATAAAGGTTGTACTAAAGGTTAGCGAACTTTCTGCCGCTTTATCAAAGACTAAAAAATACTCTCAACACCAACCAACTTTTCCTCATTAAAGAAAAATAATCCTACTTTATACATGTACCTGTGCTAAGGGTAGCCTTCCACTGTGCAGTGATTCCTATTTGAGTACAGAATATCACCGCCATTGCGTTATAAATAGTAGCAAACACTTCTAATTTTATGAAGCTGCTTAATCTTTTATTTATTTACATTTTTTTTGACATTAAATCATTTTTTTGTCAATATATATATATATTGCCGTGGAACTCTTTTAAAATTCTCACCCCACGAATTTTACCAACATAAAATTTAAAAAAAAAAAAATGTAAAAATAATTTCTTACACTTCTTTTGGAACGCCTCCTTATTTCACTGATCACCCTGGCTAGCTCAGCAATCGGCTTCTTCTTGAATACCTACGATTTTAAATACATACCTCACTCACACACACACAGTCAAATAAAATTGCCAAAATAATACAACAACCATACAACCTTTTATTTACACATCTTAACAAGTTTCCATTATAAATACAATATTTACACCTTGGTACAACCACTTTGTCCCAACTGTTACCAGTTCAATCATTAAATACTTTGAAGTCCTTGGTTTTAGTATATTTGCATAAATTCTATATAATACGAGTAGACGGGCCCCACATGCTACCCTAGTTTGACTTTATTCTTGTCTATTTTGAGCTCATTATAACCCAGTTTCTGTCAATGCTTTTAACACCTAGCATTTTATTGAAAACAAATTTAAAAGATCAGTTTACTCCTTACAACAACAATTTATAGCAGAGTAAATCTTTATATATCATCAATAAACCCTTTTTTAATAATCACAATTAAACTGTCCAACACATATACCTCTTTATACAAGTTTTATGCTAATAAATACGCCATCAATAAGTCAAAACACATAAACATAACAAATATCAACGGAAATGTCTATACAAAAACAGGAATTTAAATTTCGTTATCTGGAGTCGCCTTCATTCTTCGTAACCAGTGAAGATGATTTCCATAAACCCTCATCGTTGTGTCCATCTACTACGATGATGCCTGGCTTCACAGATCACCACCATTCAATTTCTGCTACCACCACTATTAGCTTTGTCTCAAACGTAACACTCTATCTCAAATATACTTCGAGCATACAAATTTAGGCTTCGCTTACCCAAAATATTATCTCTTTGTTTAATCGCTTCGTTGTAGTAACGGCACCTTTTATTTACAAACACCAATTCGTGCAATATCACTTTTATAACACGCGGTACGCTATTACAGCTTTCATCATTTTTAAACAGGATGTATAGTGCAGCTTTACTGAACACACAATAATTGATTACGCTAAAAGTATTTACTACTATGTTGTAGATCTAAACCCGTATTCAGATCTAAATGGAAAGAAAGAGAGCTTTAGTATCTTCGTTCGTTTATTTATATGATTTTCAAACCCCCCTAGTGGAACCGGTTTCGCGTGAAAAGCTTGTTTTCGAAACGGCTTCTTAAAATTTTGTACGTAACCGACTATAATTTCTGAAAAATCACCCGTCCATCGTGCTGTTTACATAGAATTTCGTTTCCTACCCTAACGTACGCGCACTTCTCGAAAAATACTCGTCATCGACCAATGATAGAATTTTCCCCCGTTCAGACGCGCCACCTCTCAGCTATCTATCTTCGCTCCACGTATATCTGTTGTCTCCTTTAGAACCCCTCCTAAGTTACAGAAAATCGATATTGTAGTCGTCCTTCACAAATACCCGTGTATATCTTACGTGACTTCTATCCAACGCTTTATTTAAACGTTTCTCTGTCTGTTTTATATTATCGATCGTTTATTCCACTCCATCCTTAACGCATTTTTATTGTAGCAGCTTATAAACTGACCGTTGCAAACAAACTTCTATAGAATTTTGTGCTAACGCACATGTAAAATTCCCCGAACCTGACATTTAACAACAGGTGTTTCTTGACACAACCGACCGTTTATAAAATAACAATTCTTGTTTTTTTCTCTTCTGAGTATTTGTATAACGAACGTTGGCTTTTAAAATGCAAACATTTGCGTTCAGAATTATTGATTTTCTATGCATGCAAGCTCCCTTCTTGCTTCCATGCGTTTGATTAAATTATTATAATTTCTTATGCGTATCCTTGAGTCTTTTATGTACTCTAAAACTTTTCTTTCCTTATGTAATTTTAACATTCCAATTTAAATATAAAAATACCTTAATACCCGTTCGTTTTCACTATATAAATTAATTAATTTGGCGCGTAAATAATTTGCTCCTACTTCTATATACACGGTTGCTAAAATTTTATTGTCTACTCCTATTTACCTTCTAAATCCACAACAATATATATATATATATATATATATATATATATATTAGGCAAATCTAGTCACACTAATGTGACGTATGGCCACAGAATGCAAAACAATAGTAAGTACTGAGCATACCAACAACCTTGAAATACTCACCTTCAATTGACACATCAGCACATCAACTTGAGGTGGTGCATTAAGAGGTTGGTCAATTATGAAATGACCGGATGTTAAAGTTTCAGTCATTGGTGTCCGAGGACAACGATACGATAAGTCGCGAATTTAATATCGCTTCCACTTGTAACTAATATAGAACAAAATTCTTCATAATTACAAGATTTATTTAACCAGTACATGTTTGAAATGGCATTTTAATGATTTTACTGATGCCTCCCACAATTCACCAAATTGTGGAGATCAGGCAGATATAAAATGTCATTTTATTTGGTCTGTGTAAAAGTACCTTTTAACTGGTTAGTTGCTAATAATCTTGTGAATTTCATTAAATGTATTGCTGGTTTCGATGAATTTAAGTCCATTGTCGAAATATAAATTGTTACACATGCCACGCCTTGAAACAAAACGCTTGAATGCTGCGATAAAAGTCAGATTTGAGTTCGGTTACCAATTTCAATATAAACCTCTTCGTAGCAAGACAAATAAAAAACTACAGACACAGCATTTTAAAATTTTTTCTTTCGATACGTCCCGAGTTACATATTCCCCAATTAATATGTATATAAATTTAAATGCCATTATTATGTATTAAGAAATAAAATGTTGCATTGTGTAATTGAAGGTAATAATATAACGAAAGTTTATATCAGACATGAGTACGAAAGCAACTACTTTGTATTCCAGAAGCAACCTGATACTGCAGGTGCAGGACACAATAAACATTGGCCCTTATTGCAAGTCGCGATGACCTGACAGATTGGGACGATTACAAAAAATACTAATCGCGTATTTCGTAGACTAACGTTATAAAAAATGCCTTACCAGAGACTTATTAAATCTAAGAATAAAAAATAATCAATCACCTTATCAATTCGGTATGCGATTCAAGACGTTTGAAGTTCAATTTTAACTAAATTGAAACTAGAGGAACTGGACCCAAACTACGCTTAATTAAAACGAAAATAAACGATAAGATGGCGTTGGACACATATATAAACGCATTACCCGGGCGATTATCGGACAAGATAAGATTTCGAAACCCCCAAAATCTAGAAAAAGCGATTAATTTAATTATCGAAGGGGAAAACGTGATGTATTACAGAAACCGGATTTACAATCCTAACGCGGACAAATATTACCTATCAATTAAAATTATGCAAGCAGCGATACAAATACCAACACAACACAAATTTGCATCATTTAACGCAACAATAAATCAATCGGCAATTAATAATCCAAACTTTAATAAAACAAATTTCAACAATCAATTTCGACAAATTCCCAAACCAGCATTTAATTTGACTTTCATAAATCCCACATTTACAGCAAAATTCAATCAGAACACAAATCGAACATGGCCAACATTTGGCGTAAATTCTAACAGAAATGTACCCGTGACAAATAATAATAACAACCCCAATAATTATTGCAAACAAACCTCTATTATGGACACTTTGTCTGGTAACACCAGACAGAACACTCAAATATCTCAAATTACATCCGATTATACCAATAAACGAAACTTGACTTCCGAGAAACTATTTTACCAAGAAGTAGAAGATTTTAACAATCAAGACACAGATAATTATGCGAATCCAAGTAGAGACGATGAAACAAATCATTCAGAAAATTACGAACAACCTTTACAAAAATTACGAAGAAATTGCGTGCACAAATTTTCAGTTGGAGCAAATAAAATACAATCAGACGTAATAAATCTAAACAATATTAATCAAACATTTTACCCTAGATAAAAATACCTCACGCGGAAATTAAATTATTAATCGATACAGGATTTTCAAAAACCTTAATTAGCCCCAAAACTGTGCAGAAACATTATTTAGATTTTATAGAAAGAGAACCTTTCAAAATACGAACAGCACACAAAACGGCACGAAACAGAAAAATTTTCTGCTAGACTGCAACCCCTACATGTGTTGGAGGATCTTGGTAGCCGCAGGATGCTTAAACCCCTTCACATAACTCCCCTCCCCCCGCATGTGATTTTCCAATGCTCCACCCGAAGGTACTACATTGGTCAGGAAGCGAGTTTTTTTATCTGGAAAATTTGTAATTTTGCCGAACCCTTGCTGTTCCAAGCAAGGTAGGGATCTTTAACGTGCGTGACAACACTCACAGCGGGGCCTCCATTTTACCTCTCATCCGAACGAGGGTGTACTTTTGTGAAAAATGCTCGCCTTACATTTTTCAAGCGGATCGTGTAGGGATTCGAACCCAGGACCTTGGGCGTAGTAGTCACACGCATACCAACTACGCCACGGAGCCGCCTCATCATCCATATACCACATGTTCAACTCCGATTTTAGTTGGTCAATAATTGGATGAAGAACTAAACAAAAAATTAAACAACCAGCAGGATCAACTTGTTGAGTTAAATTTTCTCGCTATTCAAAGAAAAGACTGTAGAGTAGCATTGGTTCAGCTAAGGATAGAACAAAGGAACCTTGTTTTTTACACATTCAAGTAAAACGTCTCTTTCGACGCTGTTAGAAGCATTTTGAAGGTCAACTTTCAAAATAACTTTATCTGTCCTTTGGTTTAGATTGACAAAGGTGTGAACAGCGTGTACGACGGCTTCACAGCTACCTTTAGTCCCAAAACCTAATTGTGTCAGAAAAAGGTATGATGCCATGTCTTCGCGAACAGCAGAACATGCTAATTTTGATACTAGTCTTCGTAACGTATTACCAACGGCAATTGGACCGATTCCACCACATTTTTTATTTAAAGCTAACAAAGATGCTCCATACAGTAATTTTGTAATGTTGTTGTTTACTGTTCCAGTTAACATGAAATTGCAGAGTCTTGTTAGAGAAGTTAATAAAGTTTTTGCTGCTGTTTCATTGGATTCTCCAAGAAGATCTTTGAAATGCTGAAGACTGAATCCGACTATACCACCTGCAGATCCGCTCGGGAAATTGAAAATAGATTTTTGAACATCTGATTCTGTTACGGATAGGTAGTTTTCTTCAGTGCTGGGTGGTGTTGGGAAATTAAGAGAATGTTATAGGGAAGCATGTTTTCCAGTAATTTAAAATAAGTGGATTTATTCTCTAAAGCCATACTGTCAGAAGATGATAAAAGCTTCACTTCCCCTCTCTGATCTCCGTCAGAAATTTTTTATTCGATGCGTCTGGCCAAAGTGGTTTTATTTTTGTTGACGGTTTTTCTTATCTAAAGTAAAAACCGTGGGAGACGTGGCGTTTATTTTGATTGTCTGTGAAAGATTTCTAACCTTTTGACGGGAAC